>JAGGNH010000038.1:0-350671 GCA_026586065.1 Dioscorea zingiberensis | reverse complement strand
TAACCCCTAACCAAACGCAAAATTTCTTAGTTATCGAACATTTTAGCCTCTCTACACATTAATATTTAGGAAATGCTTTTGTTCCTCATCGCTGCCTTTAAAAGTAATGAAAGTAACAGAAGTGAGATGTCAAAGTGTCCATATGGATTATGCAATTAATTATGTTTAACTGACACCCAAGTGATCTCTAAAATTTACACTTCTATATATTCTCAATGTTTGTTTCGGGAGGAAATGAAGCTACTGTAGTAGAAACAAGTTGGTGGAAATTTGACCCCCGTGAAGTCTAATTTCACTTAACTCCAACTTTGATTTGTTTTTAGAAATCAAAATGCCAAAGTTAGGGTTCATAGAGATCTAACTTTGTCCGGGCTTGTCCAAGATCATCCACTTTCCCCTTGCTTAGCTCCACAATTAAAATATACATGTATCTCATCAGCTTAAACTTAGAATTCACTACAAATAATGCTTAATAGAATTCTCTTACTACCAAAGGATCACCGGGTTTAACGCAGTATCTCGTCCTATGCGGTGGGTAATTCGCTTGATCGAAAGACGCCTATTGCTCGAGCTCCCGCCTCTATAAATGCATGCAGTTTGAGCTGAAGACTACTCTGAGCAAGCATTGCAAAGCCTTCCGCATTCGGTCTCCACATCCTGCATTGCACGCACGGTGAGTGGATCAAAGCGCTGCCACCCAAGCGCCATGCCACTCGGCTAAATCGTGGAGTATTTTATAAATTTTATTACAAAACGAATTCTTCTCATCTTTCAATGACATAAATGTATATTCAACATACGCAAAACAAGCACCGCTTTTAAGATCTGGGTTAGTCTAGATGCTGCATCCATATTTGTTACAGATTCCAAATGTTAAAATCTGGCTCTTTCCAATGTCCACAATGCAACTACTCTTTTTATAAAC
The DNA here is from genome assembly GCA_026586065.1 of Dioscorea zingiberensis. Lineage (NCBI taxonomy): Eukaryota > Viridiplantae > Streptophyta > Magnoliopsida > Dioscoreales > Dioscoreaceae > Dioscorea > Dioscorea zingiberensis. The sequence continues at coordinate 349,746 of JAGGNH010000038.1, read as the reverse complement.
TTGTTTGAAAACTCAAATTTTTTCTGTTTCTTTTACACCTGTTGTTTCAAACATCGATAAGGACTTTATGTTATTAAAAATATAATCTTTTCATGTATATAGATTTTTATTGGATGAGTGGAAAAGAACTAGCAAACAAAAACCACTGTGTCACAATACTCTCTTTTATTGTGAAAATGTTTCCAATTTCATCCTTATTTCAATGTTGAACTAAGTAGATTTTTGCGAAGAATTGTTTACTATGCAAATTAGTTCCACTGCTAAATTTTAAACAAACATTTGATATGAACTGCAGTTATATTTCTCCAGATAATATTCAGAATGCTTTCGACAAAACTACACGCTTTTCTCATGGCCATCTCTTACTTTACTGGAACTTTAATTTTCAAACCCGTACCTACGATGTAAGCATTTAGCTCCTCAATACTTAACAATATATCGACGGTGTCGTAAGAGAGTAAATCTATACCTGCCAATAACAAATACCTACAACACTCAGGAAAAAAGCGGACCTAAGCACTACCGACTCTAATGTCAATGCAAGTCGTAATGTTCCACCGACTATTATATTTTATTTTTATTTTGTATTTTTCCTCGCTGAGTCGAAGCTTTTTAAATAACCTTTTATATTAAAAGGTAATATTCTTCAAATTACCCTCTATTATACCGAATCGTTCTTTTCTATCCCCCATTATACCCTAAAGACTGACATTTCTCAATCAAAATTGTATGATCTCGCTGCATTAAAATTATAATAAAGCTACTAAAAGAGCCAATTCAATATAATGTACTAATTAATCTGGCATTAGACCATCGTATTATTAATAAATATGATTTATTTACCTTATAAAAAATCTAAATATTTCTGGTTTCCTACCATCTACGTGGCACTCTCTCAGCCTGAATTTATCACTTATTAGTTATATAAATACTTCTCACCATTGGATCTTCCCACCGCTTCCCCTTCCTCACATTGTGCAGTCCCCAATGGTTGAGAACTAGTTTCAAGGGCGCCACCCACCAGGATCAGCTACACGGCGAGAAATACAATCCAAAGCAAACCGCACGGAATCCTGACCGTCGATCCGAAGCCCAAGAAGGGACTCGTCTCCAAAGCCGTCGATCCTTTACCGAGCAGGCCCTCGTGTATTTGATGTACAAAGCTCCGCCGTCCAACCATCACCTTTCTGGCAACTTCGCCCCCGTGAGCGACGAAACGCCGCCGTGCGCCGACCTCCCTGCTCGCGGCTCCCTCCCCCGTTAGTATAAACTTCTAGTTTACCTCTCTGTTGTTAATTCTATGAGGAATATGAGGAATTGACGGGTGTTTCTGGTGAGGAGTTGCTGTAATTTTAAGGTTGCAGGAATGTTTGAAATGGGGAGTTTGTTCCGGTTAATCGAATCCAAACAGCCGGTAGCCAAGTATCACCTCGGTCGGCAATCTTTTGGTTTTCCATTTGCTTGTTTTGTTAATAAGGTTTCATTTGATCTTTATCTTTATTGGTTTGATGAATTCTTGCAGGTTTGATGGCGATGGGTTGGTGCTCTTGTCTCTTCTTTTGGTTTGGAACTGGGGAATTTCTTGGTTGTTTGGTTTTAGTGCTCGCAAAGTTCCATTTTTCATGGATTTTTTGTGTTTTATATTATTTTCTGATACAAAAGTTTTGGTTTTTTTTTTTTTTTAGTTACCTTTTTCTTGGTTTCAAAATGAGTATGGGGCCAACTGAGGTTAACACTATTTGTGCACAAACGTGGATTACTCATTTGAGGATAAATTACAAATTGTAGAAAAAGGATTTAATCTTTTTATTTCTATGTGAATGTTGATGAACCACATTAAAAAGGTTTGATTTTTAGGACAACTTAATTCTTTTGGACTTATGTTATTGCTGTCACAAAGCATGAGATAAATGGTAGATAGAAATTAAAAGTAAGAATTCTATTTCTTTTAGATTTGTAATTTAATAATAATGTTAGAAGAGTGATTATTATGCTTAATTGGTTCTAAGGTCTTTAATTCATTTTTTATTTTATTTTATTTTTAATTTTTTTGGTACCTCTTGTAGTGCATTGCATGCTTATGTTTTTAGGATGTGCCCAATTGATGAGATCTCTCTGGAACATGTTGATGAGATGCTTTTTGGCTAACTGTTATAGAATGATTCATGCATGGCAAGCATTAAAGATGGTATAAAGCAAACTTATAGTTTCGTTTCTTGCAGTATGTGAAAACATTCTCACGACTCAAGCAGGATTAGAATATTCTTTACAGGTGCAAAAACCTTTATGAAGGTGATTTGTAAGTTTCTTGTCAATGACTCTTAGATTCTTTCTACAAGTGATTTGTTGCGTTTTCTAACTCATGTCTATTGCTTTCTAGTAAGTTTAATCCATGCGCAATGGCATTGATAGGATAGATTGTTCTTTTGAATGAATGTAACTAGTTTGGTTTTTGCTATTCTTGGTAATTCTACCAGCATGATTTGGTTAGCATGGAACCATTAAAACCTTTTATGCCATCACTGGCGTTTTCTTGCCTACTTACAATGAAATCCAACTACTTTGTTCTTTGATGACCCAAACCCATACGCTCAAGAATATGGAACTCATGAGAGATGTGTGATCTCCAAAAAATACATGGAAGAAAGGCCAAGATTTGAAGAAAATTGAATCTCTCTTTGGAAACGTTTAGGTACACAAAGTTCCATGTTAGAGCTTTTATTCTTTTAGTTAGGGTCCACCTATGTGAGTAGAAGACTCTTTCACATTTTAGGGAGAATAACAGCTTTGGATCCAGTGTTGGAGAGTATGTGGATTGGTGTATGAGAACATGCTTGGTGCCTCCTGTGGATATAAGATTGTAAAGCATGAGGTAAGCAGGTGTTGCAGCAATTTTTGTGTCCTCTTTTATTTATTTTGATATTTAGAAAAACTAAAATATCTTCTGGGAAATAATGTGTTTTATAAATAAAATCTGAAAGAAACTTCAAAATATTGAATCTAAATAGGTTAATATACAAACTATGGGTTGGTGACTTGGTGCTGATTTGAATAAAATTTAGATTTATAGTCTAATTTTAAAACTTATATGCGTTAAATTTGTGTTGTTCACTCTGTGTGCTTAAGGTACATTCAGATATTGAGGGTGATTATAGCATGTCTAACCAACTCTAGCCAGGTTCTCAGTATTGATCAAAACCTAATCAAATTGCAGTGGATGGTTTTAAACTTAGAAAGTTTCTTACATTTATCTCTAATTATCGAATTCCAAACAACCATTTAAGCTTTCTCTGGTTTAGAAACTGAAAGAAATTCAATGGTTGAAATGTATGCAGGTGGAACTGTTTCTGGCTTTGGTTGCCTTTTAAATAATAAAAATTTCACTATTGGTTGTCATATACTATTTCAAAGTATCTTAAAAGGAGCAGAGTCCCATGCTAAGCAAAGCCCCCGGCTATGTGTAAAAGTGGGTCCAAGGGAAGGGTCGGACCACTTGGGCTTCAATTGTAATGATGACCATTTACTTCCTACATTTTTGCAAAGAGGTTACTCTTACTAAATCCTCAACTCAACCCGTGGACCTCCTGCACTTCACATGGTGACAATCTCTTGCACCATTGTGCTCTAGGCTACCCTCCTTTCTATTTCCAAGTATCTTAAGGTGTATAAAATTTTCAAAAACAGGGGAAGTTTTAGCAGTGGTAATGCGTGCTGAGAGTGTATAGACATATGTTTCAGTAAATGTCTCTATATATGTAGGGAGGTAGGTGAGTAAGTGCCATTTAAATGATTTCAAAATTAAAACAAAATGAAAGTGGAGTATTTTTTCTAATGCCAAAATGTCGATATTTTGGGGCATGGATCGGAGGAAATTGAAAAGCTTCTTAAAGATCAAAGAGAAATAGGGCTTCTTCCAACTTAAAGCTATTCTTTCTCTATTATCACAAAGGGAGTCACCTCACTAATCTTTTTATACACATAAGTTATTTGAGTAATAATATGTTGCATGAATAAAATCCTACCATTGTGAATATATATAGTGTGAGAGAAATTAAAATCTATGTAGTTTTACTCCAGTAGTGTTTGCGGTAAAATATCGCCTCAATTAATAAAAGATTTTAAAACAATAGGATAAATTAATTTTGTTTCCCAGTCTCAACCATTGCAATATGGTGTGGGTTGCTTACTCAATGTTAATCACTGCCATGATTGGAGACTCTGAAGGGGCTCTCTTGGATTATTTATGGTTCAAATGCAAATTCCTTCGGATCAAAACTGAAAAATTCTGATGTTTCTTTATGGAACATGGAACTGGTAAAGCTTTTGTATTTTTTGAACAATTATACTCATACCTATACTTGGTTTATGCTTTAGTTCCACTCACAACAAGGATCTTTTGTTCATGCCATTCCTCTTGAAGCTGCTTAAGATACGCTTGGAGAACCACAGGCTTAATGTTATAGCTGCCGAAATGTGGTGAAATTCGTTTCCAGGCAATACTGCTCTCTATATACCTCACCTCAAGGAAAAACTTCTTGGCTCTTTCTGGAGGCAGAGCCAAAACCATGTAAGTTTTCTCCTTTTTTTTCTAGTTGTAATTAGCAAACATTGCTTTTGTTGATCAGTATAATCACAAAAAGTCACAAATGCTGATTCCACTTTCTCTCTTGGCTGAACTACATGTTATCTTCACTTGATTTACAGGATGCTTGTGGAAAGTTCTAGAAGATGGAGGATTTGCAAACACTTGGGTTGTTGGATTATGATAAAGAGGTTGGCTCCATTCCCTTTCACTGCTCAATCCAAAGCGTTGGGATCCATTTTACTACGGGGTGAGAATGTTGTCATGAAATGGTTTGATTACTGGATAATTTTAATTATGAAACCTTTTTATTGATTTTCAATCTTTTCATGCAGTATGAGATGTTCACCTTTTGATATGTGTACCACACACATCCCCTTATGTCACCTATCAGGTCATTACTTAAGGGATAGTGTGATGCTTGACCCTGTACCTATAACAATACCAGACCCCAAGGTCATGATGCATGACTTCAGCCATTACTGAGAACTATGCAGTAATCTTCTCAAGTGGATTTGCTCTTTTGTAATTTCAAGCTCTAAGGTATTGACCTATCATAAGGAAAAACAACTTAGTATAGGGTGGCAAACCATTAGCTTAATCATGGAAACATCAAATGTTAGTTGGATATCTTGCAAAAGAATCTTACAAGTTAGACAGCTGTGTCATATCTTTTGTATTTTGTTTGCAGTAAGGAAATGGTGAAAGGAAAAATTGATATTTTCTATCTTTTGACCCTTACCAAGAAAAGCCTCGACTTGGTATACTTCCCATATGCAAAAGGATGATAGGCTGGGATTAGATGGTTTGAGCTTCCCAAACTGCCTTCATTTTCCACAATGGCGATTCTTCTTTGTCCTTTGGACCACATTTTAACTTCTTTTTTTAATTCATCCATGAGCAAGAATTATAGTTAAGTAATAATTTTTTTAAAGTGGTGGAAAGATCCATACACTTTTTGGCTACACAACAATAGATATATATATATATATATATATATATATATATATATATATATATATATATATATATATATATCAGAACTCCAAAGTAAATAAAATAATAATATTACTAAACATAGACTTGCCTTAACATCTCTGGGTAAAATGGTAAACATTTTCTAACAATTTTAATTTCAAAGCCTTGTCCAAAATCATGTTTCAAATCTATTATATTCTTATTCTCAGAATTCGATCCATTTTAGCAACAAAATAGTAGCATTGGTTGGAGTATAGGGCTCCAAAATGAATGTTGGTGGAATGATGGATTGTCATTTCATAGTTCCACTAAGTGTTAAGTGGGTACCTTTATCTGTGGGATAACATTGAATTTTCAAAGACATGTGATTAGGGGTTGAGTATGATAAATCCTATTACACTCCCTGTTCATGATTCAGTACAAAAAAAGGAAAAAGGGTTTCAGTGAAAGACATTTGGAAAATACCAAGATAAACTTTTATCTATGGTTTGCCCATCTAGGTGTCAAATAGATTTATATATACATTATAGTTTATTTTCATTTTTTCTCTGCTAAAACATAAGTCTTGGAGGTCCACACCTGCTCTCTATTTTTGCTCCTGCTCCTGCCTCCTCTCAAGAATTTGGAGATATATTTATCTTTAAACACTATATGATGCTTGATGGTGAATGGAAAGCATTTTTCACGTGGTTGATTGGTCTGGTGTTATGGAACAACCACAAGAAATGCGTGAAATAACTTAGCGCTAAATCCTAAAAGCTCAGTGAGGAATTGTAGTTAACAAGTTTTAGAAAAATGTCACTGGTGGAATTTCATCCAACACAAGGGTCTTACACCAGATGAGATTGATGCAAGAAGTAGTAATGCGGTAATAGCCATCCATGCTGATAACTTCCCTTTTTGATGACAAGGCTCTTTCTAATCTAAGGGAACTCCTTTTTAATAATTTTCACCTTGATCGTTTAGAAATTTTCTAACCTATAAACTTGGGAAACGCCAAGTTTTGTGTATCTTTTACAAGTAGTAAGTTATGGATTTCCATTATCAGAATTTCCTCTTTGGAAGATCTTCCTCCGACTATTGGTCTCCATTAGCTCACCTCAGAATATAGTTGGAAGGTTTACTCTAAATATTACTCCCTGCTCCTTTTCCAATATGGGTATAGTGACTTTCTCTCTCAAAATGCTCAAAGCAGAGTGTACTATAGTGGCTCTCTATATGTTTGTATATCCTTTTGGCCAGCAGAAAACAAGCTATTACACATACACTCTATAAGGAATTTCTTTTTAATTTGGTTTTTCCTGTGATAGAAGCTCTTTTAAATAATCATCATTGTTTTCGCTTTGGTGTAATGCATTTTTGTCTTTTTTGCTTAAATAGTAGCACTTTTGCCATGCTACTGCTCTTGCATCTAGCCAGTTGGACTGAAAGGATACTGTAAGTAGGATTTTTCAATTACTAAGTGAAATCATAAGATATAGAGCAGCAGCTCATATGCTTCCGACTCACTTGTACTTTAATGAAAGCAAGAAGATCCTTCAAGAAAGGGTTTGTTGAGATCATTTCAAATCTGACCATATGCCAACAGGCATATGTTTCTTGGGTCTCCCTTTTACTGTCTTTTTTGTTGCTTGTTTTGTTTATTTTTTTTATTCAGTTAAGAAGGTTAGTTCTAGGCATTCCATCAACTTATATGGCAGCTAACTAAGAAAACCTATAGAGTCAAGTAAATACCGCTGGTAGCTTACTTGTAAACATAGAAGACTCTTTTCTTTCACCCACACTTAGTTCATTCAGAAGCTTATGAAGCTAAGCCATGCTTTTCTTAATCCCTCTTGTCTTAAGATTATATGGAGTTGAAGTTATTTTATGATATACATCTTACATGAGTTATTATTGATATATTGAGATTTTGCATACATAGGTTGCTTCTAGAAAGTGGTTTTAAATGCTTTATAACAATGTCTTTTGTCAGCAAATGCTTGGGAAGAAGGTAGATGAAGGTTGTCCTCATCACATACAGCGCTGGGAGAATCCAGATTTGGACATGGTTAATGGAAGTGTGGAAGGAGAGGCTTGCAAATTTCTAAGAATGAGTTGTGAGCGCATCACAAATTCCTAAGCCCAGTTTTTATTATAAATATTCTTGAACTAGTGTTTCATCTGAGTACTCTTTTCTTATATGGATCTAATTTCGATTGTAAATTTCAAGATATGGAAGAATGAGATTTTAATGCATGGAAAAGTGGTGCTGCTTCACAGAAACAACTTTCTCAAATTGTCTGCTTATTGGGATTTTCTCACATGGATCAATGAGTGCTATACCGGAAGGTGTAGATTTATTTTACTCCCAGATTTAGTAATGAAACCATAACCAAAATTTTCGTACGTGGTAGAGTGTAAAGACAAAACAAATGGCCAGGGTAGATACAAGACCCTAGTCAGGGTATGCTCTCTTATTACCTTTTCAGAAAAACAAGTTTCCAGTAATCATTTTTTCTAAACTGACGGCTTTTACTTATTATTAGATTTACCTGCCCTTTCTCATGTTTTTCTTTGTGGCTGCTTAGGATGCAGACCTCAAACTTGAAATGGATGTAAAACATGTAGTATGAAGAAATCTAGAAATTGGAAAAATTTTCTTTTTGCAGTTATTGCCTTGATTGTGTAGGGTTCTACTGCTATCACACTGTTGTTTTAGATTTACCTTGCCCAATCATAATGTTTTTCTTTGACTGCTTTAGGTGATGCAGACCAAACTTGGAAATGGGATGTAGAAGCATGTAGTGCATACTTAATCTTAGAAATTTCTGGAAATTTTTCTCTTTGGCAGTTGTATTCTTGATTGTGTTGGGTCACATTGTTAAGTGGTGAACCTATGTATAGTGGCAGTGGACCAAGTATGAAAGAAAGACAGGGATAGATTATAAATTGCAATGTTATTTTTATGAATGTTGCGAACTAGTTTTCTATTCAAAACAACCTGCACCATTAGGATTAACTTTTATGTCCATAGACATTTTACCTGTTCTCCCAAAAACTCTGTCTGTCTTGGATAGGAGAAAGGCATGCTGTGCACAAATTTGATAGTTCCCATTTATGTACGGCTATGGATTTATTATGAAGCGTTGTGTCTGCTGGTTTTACTTAATATCATGGATTTTCTTGGTGTTTTATGCAATCTTTTATGTGTTCCAGTATCTGCAATCTATAAATTGTTTGTTGATTATGTTTTCTGAAACTCCCAAGTGAAACAACGATATGTCTACTGGGGACCATACTGCTCAAATTACTAAGCAAGTTAGAAGGGAATTATAAAGTTTGATCTACATGCCACACCATTGTGAATCTGGTAAAAAACAACTTGAAGTTGGGGAAATATTGAAGGCATTCTTTAGAGTTGGGACCTGGACAGGGTTTGGCTCAGAAGCTTAATATTTGTCCCTCACCATCCTGGTATTATTTCTGAAGAAGATGATGGCTACTTGATTTTCTTTTGTGCAAAATGAGAACACTGGGTACTCTCTCTCTCTCTCTGGCAATATAAGATACAAATCTCAACACTGATCTTTTCTTTTTTTTAAAAAATAAAAATAAAATCATATATTGCATAACTTTATGCTGTACAGGCTCACTCCACATAGTAGTCTCCGGTATTTGTTTGTCATGTGGGGAAGATTAGGATAATGCAGTAATCCTTTTTCATCCCTGCAGGAAATCTGAAGTTAATGTAATAGATGCAAAGACAATGTCAGCTGATCCTGTGGCCGTCGTGGAACTTCCTCAAAGAGTTCCATATGGATTCCATGCCTTCTTCGTTACAGAGGTAAGACACATCTGCCATCTAATACATAGTCTGCTACTCGTATGTTTTTCAGAATCTGGTTATAGAGTAGATGCCGAACCAAAAATGTTTGGTGCAATTGAATGGGTATTTGTAAGAGCACAGTTTTAACGTGTAGCCGATTCCACAACAAATCCTCCAAAATATGTTTAAGGCATCTCCTCTTCATTGAGAGACCATTTTTTGGTTGTGAGCTTTAAAGTTGGATTGTGAGGAGGAAAAACTTTTCAAATATTTAATTAGAGAGCTAGTAAGTTCTGATTTGTGGATGCTCCAAATGTAGGAATTAGGTCAAATTAGACATCTTAATTCATCCCTCCTCATATAAATGTTGATATTGGGTGAACCCAAATCCCAAACTAGTTGGTTGTGTAACTTACTCCATGTTTATCTTCAACATAGGATTAAGTTTGATCCAAAAGTGAATAATGATGGCGCCACTGCGTCAAGTTTTCTCCTTCCTGAGAGTCAAGTATTCTTCAATGAAATTAATAAATCTGGTGTGGCTCTCGAGGACACGTAGGTAGGTTGCGAGCATACGTTAAATCTTGTTCTTGTTATTGCTTGAGATTTTTTTTTTTTCTCTTTTTTTTCTCCTCTGCGGGGGTTTGATCCTAACAGCCAAAGTCATGCCAGCTTTCAAATCCCGAGAAAGCAAGACCTTATCTCATCATATGTGTGGATGCAACCAAACACATTATTTGGGCTCAATTCAACCTAGAAGTTTAAGTTGATAGGATTAGAGACCCTAAACTTTTATAATCAAATCCAAATTTATCAAATTAATGATATGGGATCATTTGATTACTTTGATAGAATGCATCCTATGCTGAGTTGTATACAGTATACCACTGCTGTTTACTTCAATTGCTTATTACATGCACTTGTGTTCTTCAAAATTTTGAGAAGATTTTTCATGGCATTTGACAGGTTAACTCAAAAAAGCAAACTACGGTGTGTGATTATCTCAGGACCACCAGAATTCCATGAATGCTGAAGGGATTCAACGTCAATTACAAAATTACGCACACTATCAGTATGTTGCTTGTTATATATTATACAGAATCCTAGATTTTTCCCCAGAATCCCAACAGTAAATCCTATGACAACATGTACTATAATTCTACAAAAGATATCACATCTTGGTTGAGAATATATATATTATTATAAAAGGCAAGAGGTGTGCTTATATGTCAATTTGTTAAAAATATGGTACTAATTATAATTGTATATATGTCAATTTTCATAAGAAAAGTTGGGTATAAGAAAAGTTGGAGTTTAGTCTATTTTTTTTCCTATAGTGAGAGGCTGAGGGTTCAGATCACCGATGTGATTCCGGTGAAAGCTCTTTATATTTATAAAAGAAATTATAATTGTATATGTTTTTATTTGATCACGTGCATGAATGCTGCCACTGTATATAGAATACTGAGAAATTTTCACAAATTTCCTTGTCCCCATGTTTGTTTAGAGGGAGAAGAGATTACCATTTTTATTTTTCATAGAAAATTGTTATAAATCAATACTAAAATGTTTATTTTTTCAACCCGAGGTCTGGTGATGGAACTGGTCCGGTTTTATAATTGATCAAAATTGCAATTGATTTGGGGATTGAATCGGGATAAACTGGATGAATCAGGTTGAATTGCCGACTGAACCAGTTTGGTTTTTATTTTTTTAAATTTATTTTTATTTGAAATAGTATTTTTATTATTTATTTATAATATAATAATTTATTAATGGAAATATGATATTGACCTAATTAACCTGATGGTTGAACCGATTAGGCAGAATTGATCCAAGATCTTGAGCTTGATTCGATATACGATTTGATCCCGATAAGCACATGGTTTTGTGGAAGAATCATCACTCCTCCATACGGAATAAAGGAAGGCGTAAACCCTTCTTGAGGAAAGGCGCGGCATTATACTTTTGGAAAGGACTATGACCAATGTGCTTACGTGGGGATGGAAAATCAAGCGGGGAATGCGAGTGCGACAATTGGCTAAGAGGGGCAAAGGTCAACTACTATATGCCCACTTGAGTAACTACAAACCTTGGCGGGTAAAAGATGATTACACAATTAAACCAAGCAAAGGCGGTAGCCAATGCAAAAGTCGCAAAGACCTTTCACGAGGCCAGTGCGGCTTTCTCAAAAGCGAACCACGATGATGGGGACATCGCAGAGTACACGGGACAGGCAGGCACCTAGGCGCTGTGACATGCGACAATTTGGAGACTCACACTCACGCACAAAACTTCCGCTGTCACGCTAAGTGGCTATACCTCTGGCCCAGGATTGGCGGGGGTTTGAGAAGCCTCCCGAGAACCTTTTTAGCAACAAGAGGCTCCCACGAATCTGGCTCTCTTTTCTGGTTAGCTCACGGAAGACAAACGCCTGCTTTGCAAAGCGCGGCAATGAGAAGTGCTGGAATGGTTGAATCAAGGAGGCCTTCTTTATCTATGCTCGGCGGATGAGGAGACCACCCAGGCCGGCGCCTACCTCTTACGATGCCCCTACTCAAAGCTGCCGATATGGTCCCACTATGGACGCATCCACCAGGGAATAGACTCATCCCAAAAGATACAAGATACATGGGGTGCTACTCCATTTATCCAAACAGCGGGTAAAGAAGCTGCAGAAAAAGTTGGAGCCTTGCTAGTGATGGCGGTGACACGGAGCCTATGGGTGGAAAGAAATACGAGGTGTTTTGATGATAAGCAGCGTGTTTACTGAAAAGCTCACTTACCTGGCTCCAATTTTAACACCGCCATACGCGGTTTGTGTGCACACGCCTGCATACCGCATGGCAGAACGGTAGGATTCTGACAATCGCTGCAGCCGTGATTTCGACTTGCTCCTCACTGAGAGAGCCTTACCGGGTTTGGGGGCCAGCGCAGGAGCGGAGTTCGGGGATGAAGAGAGTGAAAGGAGACACTCAGCCCCCGTCCTCAACCAAGAGGCGGGAGATGGAACCTCTCTCATAACCTGATCACACGATCATCCTCCAGGGATGTTTTTGTAACCACCCAAACTTATTTATTGTGTAAATAAATATGAGTTTATTCATTTTCAAAAAAAAACTATAGTTTGTGGACATGAATTTCAATTTGGCTCTCAAAGAAGCAGAAGAGCCAAATTCCTCTCTCTCTCATGTTCATCCATGAAAATGAGAGAATGTCCACACACTGTCTGTCTAAACACACTCTGGCATTATCACTTCACAGCCTCTCCTTTCTCCTCCTCCTCCCAATCCATACACTCTAACATTTGATTTATTTATTTATATTGTTTTTAAATTGTTCACTTGTTATTATTAGTATTACTATTATTATTTTTATTCATTTTTCATTAAAATTAGGTCAAGTTCGCTTGCACAAAAGAACAAGAATAAAATCCATGTTTGCTTCCATGAAAACGAAATATTGGTCCCTAGTACTATTTCCACGATGAAATTTTTTAGGGTCATTTCATTTGCTAATATAGTTTTTTTTTTAATATTTTATTATTATTTTTAATATTTTATTATTTTTTAGTCCTATGATTATTTTATCTGTCAAAATGACACTGGGATATCTAGTCAACATTAATACGAATTAAAAATAATTATATAATTTTTTTAAGGGTTTAAATAAAAAAATATAATATTTTATTACTAATCCTTTCTAATAGCTTTCTTCAAGTTAAACGATCTTTGAAAAATCATTTAGCTCTATAGTCTTTAAAATACCGTTTGCTCTCTTGAGCTAAACGGTCCCTTGAGATAAGACTCTTAGAACTAAATAACCTTTCAAAAACTATTTAATTCTAAATAAGCGATTTTAGTGCTCTTTAAAGTTAAGCGGTGTTCTCAAAGCTACATTTAGTTCGAAATAGAGTTTTTAGAATTTGAACGGCCTTTTAAAAAGTACACATTTTAGCTTCGGAGGCTTTATTTTTAATACTCTCTTAAACAACTAATAAGTATTAAACCTTTGGTCATTCGTACTCTTTTGAGTCAAATTGTTTTTGAAAGTAGTTTTCCTTTACTATCATTAAAAAAAAATAGAAAATGGTATGCAGAAGCAGAACTGTCCATAGAAAGAAAAAAAAAATACTTTTTTTAATATCATAAAAAAAAAAAACTCTGCAAAAAGAAGTTTCCTAAAAGTCTAAAGTTCGGGCCCCACTGGGCCCAGACAGCCAGTTATTGGCCGTTGATCTCAAACGGGCGGCAGATACCAACCATCCTTAAAATTTCAGTCCAAAGGACCAAATCTAGCTGTTGAACGGACATCACGATGCCCAGATTCTAACTCCCCTTCGTAGATTCCACCCTCATCATCCACCGTCCGATCTCCATCCTACGCTTATCCTTCTCTCTCTATTTCCCTCAAAATCCACCCTTCATTTCACCCCCCTCTCTCTGTCTCTCTCTCTCTTCAAGCTCGGAGCTTCAACCTCGTAGCCATTAATGGCGTCCTCGGTCCTCAGCTGCAATCTAGGGTTTCAATCCCTCCCTCTCCGCCGCCGCCTCCCCACCAAACCCCATATATACGCCTCCTCCTCCCATAAACCACTCCCTCCTCTCCGGCGCCCCTCTCCTTTTGGCTCCCTATCTCCCAAACCTCTTCCCCTTCATCCCCACCGTCTGATCCCTTCGATCCGCGCCTCCGCCGCCGCAGCTTCAGGACCACCTTCTCCTCCGGCAGCCGCTCCGGCGCCATGGCAGGGCGCCGCACTGAAGCCTCTCGCTGCCTCGATTCTGACCGGTGTGATCCTCTGGTTCGTCCCCGCCCCCTCCGGCGTCTCCTCCAACGCCTGGCATCTCCTCGCCATCTTCCTCCGCCCAACCATCGTCGGTATCATCACGCAGCCCCTCCCTCTCCCCGGCGCCGTCGCCCTCTTGAGGCCTCAGTGCCTCCGTCCTGACTAAGACCCTCACCTTCTCCGCCGCCTTCTCCGCCTTCACGGAGAGTCCCATCCCGTGGCTCATCGCTCTTGCCTTCTTCTTCGCCCGTGGATTCATCAGAGACCGGCCTCGGCAACCGCGTCGCCTACCAGTTCGTCTCCCTCTTCGGCTCCTCACTCCCTCGGTCTCGGCTACAGCCTCGTCTTCAGCGAGGCCCTCCTCGCTCCGGCTATCCCCTCCGTCTCTGCCCGCGCCGGCGGCATTCCTCCCCCCTCGTCAAGTCCCTCTGCGTTTGCCTGCGGCAGCAGCGTACCGGCGATGGCACTGAGCACCGCCTCGGCTCCTGGCTCATGCTCACCTGCTTCCAGACATCCGTGATTTCATCCCTCCATGTTTCCTCCACGGCCATGGCGGCCAATCGCTTTGAGCGCGAACTTGACGTACAATACGATCAAACAGACTATTGGGTGGACGGACTGGGCTGTGGCGGCAATCGTTCCAGGGATTATCTCTCATTGATCGTCGTGCCATTGCTTTTGTACATCATATACCCGCCCACAGTGAAGAGCAGCCCTGATGCCCCGAAGCTTGCCCGGCAGAACTTGGAGAAGATGGGTCCTATGACAAAGAACAGAGATCATCATGGCTGGGACACTACTACTGACGGTAAAGACTTCATTTTCAGTTACAATGCTTGTTTTAGCTTGCTTGAATTGAACCACAGTGAGCTTTTAGGATAGGACAATGTATTAGAATAAACCTTAGAATTGTACTTCCACTTCAATTCAAATGCGACACTTGGATCCATGAATACATAGAGTTAATTGTTTATAAACATAGAATCTTTCTGAATGATAATGTTATCAAACATAAAGATTATGTCTAAATACCCATATCCTAACAGATGTTAAATCTTTTGCTTGCATTAGAAATTCTGTTTCTCTGGTGGTATTAGAGTAGGTTTGATAATTATAAAGCTTGATGACTTGTTATGTGTTCTTTAACATAGTGTATCATAGATCATTATATTTATCTGGATAATTTAAATATGAGATCACTGGTTAGGTGGAATTATAGAAATAGAATTGGGTTTGCTTCACTCTGTTGGATGGGATGGATGGTAACAGATTGAGTTCGCTCTGCTAGAGGTCATTTTGTTTGTTGCAATTAATTTATATAATGTTATATTTGAGATGTATATTGTATGAAATCCTATCATGTATCTTAGAAGATCGTTCTTGTTGACATCCAAGTTTTTAATACTAATTACTGTGGTAGAGCCTGATTTTCTGCAATTAGTGTTACTATATTTGATTGTGGGGATGAAGATGTGAGGAAATGTTTAAGAAAGTTGACAATAATGCAATAACAATGTCTTGAATTCAATTCTGTGGATCAAGTTATTTGTAATCATGCTTAAGAAAATACTATAGTATCATGTATCTTTAAAGATCCTTTGTGTTCTCATTTAATTTTGCTATCTACTAAACTGGTTAGTTGACATTGTAACTTTTGGAAACCAGCACTTATTTTGCAAGACTGCTCTAGTTAATGGTTATTTGATTTAAATCTCTGTTGTAAAAGGTTAACAATGAAGAAACAATTGGATAAATTCTCACTAAAATATATTCTATCTTCAAGGTCAACCATTTTGAATGATCACAGATCCGTGATTTCTTAGGTATTATACTTCTATAGTATTGTGCTTTTTATTCTAGAAAATTCTGACTTTTACACATTATATGATTATTTTGGGTCAATTAAATCTCTGCAACTTAGAGATGAGAAAGTCATATATAAAATAGCTTTTAATTTATTCATAGTTATCAAGCATCATATTATGATTTAGGCAACAAATTTGAAAAGTCATACCCCTCCATTGTAAAACCTTGAAAATGTAGAATTATACTTGGTTAAATTTGTTGCAACTTGCTTCTGTTGATTAGATGTTCTTCCTTTTAAGATACTTCCCATAGATGAGTACATGCTGTATGTAGTGGGGATCTATATAGGCTTGAACACAATTGGGACCAGATGTCAATTGTTTGTGTAATTCTTTCTTTTTTCCTTGTTTATATATCAACAATATTGAGACAAGGATAATCAAAATGTCCTGCCTAAAGTCTTCATTGCTAGGCCACAAACTGGCTGTTCATTTTCTCGTTTCCCCCCTGCTTTTGCCATTTCTTCTTCAGGTGGGGCTTTGGATTTTTGGAGGCATGCTGAATGTTGATGCTGTAACTGCGGCCATTCTTGGGCTATCAGTTCTTCTAGTGACAGGGGTTGTCACATGGAAGGAATGTTTGGCAGAATCTGTGGCATGGGACACCCTTACCTGGTTTGCAGCACTTATAGCAATGGCTGGGTATCTCAACAAATATGGGTTGATCTCTTGGTTTAGTCAGACTGTAGTCAAGGTATGCTTTCTTATTTGTTTATGGTTTCTTTTCTTCTTGTTTGGTCAACTCTATTTAGTACTTTTAAGAATAAATAATGCATAGACATATATTAACACCTAGGCAGTGCATCTGTTGATTTTGCATTTTGCCATACAGCTCTTGTGACTTGATGAAATGGATGGCACTTTCATTTGTATGTGAGTGTATGTGTCACAATTACACATTGTATGTAGTGTCTTCTTCTGCTAGACTATTTTATGCCATGTTTCTGTTAATGTAGTTCTGGTCGTAGAACCTTATGGAGATTATTTTCTTCTCTTAGGAATTGGACTAGGTTACTTTTACTGGCTCCATGTTTGTTATTTTTTATTTGCATTCGATAGTTGAGGACAATCTTAGATATGATTGAATGTTCCCTTATACGCATCCTGGATATTGGATGTTGTCACAACTTAAACTGTAATGCATGTTGTTTTCAATTAAACAAGTTACATGAAGCACATCACTAGAGATGAGTAAAGGCCACTCCATATTTTCCTTTTTACTGAAGGTATGTTTTGCTTTCAAAACAAATGAGTGAGTAGAAATGCGATTGGATTTTCTTCTAGATTGCAATAGGAAAAGAAAAGGACAAGAAATTTGGAAGAAAATGTCACTTCCAAGTTTTCCCTTTTTGTTTTACCTTCTTGAGTGACTCAAAAATGTAACAAACAAGTTCTCATTCATAGCCTGTAACATTTTGCCTACACTTGAACACTTGTGTCTTGGACAACATATTTCCTTTTTCTTCATTCATATTCTTACATCATAGCAGCAGAAACAACAATCTACTTCCTTCAATTTTCTTTTCTCATTAAAGCATTTAAAGAATAACATCACATTTAAATGGTAACACTGGACTTTGAAATCTTGCCCAATCTACTAATGGACCTCCTTTCTGCAGAGTGAGCTTTTCTTATTAAGTTTGGAATGCTTTGCATTAAGATTGTTTTGTGGATTTGTTTACTCCCATTGACAAGACTCTGCTTTTGTTCAGTTCGTAGGAGGCCTGGGTCTGTCATGGCACCTCTCATTCGGCATCCTGGTACTGCTCTACTTTTATTCCCACTACTTCTTTGCCAGCGGGGCTGCACACATTGGAGCAATGTTTACAGCCTTCTTGTCAGTAGCCAGTGCTTTAGGCACCCCTCCTCTCTTCGCTGCGATGGTCCTCTCATTCCTCTCCAACCTGATGGGTGGTCTCACCCATTATGGTATCGGTTCTGCGCCAGTGTTCTACGGTGCAAACTATGTCCCTCTGGCAAAATGGTGGGGTTATGGATTCCTCATCTCCGTCGTTAATATTATCATCTGGCTTGGTGTTGGCGGCTTCTGGTGGAAGACCATCGGCTTGTGGTGAGCTATCTGCTACTTGCTCTAGAGATCGATTTTTTGATTGCCACAATCCTGTGGCCATCCCTCGACATTTTGTTCTTAGGAAGACTTAAAATCAACTTCCCCATTTTTATTTTGTAATTCAGAATAATTTTTTGGTAATATTGGTGGGAGAGAATGAGAAAAGAAAAGTATAGTTTTCTTGTTCATCACTGTATAACTTCTGCCGAAAAAGAATTTTTGTTATTGGCTTGATTTCAATTTTATTATTTGATAATTGTTGCTTAAATTGTGGATGATTTGTCACATTTTGATGGCTTATGCCATGCATTAGATTGCTTGGTTTGCAATTTGGAATCATATTCCTGTTTTGGTTCACATATTATAACAGGAAAAAGATTCAGAATCTCCATAGAATCTAATAGCCCCATGTGTAACTTTTTCTTTTAATTCTCATGAGATTCAGAATCTTAATTCATGATAATAGAATCTAATTACCACAATAACCAAATTTTTTATTTATTAATTTGCTAATTTATCTAGCTAATTATTCATTATTTATTTAATTTAAATTTTGATATAAAAAATGGTTTAAAATGGGGATGAATTACAAGCCTGTGACTGTCCATACATCAAGTGGAGATCACTGTCACTAGATTCACAAAATCTTCTTGTGTTTGATTAAATTTCTTCATGGAGTGGTATGTCCACAATCTTTATTGAGTCTTTCAATGCATTATTCTCAAAACAAAACTTCATGTTTGTGCCCAAATAATGCAGCTTTCTTTACATTTTTGTGGTGTGAGAGAGATGAGAATAAGTGATCTCATGATTTTTTTTGTGAATTATCAAAGAAGACATTATTTGATGGATAGAACACAACAACATTGTCATGGTGACTCTTCTTTTCTTTTATAAGTAGTGCTATTGTACTACTACTACTAGTACAACTACTATATGTTAATAAGATTGATTGGAGTGTATGTATGTTAATTTATGGTATAGGCTAGTCAACCACATACAACTTAAACATTTTAGTTAGATTTTTAGGGTTTAGGGTTCTAATAAACCGATAATGAATAGTTAAGCTAAATAGTTAATACCAGTGTCGACAATGTTATGAGTTCACCAATGGTCACTATGGCCTATTGGTACCAGGTCCATTGTTAAGAGATGAGATTCTCCCGCGGATAACTCATGATCGAATTTCCGCTCTTGCAAGGTGAGGTCAGGGGGCCCAGGATCACATTCCACGCGTGGTACGCTTAACTGTTTTTAAACCTATGGGAGTACAGAATTGTTCCGCGTGTGAGTTGCCGAACTTATACACGTCCTTGAAGTCCTTCGTAGGGTGCTTGTCGCCTTATTAAAAAAAAACAATGTTATGAGTTCGATTTGTGGTTCACAATTAATTTGTAATTGTAATCAGTTATATATTGTTCTGTTAATAATGAAATTAATTCAACCATCTACCCAAAAAAAAAAAACAATAGTGTTAGATTAGTAAGAAAAGGGTGGATTTTTAATCAATAAAAACCCATTCTTTTGGCATTTGTATGAAATAACATAATTTGCACTCTACTGTTGTTTTTATTTCCATAAGATCATATTTATAAATAATACTTTTTCCCCGCTTTATAATTCATTCTTTTATGGACATGATTTATCTGTTAGAAGAAATAACACATTTGAAAGAATAAAATTAAAAACTTTGACTTTCTTATCAGATGCAATGAGGTGGCACTCCTTAATTATTAACTATACTAAAACTCAAAAAATTTGAAAGTACTTATGTCCGAGATTCGGATTGGGATCCACCCGTAGACATTAGATCTTTGATGAGGTAAATTAGGGGGGGGGGGAACCAAAAATGTATGCTTCAGTGAAAAATAACGTGTTTTTACTGAAATAATTTGAGGGATCAACTTTCTAATATTATCTTAGTTTGATATAGCTCACATCTCTCCAATAAGCCAAAGCTACTATCGATTGAATCCATTATCAAGTCTCACACTCACCAACGAAAAGTTGGCACTGAATGAGGAGAAAGAGGATGACTTTGAAGACACCAACGTCCTAGGAGTAGCATTGGGGATAGAGTTACCAGCTAGGATCCCAAATCTATAGGAGAGCGAGAGTTTACAATGTAATCTCAACTATGATGGTGTAATGGTATTTTATTAAAATTAATAAACTAATGTGATTTATTTATTTTTACCAAAAAAAAAGAAGGTACGCACTGATTCAAGATATCTTGTGGTGAAATGTCTTCTCATAATTTGAAAATATACAAGTAATAATTCCATATTGACTTGTGATATTATTGAATTTTATATTCACTCATTACAAACATAGTTCTATGAACAAAACCAATATCTTCTTACTCAAGGTTACTTTCATGATATTTTCTATTGGACAATGATATCATCACTTAAAATACAACATGTTATTCCACACAAAAGTCAAACACATTTTCAAGACTAAGTACATGATAGCCTTAATCACAAGCTTAATGTTCAAAAATAGATTGATTCTTGTATTAGGGTACACAACAAGTACACACATGATGAACCCTTGGAAAGTTAGGGTTGATTGTGACCAAAAGCTAGTGACCAATTAACACTTGGACAAACATCCCTTATCTTGCTTGGCCACTCCAAGACAACACTAAATCCTTACTTTCACTCATGTCTCCTCGGCTCCTCCCATGTGAAAATTAATAATATTAACAAGATTATGGTTTGAATTTAATTTTGAGCTTCGAATTATATTGAAAAATCATAAATTTAAATCAAATAAATATTTTTTTTTCTTCGAAAGAACTTAGTTTTAGTTTAAATGATTGAGCTGAACTCGAGCCTTCTCTGTTTTGCCAACCCTAACCACATGGAGTTAGATTGACACACATGTTGATAAAATTATTGAGCTAGATTTGGATTATAAAAATTAATTTGAATCTAAAATCGATATTTTCATAGAAACATCTTTTCTAATGATTTATGTTTGGAAAAAATGGTTGCACGCGTAACGGTGGCATTTTCCTTTGTTGGTGGAGCTCCAATTAAATTTCATGTAGTGAAATTGAAAGGACAACAACTTTAAACATTTTAGTCATGCATAATAGTAGGAAAATGGATTTATGAGCATTAAAAACAAAGATCAACAAATTAAAGTGCAAAGGTTTATCCAACTTTTTTTAAAAAGAAAAATAAGTGCAAAATATTGAATGGAAAATATAAAAAAAAAAAATAATTAAGAAAACCTTTGGGAGTTGTCTTTGAAATAGTGTGATTTGTAATAATTAATTTTTGAATGATGGATAACCATAGTTACTATAGTAAGTTAAATGATTTTTTGTTCGGACAAATATCGATAGAAGCACTAATGACGGTATTTTTATATGAAAAATAAGAGTATTAATTTCTATCCATAAATAAATAAGTTATATTTTCTTTTTAAGATTTAGGACTTCCAAAGCATCTATTTAACAAAATTGTTTTATTTTCGGTTTTTTTTCTAGAAAACAAAACAAGTTTGTATAAAAATGCTTAACTTATAAAATAAGTATTTTTTGTCTCGATTAATCCAAACAGACCTAATTAAGACAACGATGGATAAGGATAACACCATCTCACGATTGATTTATGGGTGTCAATTAGGTCATCTTTTTCCGTATAAATATCCAAATCTTCTTATAGAATACTAGTCAAGTCATGTGAAACATTAAGAACTCATGTATTGCTTATCATTATTATGTATAGTAAATGGTGCAAGGAACACTGAAGGGACATACTTTTCTTTATCCATTTATATTTTTAATTGATAAAAATTAAAAAATTCAAATATGTTTCCAAATTTTATATTATATTGAAAAGATGAATATATATATACTATGTTTTTGTTCTTGTTTTTTTTTTAAGAAAAAAAAAGGGTTGTAAAAGGTTATAAGATACATATAAGAGTGATATTACAAATTTTTAATGGGTGTCCTAACGTCCGACATGTAATTGTGCGTAAGATGGACCCCTCATTCCCTAGGGCTACTACTTGTCCACAAAGTTGGATCCTGACGGGCACAGCGGGTGCTCATCTCTTGTGAACTCCAAAGTTCTTTTGACAATCGACTCTATTACCAGAAGTTTCGACTTCTTGGAAGCATGAGGTGCATCAAATTAAGAGATCATGAGAAAATCTATACTTTGGATTAGTTTCTTGAAAACACCACATTTATCATGAAAACATCTTCAATTTCTTTCTAGCCATAGACTTTAGGTGATGATCATTACTGCAAAATTTCACCCCAATCAAAACTCCTCCATTTGCTTGGATAGGCACGCACCACCCCATAGGTCTTGTATCTCATGAGGAGTTGGCAACACAAATAATGTAGCTCAATTTCTATCTCAACCACTTTTATCAACACTTTTAACTTTTATCAACCACTTTTTTCCCACTTATATCCTTTTGTATCAACACTAATAATGTAGGTCAATTTCTATCTCAAACCCCTCTCCTTTCATTTCATGCCTTTTTGTGTTACAATATGGGATAGAAAGTCAAGCAAACCATGTTTGGTGAGGATGCACAATCTTGTTTAGTCATACATCTTCATGGTTTGAACACAAAGTTTGGTGGAGGATGACAAGATTTGAACTTGTGCCTCATTTTGTATACAAAAACAAACACGCTCCAAAAGTTATCCAACCTTTTTTTTTATTTTTTTCTTGAGATGTATATATTTATATATTTCATTTATTTTTTATCTTAGAAGGGAAGCCTCCGTGCAACAATAAAATTATCACCATGTGACCGAAAGGTCACGGGTTCGAGTCATAGAAACAATCTCTTATACAAAAAAAAAGGATAAAGTTGCGTACGATAGACCTAGTGGTCTGACCTCTTGATGCAGAAGAGCCCGAGCTCAAGTCAAATGAGAAGTTATCTGACTCGATCATGCAGGCACTAGCGTATTACGAGGTGGCGGATCGATGTAAAGGCGGGAGTGATCGAGCCAGCCTGATTGGGATAGTTTTGGGTACGGTTCGGTATTTTGGGCATAACTTTGGCTACAAGTGTCGGATTCGCACGTGCAACCCTAATTCGGAAAAGCTCGTGTTAATGTGCAAGTGGGAACCTTGCGTAGCTGGTGGATCACGTTTTCATCCCCAAATTCAGCCGTTTCCCGCCAACTCTTTGATTTTGTATTTTTAGTAATAATTCAAATGCCGATACGAGGCATGGTTTAAATCTGATTTTCTCTAGGATTTTGGTTGCCTTTTTAGTTTGATTTGAATTTTCAATTTTTAATAATTTTGGATTTTGCCAATTTTGGGCAAAATTATTGAATTTAAGAGATTCTAGGGTTTCGAGGTTATTTAGTCCAGCTTGTGGACTAACTTTAGTTTCAGTTGTTTTTTGAATGAAAGTTGATTGAACTTCATAGGTCTTCTCTGGTTCTTTTAGTTTTCTTTGTTGTCTTCATTGCGATCCCCTTTGTTCCGGTGAGCCCGCGGATTAATCATTACCCTGTCCGACGTCACCTCTTCCCGAACTCCCCACATAATGGGAGTTTTATAACACTGAGTTACCTTTTTTTATTATTTATTTTTCATCTTAATATTTAAACTTAATCATAACAACACTTTGCCACTGTTTAAACAGTCTTTTCATATTTTTAAATCTTGAAAACAAAAAGGAATTTTTTCCGATGTTGTAACTATCTAATTCATGATGTCTTTTAAACTTACATGTGATCACATCGCGATTCAATGATTCAAACAAGACCGTACATAGTATAAAAATCAAATAATCTACCCTTTTGTAATCTCAATAGTATTCGTAATTAATGTTTGCTATTATAATAATAGTAATTATTATTATTATTAGAAAATATCATATATTTAAAAATAATTAAGTCTATACATCATCCATGAAAGTGTTGTGAGAGTGTGGAGGTCTTAATGCACAAGTTACAAAAGTTTGGTTTATTGTACTAATATATCATCTTTCCTATCTTAACTACCAACAATATGAACTCAAGCTCATCATTTTTGTTTTTGAAAAAATAGATAAACCACGTTCATTGATTGTTTAGATAAGATTGAAATTACAACATGCTCCTAGTTGAACTTAGTGTTACGAGAGGATATTTAGCTTTCTTTTTAGGTTTCCTCTATATAAGATCAGTCTGAACCCTCCTCTTTTTTGAAATCTGCTCCAAGAGATCTCTACATGTGGCCCTTTGATCTAGTGAAGTGAGTGTAAGGCTACGTTTAATAAGAGTTTGTATCTCTAGAAGTTGTTATTTTTGGGTGGGATACGCTACATCAAATCAGAATAGGAAAGGGAAACCTGTTCGATGTATTAGTTTCGTACAAACACAATGTTAAACTCATCACTTTTGAATTGGCTTATGTATTTGAATCCTAACTAAAATCTAAAATCAAATGATGCAAACAATGAAAAAATTAAATGGTTGCATGCACTGCCATGGGGCTTCCACTTAATTGGTGGAGTTGCACTTTGTCTTAAAAAAATAATAACAAAAAGGAAGCAATAAAGGACACGCTCAACAATCTTGTACGGTTTGTTTTGTTTGGTCTTGAACTTTGCCAACTTTTATTTAGTTAGCAAAAAGTTTGGCTTCTTGC
The DNA here is from genome assembly GCA_026586065.1 of Dioscorea zingiberensis. Classification (NCBI taxonomy): domain Eukaryota; kingdom Viridiplantae; phylum Streptophyta; class Magnoliopsida; order Dioscoreales; family Dioscoreaceae; genus Dioscorea; species Dioscorea zingiberensis. Next base: position 325,027 of record JAGGNH010000038.1, on the reverse strand, counting down.
ATAACAGTAAAAACTATTTCTTCCAAAAAGAAAGAAAACAAAGTTGTGAAGTACATTGATTCAGTACAACAAGAAAGTTTTGGAAAGTTATGTTCAAATTGATTTGTGGAATTGAATAATTAGCAAAATATTTTTAGTATTTCGGTTTATTTATAATATTAGGATCACATTGTTGTGTTGGCTTATGTCTATAAATAATCACATGATTTAGCTATTTAGAAATCAAATTTTATTTCTTAAAAATAAAAAAAAATATTAGAGAATTGAAAGAAGAGAAAACATAAATATTTGATAGGACAGGGACACCCACATTCGACTCTAGCAACAATTTTGTCTATTCTGAGCCCAAACCTATATGATTTTATTATTAGGCTTAACCCAAAAATTTTTGTTACCATGAATTGTGTCCCTCTATATTTATTCCTCTTCACTTTTCTCTCATCGGGCATTGTGGGACTATTGTTTGAACCCAACAATATTAAATCTAAAATTTATAATAAAACTCCACACTCGTACAACAATACAATAGTATTATTACAAGTTTTGCAACAAATAACCTAAAACTATTGGTAATAGAATACATTGTCAATAGGAGCCTGGAGTTCACTCAAGACGAGAACCATCAACGACCATTGGACCCCAATATAGATTTTGAGGATGAGGCACCGTTGGAGTAAACTGAAGGTAGCAGAGCCAACAGAGATCTCTATTAACTAGAGCAGTGAACTCACCTACCACTACTATATCTGTAAAATATACCCGGTTCAGACTTGGACCAAGACGTATGTAATATGGTTTTATTCTAATAAATGTGATTTATCTTTTTTATTTTTTTATTTAAAAAAAACAATACAATAGTAGATCGATATCTATATAAATGAGATTGTTTCTGAAGATAGTATTATTCATAATAATACTAATACCAAATATAGATATTATTTTAAGAATAATAAATGTCAAATATATTTAACATTAATAATTAAAATTTTCCGGGAAATTGAGAGTCATTCTTTTTAGAGATTTTTTGAATGTTAAAAATATAAATATAAATTTTCTCTCTCATAGCTTCCTCTTTATTATAATCATACATTTCTTTCACTCCAAAGAGTTCATCTTAAATACAATGTAATGTAAATTTATATTTACATTCTTAAACTTATTTAACTATTATTATAAATGAGATTGTTTCTATAATAATACTACTACTACCAAATATAGAGATTATTTTTAAAATAATAAATATCAAATATTTTTAATATTACTAATTAAAAATCTACTAGAAATTGAGAGTGGTTCCATATAATGATTATTTTTATAACATATGTTTTTAATCAATACATTTCTTTCACTCCAAGGAGTTCATCTTAAAATACAATGGAATGTAATTTATATTCTTAAATTTATTTAACTATAATTATGACATACTTACCTCTTTGATCAAAACATCCTATTTAATTATTTTGAAAATCATTATAAAATATAAATTATAAATTAAACCTAACATATCGATACTCATACATTTTCTACGCCCTTGTTGGGAGTCATCTCGCTTGGTTCGGGAATCAAGGGAGTCCCTGGTTCGAACCAATAGCGAGATGACACGTATCCGATTGTTGTTTCCATTCAATGAGACACATGTCATCTCGCCATTGGTTCGAACTACGGACTCCCCTGGTTTCAGAACCAGACGAGATGGGTCCCATAATTGATACAATATACTTTATGATACTTTCTTATTTTATTTTAGATGTATATGTTATATTTTATCGTACTATCCGTGACAATACAATACAATACGATTTCCTTTAGTTTTTTTTTTTTGACAAATAAATATTTATTGATTTAATTTGAAAAAAAAATTATAAAAAAAAAAGTATATTCCGACAATTGTGATACCTAACCAACCAACTTATTGTGAATATTCAATCAACTTATCATTCAGTTGGAGGGCATGGCATGGAGCTTTGGAAGCGCACTTTCACTTTGAGGGGGTGTGATAACCTAACCCTAGAATGCAACCTCATTGCTCTACGGGCCCCCCCACGTCACCCACTAACAAACTTATAAACGCCCCCTGATTTGTTCTTCAATGGGACCCACTCCTATATTCACAAATCGGACCTAGACACGTCATCAGTGCCCACTAACTGAACCATCTCAGGAGGGACAGCTGCACCGCGCAAACCTATGGGTCATGCTGCCCTCACATTACCTTCTTTTAACGGGCCGGGTTCGGGTTTAGATTTGTCCTAACCCGAATCCAACCCGAAAAATCTAGACTCAAGCTTTCAATTTTGTTGTTAGATATGCACCCTAAACCCTAGACCCAAGACCCTAAACAACTGTATATCTAGACTCAAGTTTTTGATTTAAAAAGTGAAATTTGATAGGGCTAAATATAAAGAGTTTTGATCGGAATGAATGTTGAATCTGAATCTCGATATCGAATATAAGGATTGAAGGCTCGATTTGGACTAAGGCTGTCAAACGATCAAGCTGTTTTTGAGCAGCTCGAGATCAGCTAGTAAAAGCTAGAGCTTAGTTCGGAATTTTGAGCTTTTGAGCGGAGCACGAGCTTAAATTTTGAGCATAGTCAAGCTAGATGGAGCTCAACTCAAAATTTAATATTAATATATTAATATATATATAATATAAATATAAATATATAACATAATATATGAATAGAATATTTAATATTTAATATTAATATTTAATATATAATATAAACAAATTAATTTATAAATAATTTTTTAATTTTGAGCTAAATCGAGGCGAGCTCGAGCAATCTTATTTGAGCTAATTTCAAACTTGAGCTAGGTAATTTTAACCAAATTCAAGCTGGGCCTAGCCCATTCAAGCTCGGTCCGTTTATAGCTCTAATTTAGACACACGATCGAAGAATAAAAAGTTTAAAGTAGGTCGAGACATGAATTCGAATTGAAAAATTGGTGAACTTTGTGGTATTTTTAGGTTTGATCGGGTTGGGCCGGGTTCGGGCTTTTGCGCGTATATGGTATGAAATTAGAGTGAGTGTGTTGCAAATCCAATGTGGACCAACCATGGCAGAAGAGCACAAAAAAATAAAAACTAAAAAGGCTTTGAGGACGTTGTAAGGCTTTATAAGGAGTTGGATTGGGACTAGGTTGCCTTCAAGTGCTTCAATGCATGGGAGCTCTCTTCACTGCTTTGAGTATCAAGTTTAGTTCAAGTAGGTGCCTATTTTCAAGGTAAAGATGTATATATATTTTATTAATTTTCCAAATATATTAGATTCACTAGTGTTTGAGTTTTCAATGAGTGCAAACTCAAGCATGCATTCATAAGTGAGTTTTTATTTATTAGAGGAAATAGTTATTTATTTCATTCAAAATATGGAAGAATAGAACTTTTTGTTTTTAAATTCAGGGTATATTTAGGTTTCATTTTGATGAGAATATCGACTTGTTGATATGATAAAATAGTGCGAGTGTTACTTAATCGATAATTCTCTCTCTCCTTGAGAAATTAGGGCTTATTTGAGTGATAATTTTCTTTCTTTATTTTTTTTTTTTTCATTTTGGTGGTATCTTGAGAATGTAAGGTCCCATTAATTAAATGAAAAAATGGTATTGATTATTAGTATCCAAATTGAGACAAAATGAGAAGGATTCAAATTTCTTGCTTTTGTGTCACCCTCCTTTACATGAACACTACTTGGATAAGCAGAGTCATCACCACTACTTCATCTCTCTCTCTTTATTATTTTCTTATTTATTATTTTCTTTTTCTCGAGAAGCTTGCATTAGTGTGTGTGTGTATATATATATATATATATATATATATAATATTAATATCGACTATTTTTTATTAACATTAATTTTTATTAATTTATTTTTTAAAAAAAATGAACATGATTTTTAACATATATCTTAATTTTCTAGAATTTTGGAATTAAAAAAATACCAATCTCTTTAATATAAAATATATAGAATTGAAGGTGCTATCCTATTCAGCTTGTTGATAAGAATGCAATAGGTTCTTATGGGACTTAAATAGTACTTCATTTTGGTGTTTGGCATAAGATGATCATATGGTCACATTTTCTAATAAAAAATTTATTTGTTTCTCTATTGTTTCTTTCCTTTATTAATTAGATCCATTTCAATTTAATAATTTATTGGTTCCTTTTTCCTAAAATAGTTTGTAAGTTATTTCCTTGTAGTGCTTATTTAGGTAAAAAGTAGCTTATATGCTATAAGCTCTTTGTGATCCTCTTCTAACCAATGCTTGAATTATGTCTCATTAGGTAAAAATATTTTAAAAATTCAGCATAATTTGAGTTATTTATTCGCTAGCTTACTCATTAGGTTAAAAGAAAATTATTGATGTAATGTTTTTAGCTCAATATTATTTTTATATATGATAAATTGTTGGAGAAATTATCTATGGAGTCGCATTGCATTTTGAGGCTTTAAAAATCAACACACACAATTATATAATAAACAAACAGAGGGGCCAAGACAATGATTAGGGCCTATTTGAGGAGACTAATAGTGAATTAACTATAAATTTTTTTAGTTATTTTTTTTATTTGTTGTGAAATAAAATTTCTATCTTAAATGAGAGCTAAAAGACATTACTCTACTTCCATGCATGGAATTTTGTACACGTGTCAAGCAACTAGGTTGTCTCCATGACTTGGTCTTGTTTGGCTGTTAAGTATACAACAGCAAACGGGTAACTTGTATATCATGCCACGTCATTTGCTGTCTGTTTATTCAACCGTCGGGATTTGGCGGGAAGCATGTCCTTCTGAAACCCTTGAACCCTAATAGCGCCCTCATCAATCCCTAAATCGCGAAAAGTTCATTGAAATCCTCGTCTAATTGATGGAACAAATGAACCCAGTCATTGGGGTATTCCAATTCTCCATACTTCTGATGCTCTTTAGAGCCCTAAAAACCCTAGGATTTCCCCCATTTCAGTGGGCATGGGGCACAACAGAAAGAAGAGAAAGTGGAATCCCAAACAATGAATCCCCCAAAAGGTGATTTTTTTTTTCCTAATCTTTGTTGAAATCTTAAGTGTTTGCTACTCTACTGTTCTAAATGCAATCCTTTGTTTTCTTTTAGTTAAATGGAAAGGAATAGGTTTAGTTTCATCCAGGGAAGGCAGATTCTGCTTTCCCCATAACATTCCCAACAGAAAAAACATGGTTTTTGGATTTGTCTGATGAAAAATAATATTCATGTCATACAAAAAATGCCATGAATGTGCTCAAATTTGTCCTTTTCCTTTGACAATGTGCCTCTACCTGATCCGTGATGACAAATGGTCTTTATTGTGACTCCCTTGACTTTTTGAATCACAAGATAAGTTCTATATCAGACACTGAGAGCTCCTCTTTCATCGCTTGCCTTGTACTTGTCGAGTAATGGCAGTTCATGATGTGTGGGGAGGTTGTTGTAGGGGAGGCTTCATTGTCAATGTACTTTGCAGAGAGATTGCAGGATTGTACGGCTAGGTTTTTCTCATGATGGCCTAGTTTCCTTACTGCTGTCATTGTGAAGACCTGTGTCAGTTCTATTCCTTGTGTGGAATTATATGTTTGTAACGTTTGTTGGTTTCTGGGGTTTTTGGAACCTGGGAAGTGCTATGTGCCAATGTGGTATATATTTAGTTCCTAAATGCTCTCTACTTGGTGAATTATGGTGATAGGTGTTCCTTCTGCAGGTCATCCTATGGTTCACTTTATTTCTTGTTATTTGTTCAGGTTTAGCATGTCTAGATAGTTTGTGGAATGGTTTATAGCTTTTCATGCATGCTAGACATTTAAACTGAAACTGTTGGAAATTTTTTGCAGGAACTTGCTTGTGCAAGGTTGCTAACTGTGAGTTGAATACTGGTCGAGTACTTTGTTCTTGAGAGTGATTCTTGTTTGGAGGTTTTAAAGTGATGGACTCAAATCCTTCTGAACATGGGAAAGAAATGGCTGTCATAAATCCATCAGAGGGAATGAATCATTTGTCTGATGAATTGGAGAATGGAAAAACTTCTCAAAAGACTATGGAGCAGGATTCTCCATCACCATTGACACCAGCAATAAGGAGAAGAACTGGGTTACATATCTTCTTTATGGACATAAGGTGCCACTATCTTTCACATTGACTTTATTTTACTTTTTTAGGAGTTTGAATGTGTAATTCATGAGAACCATTTTTTGTTGTATTTGTGAAGAACCTCTCAGTTTTTTTTTTTTTCATCTTATGAATTTAAATGGTGTACTCTATATTATGGGGAGAAATTATTTTAACCCAGCTAACACTTGATTGCAATTTTGATGACCAGGAATGTCTTGAAGCTGGATGAGATTGGATTAGAGATTGCTCAGATTGCAGTGCCTGCAGCACTGGCTTTAGCAGCTGATCCACTTGCTTCCTTAGTTGATACAGCCTTCATTGGTCAATTAGGTTCACCTCAGATCTTATTTCTTGAATTATTGTCTCTAAATTTATAGCAGGTTCAAGATTTCTTGCTTGTTAATTAATTAGTACCAAGTTTATACTCTGTAGGCTTTGCTTCAGAACAGTTTCCATTATAGCAGGTCCTTAAGATCCACATCATACACTTTTCCCTTCTATCTGCCACTTGCTTAACTTTTCAGTTAACTAAGAATCTTATTCATCAACATCTTATGCATTCTCTCCTGCCTTAACCTCATAAATTTTAACCTCCACTTCATAGTTATAATCTGAAGTCCTTGTTTTACAAGGCTTTCTTCATTTTGATGTGAACTCTGTTACAAACTTTATTAAACACTATGCTTGTTATATTTTCGAGTGTATTTTTCCTGTGCTTGCAGCAAAGGTTTATCACACATTTAAGCTGCTTATATTCAAACATAGCTCAACTTGGTTGATGTTTGAGTTCAGGATGATCATCGAGTAAATTACCATTTTCTACCATACAAGTTACAGAAATATCAGTTATTTTATTTTTTAGGTATAAGTTGAGTTCCATACAGTGGTTAGAGTGTGTTGTTTAAATTCCTTAGTTCCATGTTCTACTCCTTCCCTTTATATTTTCATATACTATAGTTTCAAGTTTCAGCAAAACTTGTGTCGAGTCATTCAAACAAACCGCTTGTGTTTTGCTAGAAGAAGAACATGCTGAGCCAGGCTCAAATTTCTGTGGATCTTGAGATAGTCTACCAGGCTGTGCAATGAGCGTCCCTCTTTCTATACCTAACTGTTGTGATAGTCTAGCAGATTTTCAATTGTAGTTCTTGTTAAAATCCATTGAAAACTAACTGTTGGAGTTTGTTGTGACTTCTCTGTTTATGATGTGTATAGGTTCTGTGGAGATTGCAGCTGTAGGAGTTTCAATAGCCATATTTAACCAAGTTTCAAAGGTTGCCATCTATCCACTTGTTAGTGTAACAACATCCTTTGTAGCTGAGGAAGATGCTATATGCAACCAGATCATTGTCAAAGAAGAAAATAAAGATTTGGAAAAAGCTTCCCCTCTCCATAGCGAAATGAAAGTATTGCCCGTCTGCAATGGTATGCCAATCAGCCAATATTGCACACTTAGTTCATGTGTTTGAGAGTATCAATGGAATTAAATAACCAAGACTAAATGAAGTTCCATGCTTCTCTGATTTTGTTTATTCTTTTACCTATCTCAATGGTTTCTTATGAAGTCCTCTCTTTAATTTTCCTTTCTCACCTTTTTCAGATTCTGAAAAGACTGGATGCTACTCCTCTCAGATTTCCAGTAAATTTACAAACATGTTCAAGGTTGGGCCTGATAGAAAATATATCCCATCAGTGTCATCAGCATTGGTTGTTGGTGGAGTGCTTGGGCTTATTCAGTCAATATTCCTTATTTTATCTGCCAAAGTGGTCTTGAACATCATGGGCGTCAAATCTGTAAGTTCACAAATTTATTTCCCTAAATGCTTCACAACCTCAAGTAACCAAACCCTGATTATTTTCATCCATTTCGAAAAGTGTCATAATTATTTTTTATGACATTGAAAGCCACTGCTTTTCTGATCATGACTTCTCACCATTGGATTTTCTTCTTCTTTTGTCAATGCATGGACAAGATTGTAACACTTACAAAGTCTAAAAATGTTGATTTTATGAGGCATATGCAGTGAGGTTCATCATTGTTTGCTATACATTATAAAGATCTGATACTACGGTTAGTGCCCGGATTAAATCTTTGCATGGTCAATTTGTTATTCTTACCAATCAGGGAACCATATCCCTTGCTAACTGGCCGGCAGTCTTACAAGAAACTTAAACTATTAAGTTTGTCAACTACTCATCTTTTTTAGTCCATATCAAGAGACACTAACCCTTAGATTCTGATAAAAATGATAGGTTTGTTGAATTTCCTGAAACTTCATCCTTTAGGTGATATAAGAGTTGATACTTTGTGATGGAATCCATTGTTTCTTTCCAGGTTGTCTAATTTCTTTTATTTGTAATTTTGTATAACAAGTTATTCTATAAAAATTCAAGTTGCATACTTCCCTCTATACCACCAGAGTGGGATTATTTCTAACTGCTAAGTATTGTGGAAAATAATCATTGATAGTTTCTGTAAGGCGATATGATATACATATTCAAATTTATTAAAGTGGTTGCAGTTAGTCTGATTCTGTTGAAAAGGTCTGATTTTTTTTTTCTGCAGCCATTACTCTGAATAAATGAAAATATTGGTATGTTACTTTTTACTTTAGTTGCACTGTCACTTTAAAATCAAAATATTGGTTACATGGATTTGTAATTTGCTCTGAATTACTGATTATATACTGTATTCATCTTTAATTTAATAGCTAACGATTTCTTCTAACAGGGTTCCCCAATGTTAGCCCCAGCTTGTAGATATTTGACTTTGAGGTCTCTTGGTGCTCCTGCTGTTCTTTTGTCTTTAGCCATGCAAGGTGTTTTTCGGGGGTTTAAGGACACAAAAACTCCTTTATATGCCACAGGTAAGCAAATACTTGACCAACCTTCCTAATGTTAGCTACTTGATGATTGATTCTTTTATCCATCTTATGTTGGTCTATGTTTATTCCAAGTAGAGATTTCATGTATCCAAAGTTACATGGAACTATGATTGCAATAATTCATAATACATATACTCTGCTTCACTGTATGCAATAATGATAGGGATTTGAAAATGTTTTTTTATTTTATTTTATTTTATCAATCGTATCTATTTTTAATTTCTTTTGAAGTAAGATCTCTTTCATTAACTCATCTCCAACTATTATCCAAGAAAAAAATTTAAAGGCATCACATCTTTATTACTTTGCTTCCTTGACAGGACTATATGCTTTACTAGTTTTAACAAAATTGATGCTAAAATTGAATGGACCAATTACTGTTAAGTAAAGTTTAATTCTTCAATTTTTATGCCATTTCTTGTGTATTAAAGATCATAATGGTAATTCTACATTTTCCACAAGAAATTTCAAGAACTATTTTAGTGGGGCATGGCATGATTCAGTTGCATTCCATTTTTCAGGCAGTCCCCTTCTTATTTATTATGTTAGCTAATCATTCTAACTCTAATTTATTCTAAACATTTTAGTGGCGGGAGATTTGGCCAACATCATTCTGGATCCGATTTTGATTTTTGTTTTTCATATGGGAGTCAGTGGTGCAGCCATTGCCCATGTTTTATCTCAGTAAGCTTCCAATCTGCTTGCTTATGCAATTCACTAATTCATATTGTTCTATCATTACAAATGTAGTACCCTTTTTTTTTTGCTTTTCTAATAAAACTGCTCCCTTGTAGGTACCTTATTACATTCATACTGCTCTGTAAATTAGTGAAACAAGTCGACGTTGTGCCCCCCAGTTTCAAAGCTTTGCAATTTAGTCGGTTTCTTAAATGTGGTAAGGCTTTAGTTTCTGAATTGAATCATGTCTATGGTGTCAGATTTATTTCAGCACCATAACTATGAGAAATTCAGTTTAGCATTCAACAGGCTAACTCATTTAGTTGCAATCTGCCCTCAAATTAGACCATTTTACCATACCTTAAACTATCTACATAATCTATTGAATCTCCATGATTACAAGGATCTCCTTGATTCTCACATTTAGCAATAAACTTTATTTGTCAGTCCATTTCAATTCAATTTTCACTTATTTTTACTATTTGCCAAATTAGTTTTTTTTTCTTCTCCACATTTGAAGCTCATGCTGATTCTTGGTTTGTCTTGGGTCTATCAGTTATTTCCTTTGTTAATCATTCTTGGTTTCAACTTTATTAAGGTGTTTATAGTGACAGTAAAGCATGTAACTATCTCATCCTACACTTCACACAAAAATGTTATCTCCAAACTTCACCCTCATTAACCCTTTATAGTTTTCCTAGTTGATCTGTAAATTTAACTGCATATACATGTTGGAGTCAAGGCTTAGTTTTGTTGTTTGAATCCTTTCAAGTGATAAAATTTTTGTTTAATATGGGATCTTGGGCACAGTTTTCATTTTATTCTACATTTATTTCCACTATAGCATCTTTATTGGCAATTTCCTGACACCAAACCAAACCTTTTCCTCAACATACCAAGATATGTTAAATATCTAGCTAGTGGTTTCAATTTGGTCATTTCTTAAGGCTTATTACTCCTTCTATGTTCTAGGATTTTTATTGCTGGCAAGGGTTATTGCGGTTACATTTTGCGTGACACTAGCGGCATCATTAGCTGCACACAATGGACCAATTCCAATGGCAGCATTCCAGATCTCCCTTCAGCTTTGGTTAGCAACATCTCTTCTTTCTGATGGACTGGCTGTTGCTGGACAGGTTAGAATTCCAATCTCGCATATACACGCATTTATATATTTATCATCGTTTTTTCGTGAATCACTTTCTTGGATTGAAGTCTCACTATGCACTTAGATTCTTTTAAACCTGCATCTATTATGAAAAAGAATTGATAAAAAATGGTAAACTATAGTACATTGTTGGAATTTTCTTACGATTAATGAATTTTTAAACTCTTTTCAGGCTATCATTGCCAGTTCATTTGCTAAAGGAGATTATAACAAAGTTGTGGCTGCTACATCTCGTGTATTGCAGGTATATTAGGTTCCGGCAGTAATAATTCTGTCATCACTCACAACTCTATTTTTCTGACTATGTGGTTATGATTTTCATAGTTGAGCATCGTCGTGGGAGTTGCTCTTGCCGTTTTGCTTGGAGTCGGCATGGAGTTTGGATCAGGAGTATTTACAAAGGACAAAGACGTCGTGAAACTAATTCATAAAGGCCTACCAGTAAGACCATCTTTCTGCAAATAGGAACAATAGAAACTTAACTAATATTTTTTCGTAGTGATATATATATATATATATTTTTCCCTCTAACGATTGAATTTGGATGTTCAGTTTGTAGCTGCTACTCAACCTATTGACTCTCTGGCTTTTGTGTTTGACGGTGTCAACTTTGGTGCATCTGATTATACCTACTCTGCATATTCAATGGCATGTTCATCCTCAACTCTAGCTACTTTTTACATCCCATAATTTCTATTCTGATTTTTTGAAATTAATCTTCATCTTCAGGTAATGGTGGCAGTTATTAGCATTCCCTCCTTGATTTTCCTTTCATCTAGTCATGGATACATTGGAATATGGCTTGCTTTGACAATCTACATGAGCCTGCGAACATTTGCCGGTGTATGGAGGTAAACTAATTCTCTCGGTATTCCAATTGTTTCAAAAATAATTCGATTATGAAATGCAATTAACACGAGATGAATTTCCCTGTCTATTATATCCATAACACATCATCGGTCATATTCTCCTATCGTCTGAGAATTTGATTACAGTCTAGTAGCCTAGTTTGTTTTTGTTAAATAATCCAAAGAAACAAAAGAGAAGAGAAGACTATGATTTTTATTCAAGTAGCAAAATGCACTCTGAAACAATTATTTAACAGTTTTAATTATCATATGCGGGACTATTAGGACTATTATTTCTGATAATGAGCATGCCATGTAGGATGGGAGCTGCAAGGGGACCATGGGCTTTCCTTCGCCTGGGCTTCACATGATGAAATATTAAGAATGACACTTCTGCATGGAGATAATATTCTGTCGTCTACAATAAGTAGCAATGCCAAATATGGTGCGTATTTCTAGTAAACGGCACCAGGGATATCGTCGCCATACTTTTCTAGCCATGATATATACCAGTATTGTACCTATAGGAAAGTAGTGTATGTTGTAGGAGAGGAAGCTTTGCATGTTGTTGTTCTGATTATTAATGTCTGGATGAGCTTTGGATGGAAGGGAATGTTCTTACCATCATATGTTGTGTTATATGAAAGCAATCCAGATATACCATTGAAAGCATTCCTTATGTTATGCTTTGCTTAAAAAAATGTTTGGAATCTAGTGGCCATTTTCCAATCACTGAATCCATATCCTATTTAGTTCATTGGCAACTCATGCTTTTGCTTCTCGGTTAGTCTTTTGATAATTGAGGATTTGCGTTGAGTTTGACTGACTTAATTGTAATTAACTTGGTTGAGAAGTAGTAATCTTGCTAGTGTTTATTCAAAGAAAAATTTATAAAAAATTATCATTTTAGTCTGTTTGATTGAAACCAAGTTGGTATAAAACAAAGAAACAAAAGAGATCTCTTGGCAAACAAATAACTGAAATCTCGAGGAAGTTAGATCACTTACTTGTCCTCAAATAAATATAAATTTAATGCAAAGATGGTTGAATTCATCAATTCTAAATTATTTTTAATTTTTAATTTATTTTTTTTTTGAAATGCATGCATACCTCCTTAAAATCTCATAATTTCTTCTATATAAAATCCTTGTAAAAATCATAATTTCTTAATTTTACAGGGTATTTATGCAAAAATCATGGTTTTTACTTTTTAGAGGAGTAAATTACACAGATAGTCCCTCAACTATACTCTCTCCCACTTGGGTCCCTCATCTTCAATTTGTAACACAAAACCCCCCAACTTTGAAATCGTAACTTAATGGTCCCTCGAACCGGTTGCAGGTTAAAGAGAAGCTGAAGTGGCGATAAAGTTGCTTACTCATCCTGCTGATTCATTTCCCACGTTGCTGAGTCACTTCCCCGTTCTCCCTCAAAACTCTCTTGTGCGCGAGTTCTTCGTCGGTTCAGTGATGGTTTTAAAATCCCTAAAAACCTCAATACTGCCGTCATTGCGCTTGTTCGTCTCTGCGCCTCACTCGCCACCGTGCTGTCGCGCTGCCTCACCTCGCTCATTGCGTTCCAGGCTTGCTTCACCTCGACGCCTCGATGACTCACCTCAGTCAGCATTTCTCCTCTTGTCTAGGGCTTCCTCGCCAGATGGGGAAATCAAAAGACGCATTACCAGGGAAAGGGAAAACGGCAGTAGGTCAATAATTTTGGGTAATTTAGGGTGATTTATTATTTTCCTTAAGTCCCTCAACTTTTCATCGTTCTGATGACGTTGAGGGACCTGCTGTTCTTTCTGGCTAAGGTTTAGGGAAGACAATAGTTTGTAATTGTTGGTTAGAATTTATGTTAATTATTTTGCTAAATTTTTAGGGTTTATGGCGGATTTTGCCCTGCTAATCCTTAAATTCCAATGTTACATAGTATGAAAAGGAACCAATCTATTCGTTTGATCTGAAATTGCATTATAATGGTGGTATGGGGGAATGGGGATACTTTGATGGAGATGTAGAGGTTATTGAGGGACATTGGGATACAATGTCAATGATAATCTTAGATAGGAAAATGCAGGAACTTGGAGTTAAAGGCCCTGTTCTGTATAAGTGGAAGCTGGCTTTTGAAGAATTTCATGGTTCCCTTAGGATACTAGAAAATGATCAAAGTGTTTATGATATGTGTGTCTTTGGGATTTCATAGTGAGATAGACCTATATATATTCACCATTTGACATTTTCTGACCTTGAAAAACTAGCAATTTTGCCAAAGAAATCATCTGTTGTGATAGAAGAAATTGATGATACTATTGGGGGTGAGTCCAGTCAGGTTAAGAGGAAGAGAGAACCCAAGAAGAAATCTGATAGTGGTGAAGTTGTTGTCATTGAGGAAGAAAGCTTGGTTGAGCAAGGATGGTTGTCTGAGTTGTTAAGGTTGGTTGAGCAAGAAAGGTTGGATGAACAAGACAGGAAGGCTAAGCAGGAAAGGGTGGCTGAATATTGCAGTATGGATGAGCAAGACAGGGTGGCTGAACATTACAGTATGGATGAGCAGGACAGGATGGATGAACATTACAGTTGAATTCCTTGATTTTCATGATTTTGATTATGAACTAGTGGATGGGGATGATGATCTCCAGAGGAATATGGAAGAAGCTCAGGTTTATGTTGGAAGTAAGGGAGGAAGACTATCAAAGGAAAATTTTGAACCCATGTCTGCTGCAGATACTGAAATTAGACTAGAGTTTGATATTAGTGAGTCAGATCTGGCTCCAAGTGATGAATTGCACACAGGATCTGACTCTGAAATTGAAGTTGAATATTAAAAAAGAGTGAGGCTACCAGAGTTTGATATGGAAAGAGACATGGTTGATCCAGTGTTGAAGGTTGGAATGCTATTTACAAACAAAGATGAGTTTAAGGAGGAAGTTAGGAACTTTAGTATAAAACATAGATTCCAAACAAAGTTTGTTAAGAATGACAATAGGAGAGTTGTTGTTGAATGTTACTCCAAGTGTGGATGGAGGATTCATGCCTCTCCACAAGATTTCAAGGAGAAAGAAAATCCCACATGGATGATCAAGACATGCGATTTGGCCCATAATTGTGGAAATGTGCACAAAAATTAATATCACTTGACTTATAAGAGGCTGTGCATGAAGCATTTGGAGAGGTTTAGAAGTTGTCCAATCTGGACTATTGAAGGATTGATAAATGCAGTGAAGGAGGAGATGGGGTATACAATCACTAGGATGAAGGTATGGAGAACTAAGGATTTGACTTTAAAGACCATATATGGGGATGCAGGTCCCCAATACAAAACAATTGTATAGATACAGAGCTGAGTTGATGAAGACAAACACAGGGACCACAGTTAACTTCAAATGGGGAGATGACAGATGGGAGGGGATCTATATTTGCATAAAACCTTTAAAAGATGCCTTTCTAAGTAGGTGTAGACCCTTCATATGTTTGGATGGTGCTTGGTTAAAAGGTGTCTATGCTAGTGAGTTGTTGTCTGTTGTGGGCATAGATCCTAATGACTGTATTTTTCTTATTGCTTGGGCTGCTGTGGAGAAGGATAATACTGATAATTGGAGATGATTTTTAAATAGCTTGCAAGCAGATTTGGAGATCTATGACAGCTCAAAATGAACATTTATGAGTGATAGAGAAAATGTAGATTCAATCTTTTAAACATTTCAATTTGTTGCATATTGTGTTTGTCCTGTTAGTCTGAATTAGTCCTAATATTGTGTATGTCATATGTGTGATTACAGGGATTATTGAACACAGTCAAAGAATTATTCCCCAACTCTGAGCACAGGATGTGTGTCAGACACATGTACCAAGACTTCAAGCAGAAATTCAAAGGAAAGGAGTTGAAAGACTTGGTTTGGAATATTGCTAGAGCCAGCTACCCTGAGAGAATTGAATGGTTCTTGGAGGAGATGGAGAAGAAATTAGTAGAGGCAAGACAATGGATAAGAGAAAGGTCATGCGAAAATTGGTGCATAGCTTTTTTCACATCAAAGGCCAAATGTGACATGTTGTTGAACAACATATGTGAGCGTTTCAATAAGTACATCCTTGATGCTAGAGAAATACCCATCATTACTATGTTGGAAATTATTAGAACCAAGATTATGACAAGATTGTGGAAGAAGAAGGAAGAAGTGGTCAGGAGAGGAGGGTTGATTTGCCATAAAATTCAGAAGAAACTGGGCAAGTCCAAGGAGTTTGCTACATTATGGGAGCCTATCTTTTCAGGAGGTCCCTAGGTATAGGTGAAAGGATGTGGGACTCAATTTGTAGTTGATATGGTTGAAAGGACTTGCAGTTGTAGGAGATGGGATCTCACTCATCCCATGTATGCATGCCATTGTATGTATATATGGTAACAATGAGTTACCTGCATCTTTTGTTGATGAGTTCTACTTGGTGAGCAAATATGTCAAAGTGTACAACTATGTCATACAACCCACTGATGGAATGGACATGTAAAACCCAAGGTTTTATGGGTAAATTTTGATGTATTATTATTATGTTAAAGGAAGGGAATAAAAGGAGTTTAATTTTATGGGAGATTAATGTGATTAATTGAGGGTTCCAAGGACTGAATTATAATTCTAAGTTTCTCAGGACTGAGAAATAAATTACCATACACTCATGAAAAAGGACACATGTGTTATTATATTAGATTTGAGGGACTGGGATTGAATTTCGTGTTCTATTGGGTTTTGAACTAAAGATAATATAAAAGAAGTTCAGGGGGTACTTATCATAACTGCATTTTGAGATACATGCATGTGAGGTCTGGACGGTCGAGATCGAGCAGTGGGGATGATCCAACGGTCAGGGACGATTCTAGAAATCTTATCGTGAGAGCTGAGCTCCTCCGCCAACGTTAGCTGAGGGCCGCCACGAGGGAGCTGTTCTGCACCTAACCGCCTGACTGTTGCGTCCGCGTCGAAGGGATAAGGATGGGCGAGTCGTGCTAGTTCGTTCCACGGTTGAGGGAATCATGGACACTCTGATCTTCGGTTGTAGCTTGATATAGGAGCAGAGATCACCAGGCCGCCTCATCTCTTCTCACGAGCACGAGCAAGCCGTCTTCCCTATGCCAGCGGCGATCGGAGGAGACAAAGGTGCGTCGAACCATCAACCTCGAGTAAGTTCTCCTTGAGTTTTCTGAGAGAAGTGCGCTCTCTGATCGACTGTTGTTGTTTCCCTGTCAGCCTGGTACGTGGTGGCAGCGGGTGGTGGCGAGGCTCGACGGCGTTGTGTTAATCCCGTGAGGACGGTGAGGACGAACGGCACAGAGGGTCTGACTCTTGAGTCTAGCCATGATCGCATGTGTAGTCTGGAAGCATGCATGGGTTATGTCCTAGTTTGGCAACCAGGAACGAAGGTATGGAAGTTGTGTTTCCATGTGAGGTTCCTGTTGGGACTTTGAGGCTTCAGTGTGAGTAAAGAAAGGATGATTCATTAGTGGGTTAGTTCAGGGGGGGGGAGAAGCTCAATGCTCTTCTGTTTGGTGATTGTAATCCTTTTTGGTTTCAAGACCTGTTGAGGTTTGTGCGCTCTGTGAGTGATAGGTGTGTTTAATAGTGATGCTAGTAGGGGCAGTGTTGATATTCTGTTGAGAGAGGATTGATGGTGTTAGGTTTCCAATTAGTTTGTGAGGTTCCTGTGTTAGTATGAGGTTATAGTTTGAATGGTTGATGCAACACTTGTGGTTGTTGGACGTCTGGGATGTGGGAGAGATCATGCAGCACTTGAGACTCAATTTTGTGTGAGATTATCTAAGTGTGTGATCTTTTCTTTGTTGTTATTGAGTGATTGCAAGTGAAGGCTGAGGTTGAATGAATTTGGTTGCTGGTTTTTGAGTATGGCTAGAAGATAAGATGTGGTTTTATAATGATGATGATATTAAGATGGTTCCCAGTTTTATAAAGTTTGTGATAATTTATAGAAGTACATGTATTCTTTTTGAGGTTTCTTTTCTTAAGATGCTGTTAATATATATGATCAGCTAAGGTTCAGCAGTGGGTGCTGGACATGAAAATTGGTGTGTGATTGCATGTGATGATGGATTGATAGGTTGCTGTTAAGAGATGGTGCTTATAGAGAATAGTTGATGTTGGATAAGCATGGGTTTGGAAGTATTTGGTGGTTATATCATCTGATATATGTGAGTTAAAAGGTTGGAAATTTTGTGGTCTGTTTGATCTGTAGATTGAGCTCATTCAGGGATTGGTTTTATAATTAAAAAGTGTTGGCTGGATTGAAGTTGGGTTGGGGGTCTCGACCCATCTTGAGTATAATTTTCATGGGTTGGATTTGGAAAAATAAAAAAAATTGGTTAGTCATGATGAATTAATTAAGTTAGAGTTGATTTTGTTTGAGTAAGTTAGACCCAACCTGGGTCTTGATCAAGTCTAGTTAATGATGTTGAGATAATTGGGTTATTTGAATTGGAGTATTCTTGATTTAATAGACCAAGCTTAGTCAAGTTGGAAGCAAAGAGGGGTCTGCAGACTGGCTGTCCCCTTTGAGGGACAGCTGGGCATCCTGTGAGTACTTGATAGGGGCGTATAATACACCATTGGAAAGATGAGGAAGAGATCTTTCAATTGAGTATTAGATCAACTCGATCGGGTCCCTGAATCAAAAGTTATGGGCTTTTCTTTGGAACTGCGCATTAACTTCAGAAATTTCACATTACTGTTGTTATTAATATTAATAGCCCACTTCGTGTTGGGGATGATATTGAGTAGTGATTGTCGTTACCATATATTGTCGTGGATGAGTCGGGAGACGATTCCGTGGAACACTAGACTTCGCGACTTCAGGTAAGTTACTCATGCCTAGTTACCACCCATCATTGGGTTTTTCTTGAATTGTTGTTTACTATCTATTAGCATGTATTTCCTTAATGATATTCTATGTTATTGGATTCATGCACGTACCTACTTGTTGTTAGTTTTCTATTCCTTGTAAGTGCATGGTTGATATGCTCGAGGTAGGGTGTAGCTCTACCTGTTTTTGATGTGCGAGTTGGCCATACCCACCCGTGGGCTGACACTTGATCATGGGCACATGGTCTTGTGTGCTGGCCGGGAGGTATATGCCAACCGAGATAGTTCTTCCGCCCTGCACAGTGGAGCGTGGAGGCTCCGGTTTGAGAGAACGTTTGGGGACGGGATACTCGACGTTAGGCATTCCATGCCGAGGAGGTTACTGCGGTTGTCACACTGTCAGCGGGATTAATCTGGCCGACCAAGTCGACATATACGAGAGGTAGCGCTACCGAGATATGACAGGTTGGTCATGCACAGCGGATTGTTGTGCTTGTAATTGTCTGGGGGATGGCTTGATCAGTCTTTGATCTTCTTCTTGAGCCAGAGGGTTGTTTTTGAATAGGAGTTGTACCTTATTGCTTGTGGTAGACTCCTAGGTTTTGTGGATGATTTTGATCATGATTTATTTATTGATTTATTGTACCTTTGAGATTGTCGCGGGGTACTTACTGGGCTTTCCATTCGAAAGCTCATACACTTGTTTCCCTTCTCTCTTTCAGGTTCTGAGCGGTATGAGACTCAGAGGTCGAGCGAGAGTCGCGGGGATTGTTTTGTCGAGGTCGAAGGATCTCAGTTATCTATTTTTCTCTTGAGTGAGACTTATGTTTTAGGACCCATGTAGGGCCTGATGGTTTAGGGTATTTGAACCTTGGTTGCTTTTATATTCCGTTGTTAAACTCTGTTATTGATTATGACTTCTGAGTTGTTATGAGTTTATGTGTTATCTGTTGTTACTTATCTAGGCCTTGTATCTGAGAGGGGCTCGTCTCCACTTAAGTACGGCCGATCTGTGTATGTGTCCGAGACTTGGAATCCGAGTCGGGGCGTTACCGGACAAGTGGCCTCATCCAGCAAAACCAGTCCCAATCATTCCACCTGATCAAACAGTGAGGAAAAAAGGAAGAAAGCCCCCTGCTAGGAGGAAAGAAGCATAGGAGTTAGAGCTTGCTGCAGCTGTTGCAAAGGGAAGTGTTAGCAAGCATGGGAGGGTGAAAATGACATGTTCTGTCTGTGGAAAAACATGACATATTTTCTCTTTCTCTTTTTTTTTTTGGATTTATCATGTTGATGAGAGGGTAAAGTTTACAGAGTACATAATTTGGTGCCCCGGATGACTCTAGTTGATTCCCCGAGGCACACCCCCAGACTACTACATTTCCTTAGCCGGCATTTTTTGGGTCCAAAGTAGTACCTTTGAAGTCGTCTCCCAGTGGTGTGGCCAGCTCGTGTCGGGTGAACACCGGGCTCCTCTTTGCTATATATTGTCTCCAATGCCACCAACTTCAGCTTCTTGGACTCGTATACTATATTAAACCAGGAAAGCATTAGAAAATTAATTTCCCAAATGGTTTTCTTGAAAACACGATATTTATCCTGAAAACATCATCAGTTCCTCTCTCCAAATGCTCCAAAATGATTGTCATGACCACTAAACTCCATTCGAGTCTATTCTTCTTGGCCACCCGTGTTTGAATTATGTCGCCATCCCACAGGTCTTGTACATTGCTAGGAATGCTTTCTAACCCAAGTAGTTGTTCGTAGTGCACCCAAATGCATTTAGGGGCTGTTTGGTTCCCCGTATTTTAATTCACAGTGTAAGTGGATTCATATGTAAGTGGATTCACTGTATTTTGACTTACTTCAAGGGTTGTTTGGTTGCCCGTAATTGTAAATGTTGTATTTCTTTTTTCTTTGTTTGGTTTGATGTAAGTTGGGTGATAGAGTTACCCTGTGAAGTAAGTGGTGAGCTTACCCCCATATTCATTTTTTTATATTTATATTTAATTATAAATTCTAATAAATTTATAATAAATATTTATATTTAAATTATTACATAATAAAATGTGAACACATATATAATCTTACATCTTGGTGGTAGATACAACATAAAAATTAATTTTACAACTTACATATATACACACATACATACATATTAGCATCACTTGGAAACTCCATTCCAACATAATATTAAGAACATCCATTTGAAAAAACACCATAAAATAAATAATCAACTAAAAAATACAAGATAAAAGTATCATCCCAACAAGATAACATAGAATGGGATTTAGTTTCAAAGACAAGAATAACATAAACACAAGTTGTTCATCGGTTTTAAAAAGCCACAAAACATTAAATCTAAAAGGTTCAAAACATCCAACAATGTGTCACCACACATCATATCCCACCATCCCCCTCAACCGCTCTAATGAAAACCATCCATCCAAAAAGCAACGAAGGTCATGATCTTTGTTTATGAAGGCACTTGCAAGATTGTGTTGGGCATGCAAAATGATCATATGCTAACCCAAGGTCAAACTTGTTGTAGTGCTCACCAACGCCATAACCTCGTGCCGCATAATTTCTTACCCCAATTTATAGTTTTATCCGCCTTCTTAATGCATTTCCAATCTTGTCCAATCCATCGAAACTTTTCGCATGACTTCCAACTCCTCGACCCTATTACGCTTTGCTCCTTTTTAACCCTCCTTGGTCTTGGTAGTTGAGCTAGTTGGTATGTCGACCATAGGAGGTTCGCGTTTGTGCGAGCATCCTCAAAATCATCAATATCTTGTTGTTGGTCATTGGAATCGGATGCGCCAGTATTGGTGGTAGATCCATGCACGAATACCATACTTCTAGAGCTTTGACAACCCTCGTTCTTGCAAAGGACCCAGGTTGCTTGATCATTTCCACATACAATAGCCATCTCCTCAGAAGTCTCTTCAATTGGTTTATTGATATAAACCTCTTCATTATGATGCGACTATACAAACAAAACACAATCCATAAGTAGGGAAAATATACAAGAAATCATCAACTAAAAATGGTAATCACAAACTAATACTTACTTGTATGTATGTGGAATTCCTCAGCGCCATAATTATTTTCTTCTCCGAATCATCACACGACACCCCACTTAAACTCTTAAGCTTCTAATTATTAGCCAAATCTTCCTCACACTGAAGACGATTGTTGACTTGTGTATCACTCACAACCAAGTTAAACTTAGACTTACACTCTTGTAGCAAAGCATTGATTGCCGTGCTCTTGAAACCTTTGTCAGATTTAAGACCAAGATTCGCTTGCTCAACTAAACATTTGAGCAAAAATGATGTCATGACCGCTGTCCATCTGAAGTTAGATGAATTTTTCCTTCCAACAGCATCTTGGCTCTCCTGTGTCAGTTCTACAGAATCCATCTACAAAAAAAAAACACAACAAATAAGAGATTGGAGGCCACAAAACACCAACAACAACAAGAAATAAAACAAAAGGAAGCAAATACGGCGGTTGTAGCATTTCTACTTGAGTAAAAAATAGCTCCAAAGACACAAAAAACAACCGCAACAACAGGGAAATGGCAAATTACGCCCAAAATCTGCAGCATTTCTGCAGAAAAACTACATCAAAGACACAAAAAACCACCACAAAACAACAGCAATTTCCAACTCAACAGCAACAGGCAAATCAACAGAAACAGGCAAATCAAAGCAACAATATCACAACATTGCCGCATGTTTAACAAAGAAATAGTTCAAGAGACAAATAAATTGCTCGAAGATGAAATTGTTCAAGATACAAATAAAATGTTCCGCAAAGAACATTAACATAACAACCATTCACCACATTGCCAAAAGTTTAACAAACAAATAGTTCAAGATACAAATAATAACTCTATCTACTTCTCCATGAAGCTCTCTCTATCGCAACTCTTATTGCCACCCATTCCCTTGTATCGCCACGTGCTTCATTGAGTTCGAGGTATTTTGGAACATTCGGCTCCCATTCTTCAAGTTCGGTACATAAATATCATTGCCTCCTCGTAAAATAAAATTATGCAAAATGCAACAGCATAACCACAATTTCAACTTGAGTTGAAATGGAAAAATGGCCCGGATGTGATAATTTTGAAACGATTCTTCAAAGCTCCAAATGCTCGTTCCCAAAAGTACGCATGGCCGAGAATGTATATAATTGAATAATTCTTTTCGATTTGATGGAGTACGCACTATATTCTTTGAGATGGTATCGAACACCCGCGATATGGTGATATAAAACCGGACGTGTAGAGTATCCCGTGATCTACAAGGTAATATTTACCTACAATAATTTATTTTATGAGTTATTCCAACATTACAATAGATTAATGATTTTAAATTTTGTCAAACTATAAAATACCTTGGTACTTTGAGTCCATCCTCTCTTTCCAAAGCATTCGCGGAGGACAAGGGCATCATGTGCCGAAGCCTCCCAACCGGCTAGTACATATGTAAATCTTAAATCAAAATCAAGCTACTGGCCAAGACATTTTGGGTGGGATAAGGCTTTCTTCCACGGAAGCGACCTACAATTTCATTACTCACGGATGCATGAATATGTGTACCATCAAAGCGCCCTATGCAATCCTATATAATGGATAAAATTAGTAAATAGATCATGAATTTACAGGTTCATCCACTAAAGTAAATTATTTACCTTAAAATGTGGCATGAACCTTGGATCGCATTATGATGATGGGACTAGTACTTGTGCTAGGCTGAGTAAATGTAGTTGTTCACCTCGAAGCTCTCCTATAGCATAAGTAATTACATGATTGAAATATGTCGCTAGGGTTTCTCCCCGAGCGTAGGGAAATTTACTCCAATCACTCTATTTGTCACATTATGACCAAGAATGTGAAGGAACATTGCTACATGCTCTTCGACACTTATATGTAGGGTGTTGCATAACAGCCCCTTTGCCTTCAATAAATCACATAACCCGAAAAATACCACCCTTTTCATCCTCAACATTGCTATACTAGCTTCCTCGGATCCATGTATTATTCTTGAAATATAATTTGTACGTTGTTGATCCCTATTATAATAAGGCTCCCATGGTACGTTAACTGCTCTTCTTCTTGCATACCACCTTAACGCGCAAACACCAACAACAACAGCAGAGCTAGCTACTGAGATTTCTTCCTCAGAAAAGTCATTCATTTTATAATCTGTAAACATTTATTTCCATTGCATGAGACGACACAAGTATACCATATATATATAATAATAAAAATATTGTAATCAACCATATATATATACTGTTGAAACAGTGAATTCACTGATTCATTTTTCCATCATTGGCAAGCTCCATGATACATTGCAAAATATGATTACTGGAGTGCCATTGGATCTTCTATGCTTTAATAATTACATGCATTTACATGAATTCTGTTGGAATTATGATTCTACTGTTTAGGACATTAGTGCAAGGAAATTGTACCAAAATCTGTAATCTATGTTAAACAAAATTTTAAAAAAGACTATCTTACTACTGTACAATATTACTCCTATACACTATTATAAGAAATTCCGCAATGATCATCACCATTTCTATTTGGTCCCCTTTGCAAGGAATATTTGTAGTTCTATTTCTCTTGTTTGACAAGTCCAAAAATAGTTGACTTTGTGTTGATATTGTCAGGATACAGATGGTTTGCAAAAGGAAATTGAATATGCAATTGATAACTACAGGTAGAAGTTTTCTCAATTTACTGAACCTGTGAACCTTCAACTTCCCTTCATCATTTTTTGTCTCATGAAATTGATTCAATTATTAGTTTCTTAACATGACTAGAAGAAACACATGAATTGAAGTTATTCATACAGATCTTTCGGTGAAACCATACATTTATACTTCTTGTTTGTACTTTATATATTCAACGTAGCATGCCAATTGGTGCTTGGCTTTTTTATTACACTTCTAACCTGACACATATATAATGCAAAGATGGGTGAATCTATTCAGGCATTTTTATCGCCTTAGTTATTCATGGAGATCAACTTTTATTTATGTCACTTATAACCAGAATTATATGCATGCTAGAGACCAAGCACATGCTAGAATAGTGCACAAGAAGCTTGCTTTCAAAGAGGCATGCATCATTAGTGTCAAGAATTCATCGATCTGTAGTTGTTGGAAGACTTGGCCCTTCTTGATATAACTTGTTTTTTAGTTTTTCCCTTTCAAGAGAGAAAAAAGGAGAAAAGAAATCCAAATGTAAATACAAATATAAAAACAGGTAACCAAGAGCAAAGAGCTACCAGGAAAAGCAAACATGATTCTGTCCCCAGGAAAAGCCCTAATCTAACATTTCATCACAAAAAAAAAAAACAGAGTAAAAAGGAAGGATAAAACAAATAACAGATAAAGGAATATGAGAATCATACCTCAAAGATGATCGATTGAACTCCGAAATTGAAGGAAGTCCTCGAGAGCCAAAGTTGCGCAAGCCGCTAGAGGAGAGGAGGCTGGCCGAGTGCGAGAGAGATCGGGGCCGAGAGATGAGAGATGGCCTCGGAGGGAGGTCGGGGTGAAAAACTCTGAGGAACTCAAGGGAGCTCGGGGAGGTCGGGTTAAATTTGAGAGAGGAGAGGGATCCGGGAGCTCAGGGAGGTTGGGGGGCAGAGAGATGAGAGGGATCGGGGGCTGACTGCTGAGAGAGGGTGATTGTAAGAGGCCACTTACATGTATTCCAACTCACGGCCAATTCAGCTGTGAGTTGGAATACATGTTATTAGGGTTGAAATGTAAAAGATTGTACATGTAAGTCATTCACTTACAGGTAACCAAACATGAAAAAGTGGAATTTACCTGTAAGTGGAATCACATCACAGCCACTTACAGGTAACCAAACAGCCCCTAAGAGTACGGGTATTGCGTGAGTATGTGTGAGACTGGTTCTTGGTTCCCTCTATAGAGAAAGCATTGTTATCTATTTCCTTTCCATCCTCTCTTGGCAAGGTTATCCACTATTATGAGTTTGTTGTCCCATGCTAGTCAGGCAAAGAGTTTAATCTTGGTTGGACAAGATTGTTTCCAAAAAACTTTTCATAGTTTGTTCCTTAGCCCCCTATCCATGAGAGAGATACAGTAACCTCATTGTGAATCGCCTTTAGGGGGTTAACGTCCACTCCTTGCCATCCGGTGCCTCTGGTGGGATCTCCTCTAGGACTAGTACTATGGTAGTCAATTACTCCTCTCCATTTTGACTTAGTGGCCCTAGCATGAGGAGGGGATTCCCTGTCTTAGTTGATTGTTGGCTTACTCCACGTTGATGAGGTTGCCTCCCATTAATCCAGCTAAGTCGCAAAACCAAGATTTCAACGCTTGTTCCTCAATCCACCTGTCACACCAAAGATTCGTAGAACTCCCACACCCACCTTGACCATGATGTTATTGAGCACTATGACTTTGGTGTAGCTAATACCTCTCCAGAAGTGTGATGATTCCACTAGCATTTTTTGGTGGGGGTTGATGAAGTTCTGTCTTGATTATTTTTAAACATATCTCAGTCTCCCCTATGAGGATCCGCTACTTAGCATTATCTCATTAAAGATTTTGAGGTCTAGAACCCCCATCCTCCAAGCTCCTTTGGTTTACAAATTCGCCTCCAGCTAACCACCCTCTAGACTGAGCGAGACCAACTGGGGAAGCCTATAAATCCTCATCCATTGTAGCGTATAATATATATATGAAATTATAAGTTTTACAGGGGTATATTTGAAAAAAAAACTAAATAATTTTCATTATGTTTTTGATTTTCCACGTGGATTCATCCCATCAGATCAGAATCGAGTCCATCCAACGGCCAAGAGTTACTCCATATTCACACAAAACCCCGACCTCCAACTTCCATCTTCTCCTCCTTCGCCACCAGCCATGGCTTCTCCGGCGAACCGAGCTCCGCCACATCTCCATTTCCTTGTTCTTCTCTTTCTCCTCCTCTCTCCCTCCATAACCGCCTGGAAGAAGGACGAGTTCCGCAACTGCAACCAGACCCCCTTCTGCAAGCGCGCTCGCTCCCGCAAGCCCAACACCCTCCCGCCCCTCTCCGTCTCCGACGTATCCCTCTCCGATGGGGGCCTCGCCGCCCGTCTCATCTCCTCTGACATCTCCCGGCCCCTCCTCCTCCACCTCTCCGTTTACCATGGCGGCATCCTCCGCTTAAAGATCGACGAGGATTCCTCCGTAGATCCGCCCTCCCGGTCCCGATTCCAGGTTCCCGACGTCCTCCTCCCCGACCTCAACGATCGCCGCCTCTGGTTATCCCGCCTCTCCTCCTCCTCTCCGGGCTTCTCCTCGTTCTACCTCGCCGATGGCTTCGAGGCCGTCCTCCGCCACGACCCCTTCGAGCTCTCCGTCCGGCGCACTGGATCGGGCTCCGATCCGACCCAAGATCGTATACTCTCTCTCAACTCACACGGGCTCTTTGATTTCGAGCAGCTTCGGAGCAAGAATGATGGCGAGGAGTGGGAGGAGAGGTTTAGGAGCCATACCGATTCCCGACCTTATGGCCCCCAGTCGATCACTCTTGATGTCTCTTTCCATGACGCTGATTTCGTCTATGGCATCCCTGAGCATGCTTCCACGTCTCTTGCTCTCCGGCCCACGAGAGGGCCTGGTGTGGATGACTCGGAGCCTTACAGGTTGTTCAATCTTGATGTGTTTGAGTACCTTCATGAGTCGCCGTTCGGGCTTTATGGATCTATTCCGTTCATGATCTCTCATGGTGAACGATCAACAGCTGGATTCTTTTGGCTCAACTCTGCTGAAATGCAGATCGATGTTCTTGCTCCCGGTTGGGATGATCCTGAATCCCCGGATGATCGTCGGATTGATACTTTGTGGATGAGCGAGGCTGGGGTTGTTGATGCCTTCTTTTTGGTTGGTCCTGGGCCAAAGGATGTGATTCAGCAGTACACCAGCTTGACTGGGACACCCTCAATGCCACCAGAGTTTGCCATTGCGTACCACCAGTGCCGCTGGAACTACCGGGATGAAGAGGATGTCGCCGCAGTTGATGCAGGGTTTGATGAGCATGACATCCCATATGATGTGCTATGGCTCGACATTGAGCATACAGATGGGAAGAGGTACTTCACTTGGGACCCGGTGCTCTTCCCCAACCCGGAAGAGATGCAGAAGAAGCTGGCTGAGAAGGGGAGGAAAATGGTGACCATTGTTGACCCACACATCAAAAGGGATGACTCCTTTTTTTTGCACAAGGAGGCAACTGAGAAGGGGTATTATGTAAAGGATGGGAGCGGGAGGGATTATGATGGATGGTGTTGGTCAGGTTCCTCCTCCTACCCTGATATATTGAATCCGGAGATACGGGAGTGGTGGAGTGAGAAGTTTTCACTGCAGAACTACAAGGGTTCCACCCCCACATTGTATATTTGGAATGATATGAATGAGCCTTCTGTATTCAATGGCCCTGAGGTATTGCTAGCTTCCTGATATTTGGAACTTTAATTTTTTTCATTATGTGCATAGGTAGTTATATGTTTCTGTAATGGTGCAGGGCTGATTAGCATGCAGATAATTCTCTGTTTTTTAGTTTGTTAAACTTCTATTCTTCTAGAAATTAACAAAAATTATAGTGCATGAAGTTATTTTCTCATAGCAAAGTTCAACAACATGCCTAGTACTTCAGAATCTAAGCTACTATTACCCGATAGTTTTTTTCCCCTAATACCTCATTTTCATAATCTCTTTAGAAGGTATGCATACATCTAAAAGACTAAAACATCTTAGAATGATTTCATCATGCTCATTTCTTGATTGATCTTTGTTCCAAGGTCTCTTTATGGTTAAATCATATTCAATGATGAGATCTGCATGGAATGCCTTGGCATCTTCATAAATAAGCAAATGCACTAGAATTTTAGTCAACAAGGCACGTCTGATTGGTATACAAAATTCAAGGGAAAAATTACGACTGCTGTTTGTGCAACATCTAAGAATTTTAGTTGTTGCTTTTTGGTTAGTCAAGGGAAGCAATATGTCCAACAAAAAGACTTGGTCTCAAGAGAAAATTGCTGTTTGTCTTGGTTTTATTAGTAGAGTAATCTCTGCAAAATCAATTATTTGATGTTTATGGTGCACTTATTGGTCCAAACTGAAGTACTTATTTGATGCATATTTCCAGCTATTTGTTTTGCCCTTTTAGCCAGGTTAAAAGTCAATATTTCAATGTCCATTAAAAGCACATCCGTGTTGTCATGGCTTTAAATGGCATTGTCTCTATCAGGTTACAATGCCGAGGGACACTGTACATTATGGAGGTATAGAACACCGAGAAGTGCATAATGCATATGGATACTACTTCCATATGGCAACTGCTAATGGGCTAGTAAAGCGTGGTGGTGGAAATGTTAGGCCTTTTGTCCTTTCAAGGGCTTTCTTTGCTGGAAGTCAAAGATATGGAGCAGTGTGGACTGGAGACAACACTGCTGATTGGGATCATCTCAGAGTTTCTGTTCCAATGGTATTGACACTTGGCCTTACCGGCATAACATTCTCTGGTATGTATACGTTATGACTGCTAAACTAACAAACTATTCTTGTTCTCTATTCTAAATTCTTTGTGTTAAATTTTTTGTAATATTGTTTGTACTGATAAGATTGCTTGACAACCACCAACTAATATTTACCGTTTTTCATTTGCTCATACCTTGATGCATGTAACTATCACAAAGTTGTTGGGTTTTTTATACAAATCTGATCTAAAACATGCTGTCGAACCCATGTAGTAGTTTTTTTTTGGATGTTCTGTTTTATATTTCTACATTTTACAGGTGCGGATGTTGGCGGGTTTTTTGGCAACCCAGAACCTGAACTATTGGTTCGTTGGTACCAAGTTGGTGCTTACTATCCCTTTTTCAGAGGTCATGCTCATCATGACACCAGAAGACGGGAACCTTGGCTTTTGGGGTAATATATCATTTTCAATATGCTAACACTATTTGTTCATATGAAATTCTGTCAAAAGAGAATATAAGCAGAGAACAATTGATTGATGATTACATGTGTTTTTTTATTTTTAATATATATATTTTTTGACTCAGTACTATGGCATATTGCTTTGTTGCTAGCAGACGAAAGTTATAGTGCTATTCTCTCAGTTCTGATTTCCTATGCTCATTTTCTGAAGTTTCTGATCCTGTTTCATGGAAGCAATCAATTGTCCAGTTCACTTAACAAAAAATTTCAGACTTACTGATGAAATATAACTTAGGTTGCTGACTTGGTTTTTCTTGGCCGCCATTTTTCTTTATAAGTACAACTAACAAAGCATTCTCTCCCCCCATTTGAGAGGCTTGTCAAAAGCTTCATTCCAACTAAATTTTTGGCACCTAAGTATTTACACTATCTAATTTCTTTGAATCCTTTTTACTTGAGTTAACTTTCAGTGTATAGGTTCACTTGATTCAAAAGATGCAGCTTGACAAACTTTGTTTTATTTCAATAGTGACCTAGGTGTTGTATGTTGTAACCCCTCAAACACATAATCCTGTTATGCAATTTCTTCATGCTATCCAAATATTAGCCTTTCTTGCTTTTTGAATATACTGATAGGTATTGGAGCAAATAGATTTAATTCCAATAATCTTAATGGCTCTGTATGAAATATCTTTGGATAATTTATCTTGTAGTCATGATTTACCACTAAAAATTTTGCCAATTGAATTTTGCACTTCACAATACGTTGCAATTTATACCCTCTATTCAAATTCTATCAACTGACCAGTTCTAGGTTCCAGATAAATCGGCATGATATGTACGTCATGTGACAATCCAAATGGAACCTGAGAAGGGAAAAATCAATCAAAAAAATTACTGTAACAAGAGTTTAGGAGTAGAGAATAAGAGTGTTAAATTTTCCATTTCCCACTTGAGTTTTTTTTTTTGCCCCTTATCGGGGTCTGTGTGGATTGCCACATAATACCAAATGCTATGCCAACTCAGTGATAAATGTTTGGTTGACAGAAGTTTGGACGAGGAAATATAATGCTACAAATTGGGCAATATATAGTTCAATCGGCAAAGTTGAAAGCTTAGTGGACAAATAGTGGATAATTGAAGCTAAAGTTAAGGTTCATAAGCTAATTTATCTGTATCTTTCCTAGGATGTCTAGTTTGTGTAGGTTAAACTTTTTTTTTGGGTTTCCCGGTGTAAAATGAGGTGACTAGTTATATACTGGATTTTTTTGTTATATCATATTATAGTGATGAGGCACTAAATAACTGTTTAGAAATTTGGTTTTTCTTTTGGCTAATCATAATACAGAGAGCGGAACACTGCTTTAATGCGGGAGGCCATACACACGCGCTACTCTTTGCTCCCATACTACTATACACTGTTCAGAGAGACTAGTGTGACTGGTGTGCCTGTTATGCGTCCTTTGTGGGTGGAATTTCCCAACGATAAAGAAACATATAACAATGCCGATGCCTTCATGATTGGATCAAATCTTTTAATCCAGGGTATTTATGAAGAGGTAATGGATATGAATGTTACCCTTTTATTTGTTTTATTAGCCTCTGGATGCTTTGAAATCTAAGGGCCAGTGCTGAAGTACTTTAATGTTGCAACAGGGGCAAAAGTCAGTATCAGTTTATTTGCCTGGCAAACAGTCTTGGTATAACCTGAAAACTGGTGTTGGATATGCTGGTGGTATGACACATAAATTCGATGTGTCAGAAGATTGCATACCCAGTTTCCAGAGGGCTGGAACTATTGTTCCCAGAAGAGAGAGATTCAGACGAAGTTCTAGTCAAATGGTGAATGATCCCTACACTCTGGTATGTCTTTGTACCTCTTATTTTTAAGCCACTTTTCATCGATATTAAAACCGATCAGTGTCATTTCATAAAATTGCTGCAGTTACACTAGTGCTGCATTGTGAGTCCCTCAGGAACTTGTAAATAAGCTCGA
This sequence comes from Dioscorea zingiberensis, assembly GCA_026586065.1. Classification (NCBI taxonomy): domain Eukaryota; kingdom Viridiplantae; phylum Streptophyta; class Magnoliopsida; order Dioscoreales; family Dioscoreaceae; genus Dioscorea; species Dioscorea zingiberensis. Next base: position 293,488 of record JAGGNH010000038.1, on the reverse strand, counting down.
GGGAATATGTTATGCTATGTGCTATATATCTGTGGCTTACATTTCCCAAAATTTGATCCAAGAATTTGCTTCCTATTGTTTAGGTGATTGCTTTGAATAGCTCCCTTGCTGCCGAAGGAGAGCTTTATGTTGATGATGGCAAAAGCTATGACTTTGAGCAAGGAGCGTACATCCATCGTCGCTTTATCTTCTCTAATGGTAAGTTAACTTCATCAAGCATTCGGCCTGCTAATGTGGGTGAGAAAAAGTTCTCTTCAGATTGTGTCATTGAGAGAATCATATTTCTGGGGTTACCACATGGGGCAAAAAGAGCGCTGATTGAGACAGAAAATCGTGAAGCTGACATAGAACCAGGCCCCCTCATTCTTCGAGCAGGGTCAAGCCCAACAGCATTAGTTGTCCGAAAACCAAATTTGCGCATTGCTGATGACTGGACTCTCAAAATTTTGTAGATCATGCCCTAAAACAAAGAGCTCTATGACACTTTTTGATGCCCTTCACTCTGATCTCAGCTAGGATATGTGGCTATTATTTGAAATGCATCCCTTTGACCCTTCAAACCTTTTTTTTTATAAAGGGATTGTGAGGTGCGCTTTAATATAAGATTGTCTTATTGTATTGCTGAACTAGATGAAGCCTTATGCATATTACTACTATTTATTTGGTGATGCTATATGTTATCTCCTGTCATGTGTAGTTTTTGATCTGCAAATTTGGACTTGGTGCTATGTTCTATGTCTTCCAAGATTTACTCCAATGTGGAACTACTTAGCATTATTCTTGCCTTGATTTCTCTCTTTGTTCTTATGTATAGTTTGAATGAGAGGATTGGGCTAGAAGTTAATGATGGAATACGATAATTCTGCATGTACATGTGTGCAACAATGTGATTTTGGTATTTACTTTGGTCAATGATTAGAACTCGAGTCTGGAGACTGAGCTTTTTTTTCTCTCTTGGTGTGAAATGGTTAGAATAAGATCAATAACATGAGGCCGATGTCGGATTTCTTTTTGAAGTGCCTAAGCTTTTTATCAGTTCAAGTTTTGCATCCTGATCAAACACTTTGCTTTGGATTATCTCAACAGAGAGCACTGAAAACATTAAGAAGCAAAAAAGATAACTGATATAATGACTCATAAAAACACAACTGTTTTTATCTGGATTACAGCTTTGACATAAACACATGATGGTGAGAAAATCCCCTTCCATTCAAAGCTCATCCAGACATTGAGCAGAAGAACAACATTCCACCCTCTCCTCACTAATTATTCCTGACAGATGCAACAAATTTCATGTTGCTGTTTATTGCAGATAGCATAATACAATCTTCACACAACAAAAGTACAATCTTTAGTACTACATGACATCTCCCCGACGAAGAAACGCCCACGGTCCCCTTGCAGCTCCCATCCTACACAACATTCAGACTGTTAGATATAATAGTCCCAGCAGTCTCGCATCCTATAATTAAACAAATGTCGGTTTGAAACAATTACCTCCATACACTAGCAAATGTTCTCAAGCTCATGTAGATTGTTAAAGCAAGCCATATACCAATGTATCCACAACGAGATGAAAGGAAAATCATGGATGGAATGCTAACAATTGCCACCGTAACCTGAAGACGAAGATTAATTTCGAAAGATCAGAAAAGAAATAAACTGAAGTTATTATGTGATGTAGAAAGTAGAATGAAGAGTGATGAGCATGCCATTGAATATGCAGAGTAGGTATAATCAGATGCTCCAAAGTTGACACCATCAAACACAAAAGCCAGAGAGTTGATAGGTTGAGTTGCAGCTACAAACTGTACACCCCAAATTTAATCATCAGAAAAAAAAATTAAATGTAACAGTAAACAGTACATGTGCTTTATTAATCAACAAAGGACTATCATTTCCAACAATGTTAAAAGTTTCTGTTGTATTATAGAATGAGAGACCGAAATTTATATATTCATATTCTTTTTTTTTTCTGACATAGGCCATAAAGACCACCCCAAGGGCTTGTCAAGCGGTGTGTCTTTAGGTGGCGAGCACCCTTGACCCATCACCGTGCACGTATAGAGACGGGGACTCAAACTTGGGAGCTTTGTTGCTCACCAAGTGAATTATCCAAACTGCTCCCTCTGTTAAGGAGGCGAGGACTTGAACCTGGGAGCTTTGCTCACCAAGTGAAATACCCAACGTATGGGACCCGAGATACCGCTAGACCAATGGTCCTTTGGTGAGCATGTATGTCAATTGATAATTCATCTTTCTTTGCAAAAAAAATTGGTCTTACTGGTAGCCCTTTATGAATTAGTTTCACCACATCCTTGTCCTTTGTAAACACTCCTGATCCAAATTCCATGCCAACTCCAAGAAAAGCAGCAAGTACAATTCCCACAATGATGCTTAACTGTGAAAATCACAACCATATACTCAAAAAAATTAATAATAATAAATCCTTCTAAAACGTAATTAATATACCTGCAATACACGAGATGTCGCAGAAACAACTTTGTTGTATTCCCCTTTAGCAAATGAACTTGCAATGATAGCCTGAAAAGGATTGAAATTCATTAGCTAACAGTGATGATAAAATTGCAGCAAGTATTAAATGCTTCAAATTATTTAGGGTTTGAAGATAGGAGTATTTTGGTTATTTCGTTTTTCTATATTTCTTTGGAAGATAATTTGGAATATAAATTGAAATAGAAAAACAAATTAATTAGAGTAATATAATCAAATGAATTATGATTGTTTGGGAATGAAATTGTAACTTGTGCAGCAACAGCAAGTCCATCAGAGAGAAGAGAAGTAGCCAACCAAAGTTGCAAGGAAATTTGGAATGCTGCCATTGGAATTGGTCCTTGGTGTGCAGCTAATGATGCTCCAAGTGTCATGCAAAATGTAACAGCAATAACCCTTGCCAGCAGTAGAAACCCTAGTTTCACATTTTAAGAGTAATAAGCTCTAAAAATATTCGGAATTTATCTATGAAGATCTTACGATGAATGGTGAAGGAACAAATCATTAAGAATAGAAAATTATATAAAATGAACATTATATCACTTAAAAGCACAAGTTAACTGAAGTTGAGAATTCATAGCGATTCATATGATTGAATGAAGTTTTACTGAATCTAGTTTTTTCAAATGTAATGCTGAGCATCCATCGAATATAACAACATGAACATGATTTGATTGAAAACCAGAGCCTTACCACATTTAAGAAACCGACTAATTTTCAAAGCTTTGAGACTTGGGGGCACAAGATCAACTTGTTTTACTAGTTTACAAAGCAGTATGAATGTAATTAGGTACCTACAAGGGAGGAGCTCTATGAGAAGAGTAAACAAATATTTCATTTTTGTGTTTTAAAATTGAACAATGTGAAAAATTAAAATAAATAAACAAATCAGATTAGGAGCTTACTGAGATAAAACATGAGCAATGGCAGCACCACTAACACCCAAATGGAGAACAAATATCAAAATTGGATCCAAAATGATGTTGGCCAAATCTCCTGCCACTAAAAGTTTAAGAACAAATTAGGGTTAGAATGATTGCAAAACAATTAACATAACTAACAAAAAAAAAAAAATGGTACTTTGGTTTGCTTGACTATGAGTAGGAAAAGTACCTAACTTATGTGTCTCATGACTAGGGGTGGACATGGGCCGGTCTCATGACTAGGGGTGGACATGGGCCGGGTGGCCCATGGATTGGCCCGAACCCAACTTGGAAAAAACAGGGTCTGGGCTTAGGAAAATGACCCAAAGGGCTGGGTTGGGCTAAACTAAGCAGGCCCAATTATATTTCGGGCTGGGCTTGGGTTATATAGATTTTGGCCCAGCCCAGCCCGGCCTGAATAAATAAATAAAATAATATATATATAATATTAACCTGACCAAAACCCTAGTATTTGTTTTATGGAACAATTAGTGTTTTATTAAGAATGTTGAACTTGTTCTTCATGTAATATTTGTGTAGTACTTTTTTGAACCACTTGTATTATTTATGTTCTACTTGTTTATATAATAGTCTAATATATGTTTTATTTAATTATTTATATTATTAGTAAAAAAATAAAATTATTTTATTTTTGGATTGGATTAAGATGGGTCTGGGTCAAACAAAATTATGATGGGCCGGGTTTGAGCTAACAAAATTTGACCCGAAAAGTGGCCTAAATTTCATCAACCCAAATACATGGGCTAATTTTTTTTGAGTCTAGCCCAAACCCCAACCCATGTCCAAAATTCTACTCATGACTAGTGAAAAAACTACTGCATATAAAATAAATGCACCACGACAACTTTACCGTTGCGCCAATACATTATATGTAATAATTTTAATAGTTAGAGAAAAGAGATAATTGCTTGCATGCCCCTACAAAAAAATCAAAATTGTTTATTTACCCTTACAAAAGTGATAATTGCTTGCATACCCCTATAAAACAACAATAATTGCTTATATGCCTCTACTGTTACTCATAGTTAGTCACTGTTAGTGGTTTTGTAGGGGTATGCATGCAATTATAAGGGGCATATAAGCAATTATTGTTGTTTCGTAGGGGTATGCAAGCAATTATCACTTTTGTAAGGGTAAATAAGCAATTTTAATGTTTTGTAGGGGCATGCAAGCAAAAAACCTAGAGAAAATTGCTTGCATACCCCTACAAAAATATGTCTTTGCTTAAATGTCCATGTAAAAATGATATTTTCTCGCATACCCTACAAATCAACTCTTTTTTTTTTTTTTTTTTTTTTGCTTATATACCCATTTCCCGAACTCTCACTTTGCAATTTTTTTTTTATTTTTATTTTTATTTTTAAAAACATCACAAAGTCACTTGAACCAAAAAAAAAGTAATTGAAATAAATAAATAAATAAATAAATGAAGATTTTCTGCAGAATTTCTTACAAAGATTAGTGAAGCAATTGCTAATTACCTGTTGCATACAGAGGAGTTCTTGTGTCCTTAAATCCTCTAAAGACACCTTGCATTGCCAAAGACAAGAGAACAGCAGGAGCACCAAGAGATCTCAATTTCAAATATCTACAAGCAGGGGCTATCATTGGAGAACCCTGTTAATTATAAGAAATTGTCACTTATTATTATATATAAAAATGATGAGCTGAACAATTATTAAATTAACCAATATCAGACTTTTAGTTACTCTAATATTGAAAACTTACAGATTTTACTCCCATGATGCCCAAAATCACTTTGGCAGCAAAAATGAGGAACATGGCCTGAAGAAGTCCGAGCACCGAGCCGATGATCAATGCCGAGGACACCGATGGAATATATCTTCTCTTGCGATCAACTCCGAACATGCAAGATGAGTAGCATCCAGTTTTTTCTGAGTCTGAAACTAATGACAGAAAAAAAAATGATGTTAAGTGTTGTTATTTCAGAAGCAGAAGTTAGTAAAAATTGTTATTACCATTGGAAATGGGCAATTCTTGTGTTTCCAAATCTTTATTTTCTTGTTTGACATCAATCTGGTTGCATATAGCATCTTCTTCAGCTACAAAAGATGTTGTTACACTAACAAGAGGGTATATAGCAACCTTCGAAATTTGGTTAAATATGGCAATGGAAACTCCTACTGCCGCAATCTCCATGGAACCTATAATTAAAAAAATGTTCACATGTATCAATCAAACACATTTAGTAATGTGGACAAGTCACTAGAAGCACGAGAATGAGCTATCCAACTTTTGTTGTGATAGTTGGTCAAACACATCTAGTAACACTTAGTTAAAAATAATCAAAATAATGAGGTTCAAATTAAGCGAACCTAATCGACCGATGAAGGCCGTATCGACTAAAGAAGCAAGCGGATCAGCTGCTAAAGCCATTGCCGCAGGCACTGCAATCCTTGCAATCTCCGAGCCGATCTCATCCATCTTCAATACATTCCTGGTCATCAAAGTGTTCACTGTTAGAAAAACTCATGCAACCTAAAAACTTAAGCTGATAGGAAGAGAGAACTAGACACCTTATGTTCATAAAGAAGATATGTAAACCGGAGTTCCTCGGCATTGTTGGTGTCATTAATGGTGATGGAGAATGTTGCTCATTCTCCGGTTCATCGGACCAATTATTTGTTTCCTCTTGCTTTGAATCCATCACTTAAACTTAAGAAGAAGCAAGTACCTCCTACAAACAAAAGAAAAAAAATTAAGAATTTAAAGATTTTGCATCCATGATAATTAAACTGTCAAGACATGCTAATTATACTTGAAAATTAAATGAATCACAGAATGAATCTGAAGAGGAACATCAAAGGGATCAACTGAATATATAACAAAATTTGCTGAACCTTCCCCTGAAACCAAAAAAGTCTAAGACAAAGAATTAATAGTATATGTTTTGCATGAAGAGAACATGAGCATGAAACATGAACTTACTAAAAAACAAGTTCATGAATGCAACACTAGTTTAGCAATTCAGCATATTTGGCTTTGTATGTTTTGATGGAGATTGGAAGAGAGTGGAGTAATTAAGACACTCCTTCAATCAAATGACTTGATGATCTCTCATCTTAAAGTGTTGAATTAATTGCTCTATCAAACTGGGAATAGAAAGTCAATTAATTACATTAAAGTCAAAGAGTTAAGTCTCTTTATGATGTAGGATAGTCAGCTCAAATTGAAGGAGTTGTTTCATTCATTTCATTCTCATGTGAGTGTTCAAGATTGTGGACAGCCAACTTTATTGTTTTCACTGCCTGATTTAATTTATTAAATCAATAGAATTATTAATTGATTTTTTAAAATTTTAAATCATTAATTCAAATAATATAAGAGTTACTAAAAATATATGTTTTGATTAGTATTAATTAAGTCAAATTTGGATCAATTTGGTATAAAAGTTTCATATAAAATAAATTAAAGCATGAGTTAAGTCTAATTTAATTAAATTTTTAAGCATGAACCCAAAATTTCGACTTAAAACTAGCAATTAAAACATCGGATTCACGCTAATATAAAAAAAAAACTAGGAGTTTTATGTCAAGTTAGCCCAAACAGTATCATTATGCTATAATTTCAAAAGCCAGTTATTTCTCATCATTTTTTTCCTTAATTTTTAATGTTATTGTTTTAAAGGTATTTAAGATAAACGACACACTTTCTTGCAAATTATTCTTGATATTAATCTTCTCCTACTATCATGGTTTGATGTAGCTCATTTGCCCAAAAAGACAAGGTTGGAAGCGGCACAAAATCTCGTCAAAAGAAGCCTGCAATTCACACATGAGACTATGGCACAAAGATCGAGGAGTGACGAGGCACCTGAGGACTCTAGGTAATCTGCAACTGACAAGACAACCATCCATATGTTGTGATGTTTATATTGATATATTTCTTATAACACAAGGATGTTTGTACTGTTTTTAAATTATCATAAATAAAAAAATGATTTATCAATATTAAAAAAGTATCTTTTTAATCCATCAAGTCATATTGGTTATAATATCTGTTGTTATTTACAAACATATGTACCCCACTAGACACACATAGATATAAATCAAAATTTCAAATCCAAATTTTAATATTGGTTAAAACTTAAAAGAGGAACTTCAAGAACTCCTCACATAAATAACTTATTACTCAAATAAGTATCACAAGAAAATAACTTAAAACCTTCTTATAAAAAGGAAAGGAGCAATACAAAAAGAACTATATTTTTTCTAGAAAATATGGCCAAATGATCTCATGGCAAACCAAAAATGAACTATTTTTAAGTCTCATGTGAAGCCACCTCCCCTATATATATATGGTGGTGGTGCTAGTGAATGCTTCTCTAGGTAGAGAACAAATTAAGGGTTGAAGTGAATGACCTCCTTATCAATGTCAATGTGGTTCATGCAACAAACTTAAACCTTCATCTTCTTGTCTCAATCAATTATTGGATGCTAATAATCAACAATGTGGGTCCTTATATTCTCAAGAATCAATAGACCTTCTAGATGAAACACTAATAAAGGATGTTTAATTAGTTTCACCATATTGTAAGAAATATGAGAGATATTTGTATTATGTTTAAAAGAAGAAGGAAGTTATTGATTATATTCATGAGATAAATAAAGAGGGAGTTTTCTTATATTTTGAGAGAAAAAAAAACTTCTTGTTTCCCTGACTTCTTATTTTCTCTTCTATGAGTTTTAAGGTTTTTTTTTTTTTTCGAAATTCCAATTCGAACATGCCATGAATTTAAGAATATTTGAGTCATTTAAAAGCTCAATTGTTTTTTTTTCTTCTTCTATAATATAATCTATTTTAGTTATTTCCTCTTTGGGAGGAAAACACATCAACTTATATTTTATTTATCACATTTTTTTTCAGATTTGAAAATTACTAAAATTCTGAAAATTTGTAATTTTTTTTTCTTTTTTAGAGATTTTATTTCCAATAACTCTTGTGATTGCAACCTATGTCATCATTTGATAGCTTTACTAACAAGAAGTTTATTGTTCAACTCAGTCAAATAGAATAAGAAAATTACATATCTTCAGTAATCAGCAAGGATAAGGATAAGGTGAACAAAATGGCGAGGGTGTCAAAGTGGAAAACATCAACCATGCGGACATGGGACCGGTGACAAGGTCAACCCACCTCCTAAGAGCTCAAGAGAGACCAAGAGGATGACTTGTAGTCCATGCCGGGAAGGATTGCTGTATGTTAGAGCTCTTCAAGGGGAAAGAGAGCCAAACTTCTTTAATTCTGCCTCGCCACTCTCTATGAGCCTTCAGAAGAGAGCTCGGACGACTGCAGAGCACCCACCCCCCTAGACCGATGCAGGTGTGTGGCCAATGCCTCGGCTCAAGGCATCGTGTAGATGATTGCAGAAGGGACATTACCTGTCACCAGTACGACGGAGTTGATACATCTTTTCTTTCCTTTCCTTCAAAACACCACATAATGCATGCTTAAATTAATTTTTATGCTCTAAAACATAGCAATTCAAAATTCATCTAATCAGTACATCTTTTCTTCCACATTTTCCTCATCAAAATGAGCCTATTCTTTGTTGTGTCCTTGCAAATTTCGTTAACCTTCCAATTTCCCATCTTCCCCAAATTCAATCTCCAAGGTACCATAATGGAGATGAATGCTTGGGTACAAAATATGTACCATTTTGGAGTTTCCAAAGCCTCCATTTCCTTGTGCCTAATTCCACCAAAGAATCCCTTTTTTGTTTCACCACAAACACTACTTTTTAAGAGCTATAACTTTAGGCTTTATTATGTAACATCATACAACAAAAGATTGTGACCTTTGCTATCTTGGAAGGAAAATGTTAATTCACAAAGAAAATAAAAGAAAAAGAAAACTAATGAAGAAAATAAAATAGACAATAATATATTTAATGTTATAGCCAAAATTTCTTTCTTTCTTTTCTTCTTGTTTTTAATTTGGAATCATTTTTCATATTTATATTTTTTATTTTGCAAAATATTCATCGGTGTTATCTTTTTTCATATGATGCATTTTAGCTTCATGATCTAAGTTAACCAAAAAAATCTTTTGGATATGCATTTATTCTCTATCTCAATTAAAATTTATTATTAACTTTTATAATAAAAAGAATTATTTTCATTTATAAAAAGAGTACATGAATTGGAATGGATAAATACAAAGTTAGTTTTATAGGTAATTAACTATTGCTCCCTTGAACCGTGCTCAACTTCCCTATAGGTCCTTGGCACTGTTCATCCCATCCCCTAGGATCCTTGGGTAGGGGTTTAATGTAAATAGGTGTTTGGGTGTGTAGGAGAAAAAGGTGAACAGTGTGCAAACAGTGTAGGGATTAATAGATAATTTGCTCTTAGTTTTATTAAATAAAACATGTTGATAATAGTTACATATGTCATACCATATATATATATATATCATGAAATTACACACACCATTGGAATTTTGGATTTCTCAATGTATACCAGGTGGAAAAACACATTTAATTTTTAATTTTGTTTTCTTAACATATATAAAGCTGTCTAAACATTTACACTTTTGCAAAAGTTTTTTTTTCATATAAAGCCAAATAAAGCTGAGATTCTTATATTGATTCTCATTATTTAACATGTAATAATTAACTATTCATCCATTGAATAATGCCCAAATTCCCTACCCAAATGGGATATCCCAACACATTTTTCAATAAAATTTTTTTTCACCAAAAATTTTAATTAAAATTTAAGAGTATAATAATAACCCACCTACCAATGCATAGAACTATCTTATCATTAATATCTTTACTTTAAAATTTCCCTCCAAACAATTCAAAATTTTTCAAAAGTTATTCATAATCCCGGGATATATCCCCCAATTAAACACAAGCATGTAGGTCCTTGAGGGGGTTGGTAGGGATGTAGTGTAATAGGGTTTTGGGTGTGTGTTTTGGGTGAGGAATAGTGTCAAATAGTATCAGGGACTAATAGTGAATTTGCCACTTAACTAACTTTTATAAACCTTTCAAATACCCTCCCTAGATAATTTTAAATTTTTATTCTCATATATATCTCTATAGAGTAATGATATATAGGCCAACTGAGTTTCATGAATTGCTTTCATGAATCTAACCCCGCTAGCTAAGTGTCTAACCCTGGTAGCTGGATTTGGCATGATGATGACACCCAGCTAGCGGGATTAAATTCATGAAAGTAATTCGTAAAACTTAGTCAAACTATATATCAGTACCAATTTCTATAAATAAAACAATTATATGTTGTTATTATTATTATCATTATATTATTATAAATGTGGGCCAACCACCTTTCCATACTTCATGTGGTTTGAACCTCAATCTCTGAAAAAACATGGTAGTCAAATTTTCTCATAAAAATAACTGTTATATTACCAACTTTCACAAAAAAAAAATTAGCTACCATGTCTACTCATTTCTTTCAAAAGGAAAAGGTGAGGGTTTAAAGGTGTGCTTCGGGTTATTTGTCCATATTTATAAAAGAAAATAATAATAACTGTTATATTCTATATTTTGGATTTGAAAAAATTTTATAAAAGTTATTTTTAATATTTTGAGATAATAAAGAGGTAACACGTCAGCTATAAACAATGTTTTTCTGCCAGGTTGCTTCTCTATAAATGAGTGCATGCTTTGTCCCCATTATAGAAAAGCAAGAACAGTGAAACAAGGCACCTCAATCCTCACCTTCTTCTCCTCCTCTTCCTCACCCTCTCCTTAGTGCTCTCTTTCTCACATTCTTTTATTCACATTCCAATCCACATACAAGGTTTCTAGTATTTTCTTTGGTCATTCAACAATATGCCATGTTAAAAAGTTGATAGGAAAGTGTAAGGAGTGCAACTTCCCAAGTGGAGGTTGGAACCAAGGGAGGTAGTCTCTATTTTCTTGCTAAGTTATGCTGCACTTGTCTTGGTCTTCTGCAGACTTCCTAAAAAGGTTGCTTTTTGGTGCCAGGAAAGGAAAGGAGAGGGTTGGATGTTTGGTGTGTTTCTCTTGATTTGATTTGGTTGTGGAATTTGTCAGGATGGGTTGGAAGATGGGATTTTGAGGAATTTGCAATCAAAATCTGATTTTTATGGAGTTTTGATGCTCTGTGAAGAATGGATTCTGAGGGTTTTATGGAGCATGAATCCACCTCTTTATTGATGCTGAAGGAGCAAGCTCCTTCCCCTCTCCGGGTGTTCTTCAAGGATGCAAGGTGATATTTTTTTTATTTTTTATTTGGAGAAAAAAAGAGGGTTTTTTTCGATTGAGTTTGGGATTTCTGACATGGTTTTCTCAAATTTTACATTGCAGGCTTGTATTCAAGTTGGATGAACTGGGATTGGAGATTCTACAGATTGCTTTTCCAGCTGCTTTGGCTCTGACTGCTGATCCTATTGCCTCTCTTGTTGATACTGCTTTCATAGGCCAGATAGGTATTGCATTCTCTCTCTCTCTCTCTCTCTCTCTCTGGAGGGTGCATTAGATGATTTGGATTGGGAAAAGGTTTTGCTTACAGAACATTGTTGATCTACAAATTATTTGTGGAGCTCTGATGGAAATATTCACTTCAGTAGACATAAAATTTCTAGTTCTTTAGTAGCACTATTGCACACATTCCAGTCTTCCCTTCTTAAAGAGCATTTTCAAGACATGAGTTATTGCTTCTTTGAAGATTGAGAATTGCTACAGTCTTTGTTTGCTATTCTACATTTTAAATTGTTCGTGTACACTTACTTCTTGTGGCTGTTCTTCTGACCAACTTGTGGTATTTTTTCCATTGATGCCTCACTTTTAATTTTCCTCTGGACTTGAAAGTTTTCTTTCTCATCAAAGTGGAATATCAAATGCCTTGAGTAAAAGGCTTTTGGCAATTCTTGACGACATATTGTTTATTTCCTTCTCACTGAAAATCAAATTAAAGAAAGTAGTTTTGGCAATACCACTACCAGTATAACTTTGTATCATTAAGACCCCATCTATTGTGTCTTGCTAAACTAATCCAATGGCAACTGCCAGACAGACTATGAACTAGATACCAAATGTCATTACACTACTTGAATGTGTGAGCCCCAGTGGTCAAGGACTGAGGATGAGAGAGTGATTGAAGTGAAATTAGATTTTACCTTTTCTGTGTATAGTTTTCATCTTATTCGAAATTCTTAGGTGTATTTGTACAGGGACAGAAGTGCCTTAAAAACTGAGGTTTTTTCGTGACTAAGCTCACTAATTTGCAAGTTGAAACTCTTTTGATTGTTATGGTCAAGTCCAAAGAGACTGACCATGACTTCTATTTCTAAATTTGAAAATGAATTTTGCTTTGAAAAAAAGTTGATCTGCAGATATTTCATATTTGTTGAATTTGATTACACTCTATTTGTGTGTATTCCTTTTCCAGAAAGAGTTTTTTTAATTAATATTAGGAAGTAGTTCACACAGATAAGTAACCCAAACTTTCCTCATGGGGAAATAATTACTCTTGGCTAACTGGCTTGTGAAATCCTTCTAAGATAATTGACTATTTCAAGAAATGAATTAAAACATCCAAGAAACAACTACATGATCAGCCATTGCAAAGGTCTGGAAATGTCTGAATATTTGATATTTGAATATCTGTATAAGCTAATTCCAGTTGTTTCCGTTGGATGAGAATTGTTGTGAAGTAATCTGCAATGATGGAAAATAACTTTGAAGCTGACCGCACTCAGGTCTGGAGAATATTCTGGAGTTATGTTCATGCATAAGTGCAATATTAGTGTAGCTAATGGTGAGGAAAGGCAGCGAAAAATTGGATGCTCTTTAGCATAAGTAGAAATTATACCAAATACTATTTGCTCCAGAATTGGTTCTGATGGCAACAGTATACCACAGGTCCTGAGGCAGCAATGCAGCATATCCTTGATCTCTCTACATTGGAAGATTTGATGTGCCAGTGTCTCTTCACTGGAAACAAAAAACACTGCTGTCTTGGCTGAAAATGTCGCACATAGCTAGTTTTTCTGCTGTGAAAAGGCCTCCATGCTTCATCACCTGGCATAAACAGATGCAGTGATTAGCACCACATTCTGCTGAAAAATCTGGTTCAACGATCAGTTTTCCCTAATGAAGATTAATTTTCCAGAAGACAAAGTGAAGATTGCAGGATTTTGCTTCCATATTCTTTTGTCCTAGTATCAACTTGATACCATTCACAGTATTTGATAAAGCACATTGGAATGATTTTTTTGGATCTGTGGTATATGAAGGAATTTATATATGATGTACTTCAGTGACACCTCCTAGGCAGGAGCTTAGCAAAATACCCAATTTTGAACCTTCATTCATTCATTCATGTGTAACTAAGCATTTAATTGAATGGCTATCCTTAATGGCAATTTGCACATTTTTGTGAAACTTCAGACCTATGTTTTTAAAGGTTCCAGTGCCAAATGTAGATATCTTATGCCTCCAGTTTCCTTAGCCTTGTGTTTCTTATGTCATGTTTATCCCTCAACATATTCGTGGTACACTTTTGATGACTCAACTTTTTTTTTTTTTTTAATCCTTTAATTTCTCATAGACCAAATCTGAAGCTTCGGTCAACTTCTTTATCTCAGTCTCTTAATCAAATCTTGTGTGATTTTGGCTTGTTTTCCTCAATATATATATATATATATATATAAATAAATAAATAGAGGGAAGTGATGCTACTAATTACTCGGTATGTTTCATGTTTAATTTTGGGAACCAATATTCTTTAGGCTATTGATTGGTAAATGGTCCCAAAAGACTTTATATTTTGTTGTAAGCATTTTCCTATTATGGATTTTATGTGCCTTGAATAAAGAAAATCTTGGTCTGTGGTGTTTGAAATAGTATGATGCCCAGTTCATATTATTTAACTAATTCCTTGAGTTGTCTCAAAATGAACCTCATTGCTTGCCATTTCAGGTAATTTTATTTCCATTCCAAATAGTAGCAATCAGATAATCAATTACTTTTGTTATCCCTATTGCAACTAATTATTTGATAACCATCCTCTCATTTTGTTTTTAAAACTATCACATGACAGGTGCGGTGGAGCTTGCTGCTGTTGGTGTCTCGATTGCGGTGTTTAATCAAGTATCAAGAATTGCAATATTTCCCCTAGTAAGTGTTACAACATCCTTTGTTGCTGAGGAAGATGCTGCAGCTAAAGCGATTACTGAAGAAGCTGATGAAAGCTCTTTTTCCATAGACAATGAATTGAAAGAATTGATCCCTCATGATGGTATTTCAATAATAAATATTTAAATAGCTTTAGAACGTTTTTTCAAAAGTTGTTTAATCAAGTTTATGGAAAAATCTGGGAAAGCTAATTAGACATGTTATGTAAGAGATACTGATATGTTCTATATTTATTGCCATTGCTAGCAGATCCTGAGAAACAAGTGCATGACTCATCTTTTAACTCCAATAATACCGCAAGAATGGCCAAATCGGAAAATGAACGCAAACATATTCCATCAGTTACATCAGCGTTAGTGATTGGTGGCGTACTTGGTTTTGTTCAAGCTTTCTTTCTCATTTTAGGAGCAAAACCACTCTTGAACTTTATGGGCGTAAAGCCGGTAAGTAGGCATGTCTTACTGCATTAATCTGTTTAGATGGTTGCACTCTAATGTTTACAGCTGCTTTGTAGACTACTGTTCACATATCATTTAATATTTATCACCACATTCAACTACTGATAGTGTAAAGAACTTGATTTGTTCTCTCTAATCAACAGTGGATGCTGGGAGTAGTCTATTAAAAACTTAAAATAAGTACATTGTCTTACATATTGAAAATGCCTCTACATCTTTTTCTTTGCTGCTAGATATGTTGAGTACTTCTTTTACTTCCTATCATCACTATTTACAAGGATACCATTAACAGTTCAATGTTGAGCATTGCCCTAAAACACATATAACATGTAATGATGTGAGGAGAGATTGGGTATCATTCCCTCTGTTTCACTTTAACCTCAGGGCATAATCCCAGAATGATTTACAATCTTTTCTTTCATAACAATCGTAATTTGTTGATTAGGAGAACAAGAGGCTCTATTTGTAATAAAAGTTCAGCCTTCTCAATTTGGAGCAGGACTTGTCTGTGAGTCAAATGTCATCATAATCAGTGTGGTTAGAATTTGACTCATACTTAAGATTTTCTCTTTGGAACAACCTCAAATAAGCATGCTTGAATTATAAAATTTTTATTAGCATCCATAATTTGTGGAAGCTTGTTTTACTTTTACATTTGAGGCATACTCTGAACCCAGTCATAATATTTATCTGGTCTGTTATTTTTTTTTTGGCTGAAAAATACATTTGAGGGAATTATGTCCTATGAAAATTATAAAAGGCGACTATTGCTTAAAAATGGTCAAGCTAAAGTTAGCTCTTAGTCTAGATTTGGCTTGAGGTTGCTCAGATGATAAAACTAAAGTTAGAGAGTCTCCAGAACAATAAGGATATTAACTCCCTATTATTCTGCAATCTAAAAGGATGCAACAATTCAAGACAATAAACACATTCTCATGCCTACCACTAATCGACATACCAAGACTCTTGACTGTTGGCCTTTACAACATCTATTGCTCCCAAGGTTAGTGTTCCAAATGGAAACCCAAGGTAGCATTATAGATAAAAAAGGCGCTGTATTTTAAGCGTTTTAGAGTATTAGTATGGAAGTCTTTTGCATCGTAAGTCTCATCAAAACAGCCATTTATCCATTAATTCTGAAGTGATATTGAGAAGTTTAACAATAAATAACATGGACAAATAAATGGCATGAACAAATAAAGAAGTAGTTTAACTAATTCCATTTGAAAATTAATTAAGCTGACTTTGAGAAATTACAATTTGCAAGTTCTTGCTGATCATGCAAATCTGGAAGTGGCACTAGCATTAAGAACTAGTGCTTTCTTTGTTCAGTTTGCCTTTTGCATTTTGCTTTATGTGGTTATGAGTGATGATTGATTTTCATTAATTTGAAAGTTGTTTATCTGCCTTGAAGGCTCACTCAATAGGCCAACCAGGTTTGGGGAATGAAAAGGCCCTCATGTGTTTGTGGCCTTAAACTTATTCTTTTTCTCTATATATATGTTGTTATATTTCCATATCATGTCGGATACTGCTCGCTAATATATAATAACAAACTTTTACTTTCAACAGAACTCACCAATGCTTACACCAGCATGCCAATACTTGACACTGAGGTCACTTGGGGCTCCCGCTGTTCTCTTGTCTTTGGCCATGCAAGGGGTCTTTCGAGGATTCAAAGACACAAAAACCCCTCTTTATGCTACTGGTAAGAAATAAAAAAAATCTTGCTATGCTCTCACATGTTCACTGTAAAAACATGCTTGACTTGTATCAATCACTTCCTATGCACCTGAAAATTTGTGTAAGAAACCTAGCTTTAAACATGTTTTATACCTGAAAATTGTGGTAAGATCTATTGTACGCAACCTTACCTTGCTTTTTAAAGCAAGAGTTTGTTTCCACGACTCGAACCCGTGATCTCCGGGTCACAGGGCAACAACTTTACCGTTGCACCAAGGCTCCCCTTCCCACTGAATAACCACTACATCCATAAAAAGAGTTGAAGGCTTTGACATGGCCTAACCACCTCAACATGCTCTGTCTTCTCATTGAGTCACCCTCTAATTATCAACATGGTTTTTCCATCTTTTCATTTCATTCTATATGGTCATCATCAGATCGATCCCCTCAAGTTCCTATCTCTTCTTTCCTAGATTCCCTTTGGCTGTTATGGACGAAAAAACTACCATAAGTTAGTTTGAAACCAATATTGCGCCTTCTTCATACATGTGAGTTACTTTAACAATTGGTATTAGTGTAATGTACTGTGAGTCTTGTTACTTTCTGGCCATTACGGTTTTGTTCTTAAAGTAGACAAAGGTTGTTTATGTTTTATGTGGAGCATATTGTTTCCCTTGAATTGGACTATTCCATGTATGTGACTGTCACTCTCATTTTCATTTCATCATACCAAAATATCATTTTTTGTAACATCTTTCACAAAGAAAGTTGGTTACCACACTCCGTCTGAAATGAGAGGTGGAAGGATCAAAGCATGCTGGAATCACGCCTCTCTACCAAATAAGAAGTGGCTAGTCCACGTTTATAAAAAAATATATATATCATTTCTGGTTAGAAAACAAAAAGAAACAGAGAGTAGAGGAGAGGGAAAATATTATCAAATTAATGCGGATTTATAATTGGTGGAGATGACGTAGATTTGCCATCTATTTATCTAATTCAATATATGATAAAAAACAATTAAGAATGGTAAATTATTGAGCTTCAATATTTTGGGATTCATCAAAATAAATCTAGGAATGGATAGCTACTAACACTTAGGTTACTACTATTTTTCTAAATTCTGAAATTGTCTTGTGCCAAGATTCTTTTTTGGACAACCATGAGGGAACTGATGATAGGCTGAGAATTGGCCTTTGACTTTCATGTAAAGTTTCAGCTTCTTCCTTCAGTAGTCTGCCTTATCTTGATTGTCATTAAAGCTTTGATCCTCATGATGATGGTGGTGGTGGTTGTGTTCTGAACATATGGATGTGAAAGCATGACTTTGTGTTCTTGCTCTTGCTAAGCATTCGGTGATATCTTTTAATGACTTCAATATTTTGGCTTGTGGTTGATTTGATAAGAAATGACCACAAGGATTCTGTTAAAGGTCCACTTAGCAATGTAAAGCTATCCACCAAAATTATTTCCTGGTGAGTTCTATAGAGTTGGAAGTACCTAACCATAAATAGCAAGGTTTATCCCAACAAATTAGTTGCAAGTATTCATGAATATGGTAATATCAAAATCCAGAACTATGGTTACTTGCTGAACTGCCATCGACTGGTCTAATAATGATAGCATGAATTAAGACATATTCAAGAACAGTAGGGTGCTTTATTGAGATGGTGGATTTGGTAATCATTCTTTGGTTTCCTTATTTAGTCTATTTCTTAACTTGTTTTGTAATGACAGATAAAAGACTTTCTTTATACTACATTTTTAAATATAATTCCTGTTATTATATTACTGGATCTCCTATTTTTGTTGTCTTCTAAATTGGATTTTGATAGTTGTCTTAATTGTTTTCTTGTTGCAACTCAGTGGCTGGAGATGCAACAAACATAATTTTAGACCCGATCTTTATGTTTGTGTTCCATTTGGGTGTCAGTGGTGCAGCAATAGCACATGTTATTTCTCAGTAAGTACTATGTCATCTCTCCTAAACCAATTTATCTTTTCTCTCTCCTGTGTTTGCTTGTAGGTGTGTGTTGATGATGGAAAGATACATACTTCCATCTTCTGATATTAGTTGCTCAAGGGTTTCTATAACTTGGTATATATTGCAGATACATTATTGCACTAATACTTTTGTGGCAATTATTGAGAAAAGTTGATGTCTTACCTCCCAGTTTCAAAGACCTGCAGTTCAGCCGATTCCTGAAAAATGGTAAATTCGCATGAGTATGATGTTCATAATATTTTTATCTTGGCAGATCTTTCGATTACCAACTCTCTGCCACTTCATGAAAAGCTGCACATAATGTCAAGTTAATTACTTTTAACCTGAGGCATTCCCTTGAACTAAAAACTACTATGTTGTTTCTGTTGATATTGCTTATGATACTCTCCACTCACTGTAATAGTTGTCAGCCTTTCTTTCTTCTCAAAGTCTTCTGAAGCTATCATTGTTTCAGGTTTTCTGTTACTTACGCGAGTTATAGCTGTAACATTCTGCGTGACACTGTCAGCATCAATGGCTGCTCGTCAGGGACCGATTCCTATGGCTGCATTCCAGATTTGCTTACAGGTCTGGCTGGCTTCATCCCTTCTTGCTGATGGACTCGCAGTTTCTGGACAGGTCAGAAAATACATCTTTTAGAGGCAAATAATTATAAGGCAATATAAAATATTACCAGAAATAATATGTGAGTCTGGTAATCTAGATCAACATTTTGATGGCCGATTTTAAGCAATAATCACAAATGTTTTTCTCTGACATTACATTTTTGTTTCTTAATACTTACGATGTTTCTAAGTTCCTCAGTTGTTCATATTGCTTTCCAGACAAGTTAACTATGATTTTGTCAATGACAACAACTTCGAGAAGTTCATATGATATCCTGTTGTTAATATTCAGGCAATCCTTGCAAGCTCTTTTGCTAGAAAAGATCACAGTAAGGCAATGGCTGCTGCATCCCGGGTACTACAGGTATTCTTTAGTTTTCATAATCTATAAACACTTCAATGCACAAGTTTTTGTGCCTCTCTTTTCGTGACAACTGTTACGGATGCTTTTCATAATTCTTTTTACAGTTCGGGGTGATTCTTGGGTTAGGCCTCAGTGTAATCCTTGCTATTGGCTTGCAATTTGGATCAAGATTATTTACCAAGGATACTGATGTACTTCACCTTATTCATATCGGAATCCCGGTATGTCATTCATTGTTCTTGCTTTGTGAATCACAGAACATTTTTTTTTGACATGAAGAGCCCTTAGTCAAGTGGCCAGCGGCTAGTGCTAAGTCAAAGGGCGTGCACAGTCCTCGCTATGAGACAGTATCGGCCGGGTGGGATCCATGCACAATTGGCAATAAATTCCCACTGACAGTCACTGTTCATAATCTCAGAAAAGTGCTCTCACCTGTGAATTGAACCCGAGACCTCTTGGTCATTGGAATTCTCACGTGAATTGAACCGTGAATCACAGGACATTTAATAAGCTCTTCCTTGTTAAGGATATACATGTCCATTTTCTTCTGCAGTTGCATTGAAAAACTGCATTCATTTTATGCAAACATATCTTAAGAGGATTTCTAGCATTTTCTCTAACACTTGAGCTATTTCTTTAATGGTCTTCCAGTTTGTTGCTCTTACTCAGCCAATCAATGCCTTGGCATTTGTTTTCGATGGCATCAACTTCGGAGCATCCGATTATGCATATTCTGCATATTCCATGGCAAGTTAAATGAGATTGATTTCTGACAGACATATAATATCGTCTTTCTGACTTGATCTTAATTTTCTCTCAGATCATAGTGGCAGTAATTAGCATACTTTGCTTGTTCCTGCTTTCCTCTAGTCATGGTTTCATAGGAATCTGGGTTGCTTTGTCGATCTACATGAGCTTACGAATGTTAGCCGGTTTCTGGAGGTAATTAGCAGTTATGTTAACTTTAATTTTTTTTAAGGGCGATTAATGAGAGCCTAGCATTATACACAACCAGTGATCTTTCAGTGACATTTCAGTGAAAAGCATTTGTGAAGTTGCCAAAATTCAGTGTAGTTTAATACGGAATGTGTTCGAAGACAAGTAATAATTGTCATCAGAAGTTCCAGGAGACCAAAAATTTTCTGATTATAAATCTGCATTATACTTTACAGGATCGGGACTGCAACCGGACCGTGGACATTCCTTCGGAGTTTGAACAGCTGAATGTTTCGACCGGAGAATGTGAAACTTCAGTGCATGTATATGCAGCAATGGACTGTCTGAAACAATGAATATGAATTGCAGAAAAAGGCTTTGGTATGTCCATGATAGGGAGAAGTAGAAGGCTAGTCAAATTGAAAAATCATGTTGTAATTGTAATTCTACTTAGGTGAACTGATTGCCATTGCTTTGATTTATATAGAATTGAAAATGTAAAATAGAAGAATATTTACATATTGTTTGGTTCTATACCTTTGGAAAAACTTGAAATTACATTTATACCCTCACAAATTTTCTTATTAGATTGAAAAATAAGATGAAAGAAATGTAATTTATACATTTTTACATGTATACTCTAAACCTATTTTATATACCTTTTTATAATCATATATTTTTTATTTATTTATTTGAATTTTGATCGCTTAGAAAGAAATGTATATTTTAAAATATAATTAATTTATAATTATATTTCTGCCACCAATGTTTGCAAGTATAAAGTTTCGAATTTGCATTTTATTAATTGCCATAAAGGTTATTTAAAGATAGTTAAATGTTATATTATCACATAATCATGGAAAAAGTATTTATTTGAAATAAAAGGTTATTTATTTGTTTATTTTTAATAAGGTGCCAGGATAAACCACATTCATTTATTTAAATAGAGTGTCATAATGGATATACAGGTGACATAATCCTTTGTGGGTCCAATACAAGAGAAGGGATACAGTTCCCCATTATGTGGCAAAAACTCGTTGTTTGTCATGAAAATTTCTACACACTCTAGGCAATGACCATAGTTCCCCTCTTGTGTGATTCTTTAGGTGTAACATCCTGAAAATTTTCACGATTTAATAAATTATTTTCTGGAGAAAACAATTGAGATTAATTAGCACATAAAAAGATGTTAATCATTTTAACAACTTAATTAAGGAAAATCTGGAGTTGATGAGATTAACATCCGATCTCGCAACAATTTGGGCCCGAGAAGGCTGTATTGGGCCAGGCCAAATAGACTTGGATAGTTGGAGATGGACTGAAGAGGTTAATTATGGATTATTAACTCGAAGAATTAGTAAGTGTGAAATTAAAATTAATTATTCAGTGAGAGATACGGGATGAAATGTAGGTCTCGATAAAGCACCACTGACAGAGTCAAAAGCCTAAGATCGATCCCGGCTCAAAAGCGACCTGTGAAGTTACAGTAAGGTCCGTAACCACCAAAAGAACATAAAGAATGAATTAAATAATAAAATAATAAAATAGTAAAGTAATGATGTCGACCCGTGAATTACGGATCTGGTCGGGGTTTTAGTTTGTCGCCCATGTTAACACAGTTAAAAGACCTGCCATGATTCAATGAAAATGATTTTACTTTAATTAAAATATTATTACTTTATTAAAGGAATTGATCATTTATAAAAGCACTTCTACCCGGGAGGGCAAAGTAATTGCACTTTGCCCTAAATGATTTCCCACACCGCGTGGGAAATCACCCGGGCAGGGGGTGGTCCCCACCTGCCCGGTTAAGCGCCCTGGCAACCTTTGCCCGGGCGCTTAACCGGGCAATTGGTGGGGCCCCTCCATTTTTTTTAAAAAAACACAATATTTTAAGTGGGGCCCATATTTTTTATTTTAATTTTTTTTTAAATTTGTTAGATTAATTACAAATTTTTTTTTAAATACAAAATAGTTAGATTTGTGATATTTTAAAATACATATTAGTTAGATTAGTGATTTTTTTAAAAGATGAGTGATTTTTTTTAATACGGATTAGTTAAATTAGTAAGCCTGAATTATTTTTAAAAAAATAAAACAATGAATAAGGTTTTTTATGGTTATATATATATATATATATATATATATATATATATATATATATAAAATTGGTTCATATTTACAAAATTGTTATGAATTAGTTTTTTTAAATTTCTCTATTTTTTAAAATTTTAAATTTAATCTTAAATTTATGAATTTGTTTGTATGCTAATTTTTTAAGTAGTTTGTATGTGTTGAGAAAGTAAAGAAAGGAAATGAGTACTTTTATTTGTAAAACATAAAAGTTCATTATAAATAATTAAATTATATATATATATATATATATATATATATATATATATATATATATATATATATATATCTTCCTACTTTTTAGATATGGATAATTAAGTAAATAATTAAATATTTTTAACCACATATTTTATATATCTTCCTATTTTTTAGATTATCATATTTTTTATAATTATAATTAATATATTTATATTTTAATTAATGTAATTATTTTATTTTAATTAATATCCTTAATTATAATATGACATTAAATATAAATAAAAAACTAACCTTTAACTAATTAAAAATATAAAAATATTTATAAATAGTGACTGTAGCCCTGCAAGGTATCTAAAGCTTCAGTCAATTTTTCCTTCCAATTCTTCTTCTTCAAAGCCTTCAGTGAACCAGACATTTGACTAATGCTCTGAGAAATGCCGTTCTTCAAACCCTTCCAGAAAATGAATGCCCTTTCATCTATTTCAATTCAACTCCAAACACACTCATGAGATCTATATGAAACATGCATGCAAATCACTAATCATTCAATTCATCAAGATATCTCAGTTCAATCCACAAAACCTCCATCCAAATACAAGTAGACAGAAACATCACACAAAAAAGCAGAGAACTTTAAGCAGGTATTTATTTAATCCCCCCAGAACTGTTTGTAGTACATACAAACAACTGTCAAACTATCACTTGCAGGATTGGACCAAAGCATTAGAACAACAATGAAAATATAAGAAATGATCTGGAGGGTGGCATCTATACTTCAACAAACTCATGTATATGTATAAAAATGAGTTTATAAGAGCATGCAAGAAATCCAACAAGTTTAGGGGAAAAACAACTAAAGTTATCAAAAACCAACATGCAGGTATTTGACAAAGTGAATGCTAATCATAATCACAAAGCTCGTAACAATATTTAAATATAGCCAATCATAATAGTTGCCCTAAACACAATCTGATTAAAAAGTACGAAGAGATAGTTCTTAGCAAATAATCACAAAAAGCTGTAATGCACAAAGCCATTAAAGAATTTTCCAAGAAAATTTTAGGAAAGCTAATTAACATAATTAAAGCAAAACTTGGAGCAAGAACCCAAGCAATAACTCACAGAAACTTGGAGCAAGAATTCAAGCAATAAAACACACAGAAACCAAAATATAATATCACTCAAGTAAATATTAGCAAATAATAAATTCTCATAAAATTGCCTCAATTGCTCTAATTACTCAAAACTCATACCATATAAAAGCTTTCAATATACAAATATAAGCAAGCCCATCTAATATCTAAAAAGAAACCAAAAGATTTGAACATTCAGTCAAAAAATTTTAAAAAGCAAAATTGGCACCGATTCATTTAAATACTCAAAGATTTGAGCAAGAATTCTCAAAGATTTGTTCAAATCCACGGTAAAAAAAAAACAAAGACTCAAAAATTTAAATACTCAAAGATTTGTTCAAATCCACGGTCAATAAGAACAAATAATGAAATCCGATAGATGCACTTCTAATCCAAATAAATAGATGCAAAAGAGGGAAAGAAGTAGCTCCTAAAAGAACCCTAAAAATCCTGAAAACCCTAATTAGGATCTAAAGAACCCTAAAAATCCCAAAGAACAAACACCACATATGATAGATGGAGGTACAAAGGAAGAGAGGGAGGGAGGGAGACGGGAAGATGGTGGTACCTGCTGAGATTTGGAGGCGTTGCTGTCGAAGATTCAGGAGATCCGGTGGGGTCGTGGTCGGAGTTCGGGCGGCGAACCGGAGTCGTCGCGCTCGGAGATCAGGCGGCGAGCTACTTGCGCGTTGTGCTCGGAGATCAGGCGGTCGCCCACTCTGGTCGCGGAGAGCTCTCACGGGATCTGAAAATTTCTCACTGGGACTTCTCGCTCGAGTTCGCTCGTGGGGGGTGAAGTCACTGAAGTGGGATTTTATATCCCTCCCACTTCGGTGACTTTATTTTTAAAAATGGGGAAGTCACCCCAATACAAAATCACTGAAGTCACTGTAGTGGGGAAGTGCTACTTCCCCCACTTACGGACAAATGAACGTAAAAAGCACCGAAAGTCGGCCCACTTCACCCACTTCCTTCTCACTTATGGGCAAATGAACGCCCCCCTTAGAGTAAAAATATTTTTTTTGATAAATGAATTGCCCTAGCAATTTTTATCGGGGCAATAGAAGAGGAAAAAGGGAGAGAGAAGGGAGAGGCTGTCATCCCCTTCTCCCTCACAACCCTTCTCCTTTTCTTGTCTCTCCCTACCCCTACTCACGCCCGGCGCCGGTCTGC
Organism: Dioscorea zingiberensis; assembly: GCA_026586065.1. Lineage (NCBI taxonomy): Eukaryota > Viridiplantae > Streptophyta > Magnoliopsida > Dioscoreales > Dioscoreaceae > Dioscorea > Dioscorea zingiberensis. The sequence goes on along the minus strand of JAGGNH010000038.1, from coordinate 268,184 downwards.
ACCGGTCAGTGTCGCCGGCCGCCGCCTTAGCCGAGCCCTCCACGACCTCCGCCTCCCTGTCAGCGCGCGGCCAGCGCGTGTCCCTGACGCGCAAGCGCCCAGTTCAGGGCCGCGACTCCGGTGGCTTCCACCGCCGGCCGACGAGCGGCGCACCTTCTTCAACGCAGGTACATCATGGGGCAGGCGCTTTACTCAAGGGTTGGGTTCAAAGGTCATTTAAAATATATTTTTTTTAAAAAAAATAATCTCCCTGATCTATAAAGGACAGCCTACACGTGGCAACAGTATGAAATCCCTGATTTCTTTAGAATCTTCCCATCCAAGCCAAGCCACCGTCATTTCTACATGGAATGAATTCCCAAAAATACCCTTAAAATTTCAAATATTTCCACATAATCCATAAGCCGCCAAAGTAGTAAAGCTCGTCGGAAGGGAGGAACCCGAGCATTAACCCTAGATTTCTTCGACGATGGCAACGTCCCCTGAGCCGATTCTCGGCGATCCGAAGACCGGCATGTTGGCGAGGTCAGCGAAGGCGAGTCCCGGCGATCCGAAGGCGGGCATGGCGTTAACTTCCACAGAGACGAGTCCCGCGGATTCGAGAGCAGGAACGATTGAATCGTCCCCGAAGGCGACTTCCGGTCATTTGGAGGCCGGCAAGATGAGAAAGTCTCCGGAAGCGATTCCCAGCGATTTGAAGTCTCGCACCGGGAAGAAAATGTTCAAGAGCAAGCGAGCGCAGAGCCACTTGGTTGAGAAGGATGTTGGGTATGAGGAAGGTTCGAATCTCTGCGATCCATCTCTTTTCTTTCTCTGTTTTCTGTTGATTCGCGAGAAGAATTAATATGCTCTAGAGTTGCTTACTTTTTGCTGCGATTACTTGCTATCTCCGTTGATTAGTAGTCCTATATAGGTTATTCTTTCTTCTGAGATATTTCATATTGTTATTACTTGAGAATCTGACGGTCTAGTTGCTTATTCATTTAGTTTTTTTTTTCTTTTATGGTTTGAATTTTTTTTCCTTATTTATGAATTCAATTTTGATTTATTGGACAACTTTCTTTGTTATGGTTTGTTTCATTTTTTAATTGATATGGAATTCATAAATTGGGCATATCGTTAGTATATGATTGTGATTGGGTTTGTTGATAGTGACTACTGAGTTTGTGATTGTTGGATCTTGCACTTGCTACATAACAATTTGATTTGAATTAGGATATGTTTACGATAACTTAGGGTTTCTCCTAAACCCCATACCTAATGGTTTCTCATCGATCATAACAATAATGTTGAACAGCTACTTTACTAGATGAAAAAGATGCTTGACCATGTTCTGGAAATAAGGTTTGTTGTTTCTAATGAAATATTCAATTTGGCATGTGGTTGGTTTGAGAATCTGTGGTGGTTAAAAATATATTGAGGTCTCATTGAAATGTGCTTTCTTGTTTTCCTATTTGGTTGGAATACCTGCCCCAAGGTAGTACTGTTATTTGTTCTATAAAAAAATGGTTTTGTATATTTCAATACGTGAAAGGTGGGTTCTGGTTTCTCATTGCCTCATGATAATAGTGTGTTTTTATAACTTTATATTTGACTAGCTCTAGCTGCAATTTGTTCTTAATCACTTGTGCAAATGTTATATATGGTTCTTGTTATGAGACTAATATATTTTGTTCCCGACTTCCTATGACTTGTACCCTAAGATTTTGACACCATTTTTTAAGGAATGTTTCTGAGTCATGTATGAGTGTTCATGGACTTGTGATATTTTTTACTTCAAGACTTTTTTCTTTCTTACTTCCATACTTGATGGAACCTGAGTCTAGTGATAAAACATTAATTTTTCAATCTCACATTACAACTATTTTTGTGAAAAAATGCATAAGGATACTTACATGCATGATTTGTGAATGTTATTTATAGATATTTGATTATATATATCATGTTAGAATTTACAACTAAACCTATAAGTTCCTTATGTAGGGAAATACAGTTTGGTTTGTTGGTGAGGAATCTATTTCAACATTGTACTGATTGAGTCATGTATGTACAGGCTCCATCTGATCCCAGAATATAGAATTAAGCATGGTTTAGCTTATGCTCTATGTATTCCATTTGTTTATTTATGGTACATAGATACATCGGTTTCCTTTGTTTGATCATTTTCTATGATGAGGTAGCATAGTAAATAAAGAAGTACACTTTGGAATCAATAATAAAAAAAACTTTCTTTTGTTATATGGGCTCTTAGTTTCATCACAATATCTTATTTGACCTACAATTTGATATCTATGGCTTTGATTGTCACTTCCTTTTTGTGGTTATGGCTTCTCGAATTTGTCTTAATTTTGGATTCAATCAATTGATTGCTCTACTTTATTTCCTTTATTCAATCTGAGATTTGGTAAGTTTTGTCAAAGCAATTTTCACTTTCTATTTGTCGTTCTCTATTCCTATATTCTTCTATAATAATTTTGTCAAAGTAATTTTCACTTTTGGCTATGGCTACTATCATTTTATTTGCTTTTTTTTTTCTTTTTTGTGATTTAAATGTCTCTATGATCCTATACCTGATAGTTATTTGAAGAATTTTGTTTTCTTTCCCATTCTTCTATTGCTTTATATGCTTATGATAGTCTGCAAAATATTTGGTTGTCGTAGTTGTATGATTTTTAATATATTTTTTTCCATCTTCCATTGTATTGTTGTGTGAAATGCAATTTTCTCAACTTATATGTCACAACAGGATCTCTTTGTAATCCACTTGATCAACAAAAGTTACTTATATGAGATCAACTAAATCCAATCATCCTTTCTTTGCTCTTTTCTGACCTTTTTTTGACTGTGGCTTTAATTCATGCTCTCACAAAACCCAAATATTGTTATACTTCTAATTTTCACCCCAATGCAAGTATTTGCATACATATTTAACCTCCTTGCTCTGTGTTGTGGCTCATAGAAAGGCCATTATTTATTATGTTTCAACAACTGAATGGACTGAATGAATGCATGGCTTTGTAATATAGTCAGTCTATTATGGAGCTTGATGTGAATTAGGACTCTCTCTTTGGGAGTTGGAGAAGAGGGGATTGTTAAACATTGTATTGAGTGATGATTAAAGCCTTATTTTAACATATGAAACTGTCTTCTTCTTCTTTTTTTAGACATGAAATTTACTGTTAAATTTTCCCTGTATTGAGTCTATCATTTTTAGTAGAATATAAGTTAACAGTGGTTGATAAACAAGAGGAATTGTGAACGCGGACCAACTGAGGTTCATTCCTATACATAGGAATTCGAGGGTTTTGTATACACATTTTATTGTAACATATCAATGGGTCGTGATTAATATGACATCCCAACATGAATTGCTACACTTATGTAGCCCGGACATGATCATCCCAAATTATTGTATACTAAGAACTGTTAGTTAAGAGTTATTCTTTGTATAGTCCTGCATTCTAGTTTGTTTCTTTTCAATTTAAAAATTTGCCAGCTCTAAGCTTGATTGTTTCTTCATACAGGCCCAACAGACAGACCCTCTTGCACATCGATGGAAATCCGGAGATCTGAGAGGCTGAGAAAGCAACCCAAGAGAAAGCCTTTTTCTGATCTCACCAATGCCCTTCCCCTCCCTTGCCCCTTGTCCCCGTCATCGACCCCAGACATGACCTCTGCTAAATCTCCTTCTAGGATCATCTCCAATGCCATTAAGAACCACGAGATCCAAAATCTCTCCATCCTGGGATCGAAAGAGATCCCAAGTGATTTAGGTAATTAATCTTCATTTTTATGTCTATGGGATTTGTGAATTAAACTAATCAGTTATTCTTAACCCACAAGATTTTTAAATCTTCAATGAGAAATACTTGTTTTGGAACCATCAACCAGGATGAAAATCCTCTGTTGTGATGGTATCCCATAATTCAGGTATATTGGAATGTGGAGTGGCAAATGCAATGCCTTGTTACTGACAAAGAATTCAACCATAGGCTACAATACTTTCTTCTTTAGGGGTGACTAAAATGGATTATATCACCCATGCTAGCCACATATCTTGTGTAATCAAGTATTTGAAAAGTCAACAAACAACCCACAACCAAGACGAGTTTTTTGGTGGAAAATTCAAATTCTTAATTCAAAGGGAAAAGTCACTAGGCATGGTTCAATTGTTCTCACATTATTATAGTAGTGGGACTGCAAGATTCATCTGATAGCCAAGGATATCAAATCAGAATAGCAAGAAATAAGTTTCATTTCTAATAATCAAGATCATCACCAAATGAAGGTGGATACAAGTGATAAAACAAGTATCAGTTTTTTTTGACATAGAAAACAAGTATCAGTTTGCCAGTGTATTACTATTGTTGTATTTCATAGCTCAAGAGGAGACTGCAGAAATCAGGCCAGCAGTCAAGGAAGTTTCTTCACCTGGCTTGCTCTAGAAATTTGCAGAAAAACAGAGTCAAAAACACAATCAGAAACATCTGGTGAGAGATGAGAAAAACCATTTTGGCTCTTACACTGTAGCTAAAGTTCACTTAAGTTCCACTGTAGAAATGCCCATGTCAGTTGGGATGAAGCAGTTTATGAAGACCACATTGTTTCTAATTGAACTTTCAAGGCATTCTTCCATCACTTATTAAATCTTATTTTCAAAGATAAATTACTTAGCAATCCACGTATTGTGTTTCTTTTGACCAGTAAAACAGTTTTTCTCTATGAATTTACATTGTCTCCCTGCAATTGCAGATTTTGATAACGACCAAACATGTTCCACATCATATGTACGACAGAGACCAATTGGACGGAACAATAAGGGGAAAGCCTTGGTAGTCGAAGCAACATCAAGTTGCCCTCAATTAGAAAGAACTAGAAGCACTAGGTTTGTGTCCATCTCTTATTTTTTTCATTGTTCTTCCAATTGGCTCGTTTATTTAACCCTTCTGCATCATTTCACTGAGTGAGAGGTTTCATTCATGAATATTTTTATTATAAGTTCAGCGGTTTCAATTTCATCACTATCCAGCTTGCAAATAATCTATTATTCAGATTCCCACTTTCCTGTAGCTCTTTACAGAAGAAAAGTTGAAAACCAACAAAGTTTGTACTGTGACTTTATGGAGCAAGTTATGCCTTACTGAAGAATGTCATTTTATTCATAAACAACATTTGTTGGTTTCCCTCCATCAAAGTGTTTCTTATAATGAATCATGGATGAAAGGAAACCGGCACATAATTCATGATTACTCTACTTTCCCTTTCCATCTCTGTGGGGTTTTTATTTTCTTTTTTCTGTGGGTATTCTGGATAAGAATTAAGAGACCTCTGTGTGCATGATTAGACAAAAAGTTTTAATGGTAATGTTTGGGAAAACTTTATGCATTCGGTCACATTTATCCACTGATATGGCCTTTATTCTGAACTAGGGGGGATCTAGAGAGTGAACATGCCGATTGTCATCAGCCAAAATCCTTTTCAGTAAGTTATCTACTTCATAGTCATGTTTCTGATATGGTTGTTGCATATCATTTAATTTCATTTTCAAGTAATATGTTTACATTTTCATTCAATATTAAATCTTTGCATTGCTCTTTTTGCATCCACTGGCAATAGAAAATGTTTTCCTTTCTATAATTTTAGAGTGAGATCTTTGCTTTTGCACCAATATATAGCTATTCTTCACAAAAATAGGAATCCATGGATTTATGTTGCTTGTAGTCCAAGTCTCACTTCCATTTATTATGATGTCTAACTTACACCAGAAAAATATAAAAAGGTTACACTATCATAGTTATGTTGCTGTTGAAATGGTTCAAGTCTTGAACATGAAAATAATAGGACACTCTTGTGACAATTTATTCACATTTCCAGGAACTTTGTAATTGCCAGGTGGAATGTCCCATAGAATGCAGTTTGATTTATTAGCCAATCATATATAGATTTTGTTGAATATACTTGATATTTATTTTAAAAAGATTTTATGTGCTTTACTTTTGTTCACAGTCTATCTGTTTTAACCGAAACAGAGTTCTTGTCATATATGATTGTAATGGCTAAGTAGTTTAAATATATAAATTTAAATTCAGTTGATCCTAGTAACAGGTAATTTTGATGCTTCCATTTTAAATCAGTGCCTTCTACATTATCAAGTATTGACCACCTTGGCACCCTTCAACTTAAGTTGAGATACACATTGTTTATTTGAGCAGAAAAGGGCTCATGGTTCAATTTTGGCATTGGCAAAAAAATTGATTTCGTTCAATTTGGCTCAAACAATCTAAATTGTAAAGCATTTTTTCTGACTTTAAATTGAATTAGTCCAATTGATGGCATAATTACATGATTAATAATTTATCAGTTAATCAGTTGGTATAATTATAATTGATTAGTAAAATTGTAGTCAATTGGATATTGATCCCCTTCTATAAATAAGGGTTTCTTCTTCCCATTCCTATTGGAACAAACTTTGCCCTATCAAGAGCTGTTTAACCCAATTCGTGGGCTTATTGAAGATTGAGGACAAATTGGCAACATAATTGGCAATCTAAAGAGTAGGGCAAACTCATTCGCTCAATTAAGTTTCAGTCACAATTTAAGCTCAGGCTTGGTTTCATCTGATCCAATCGAAACTAGTTGAACTCACAATTAGGCTTTGAACTGAATTATCTTAATTGATAGATTGATTGTGTGATTAACAGTGGATTAGTGATACAATTTAAAACCTAATTACCTTAATTAGTTGGACTGGGCACCAACGTGATAAAATAAATTTAGATTTGCTACAACTAGGTAACAACCAGTTTAAGTAATTTAACAACTGTTGCTTATTCTTACCTATTTGTTCTCCCCTGGTATCTCCATCTTTATCAAAATGTCTTAATGTTTTACATATGCAATTTTTTCCTATGAATTGATTGAAACTAAAAGCCAGTGTAATAATGGACAGAATCCACTTCAAAGCTAAAACCTCAACCTAAATAAAAATTGAGGACCATGATTGTCAGTCAGGCATAAATCCACTGGTGGTTTTGACTTCAAGTACGGTGTCATCATAAGGATGCCAATTAAGCATATCTTTTCTGTACAAAATTTCTGTCTTTGTGAGAACTGATGATACTTGGCTCCATGCCCCATCTCTTTGGGTCATTACTCTTGCATTTTCTTTTCCGTTTATATCACAGTACAAGGTTCAGTTGCTTTATTTGTGTACTTTGTTGCTCTATGTTTTAAAAGTCATCTCTGGATCACAATTTTCAGAAGCAATGGTTTAGGATGCCCAAGCGTGTTAAAAAACCAGTACTGCCTCAGGATTTTATTGAGAGACAGAAAGCCTACTTTGCTGAGATCGATGCATTCGAACTTCCAGAGGAGGTTGTATCAGAGAGTGAATTGGAATAGCAGGATAAAGATCCATGCAGCTTCTCTGCAGAGATGACTAGTACTAACTCTCGTGTTGCTAGGTCAAATTACCATGTAAATTTAGTGAATATGAACTTTTTCTTGCTTATACCCTTCCATAATTACAATGTAATTGTTCACACTCACTGTGGGCAAGACTTGTTAGCAGCATTGCTGGCCTGCCTGCAACTCCAACTGATCAGAGTGCCAGCATTTGCAAAATTCCATGCTTTGGTATGACCAATTCTTATGTAATGATATGAATATCCATCAAGAATCCGTTATCATGCCGTGTTGATCTCTGGTTTGGAAATTTGGAATTGCAAGTAAGCTACTACATTTTCATTACAAATTCATATGAAGGTAATTCTGCGACTTCATCCGGTTTGTATCAACCTCTTTTTGTCAGTCAAATCCCACAAAAGTGTAGTTTATGAGATTCTAATTTTGTGATTGAGTGACAAATGTAATATTTGTTGAAACCTTCACCTCATCCTTCTGACAACCAGGGCACATGTTGCTTGCATTAAACCTGTGTACACAGGGTTTTTCTTTTTTTCTTTCTTTCTTTCTTTTCTTTTCTTCTTCTTTTCTTTTTTTTTTTGATTTTTTTGATTTTTTGCCTCCTTGAAAAGTCCACATAGTTGATATTTTTTTACCTTCTTTGTAGACATGTATTTCATTAACCATTGTACTTCTATTGTGTAATATTTTGGATTTTCCATTTTTGATTACTCTAAATTATGTTGCCTTATAATTGCTGTGTTCCCATCCAAGACATTGCCTCATTCACACCATCATACCTGTATTTTGATAGCTTCATTTTTATCAGCCACTTGTTGCTTAGCAGTTGAAATTGCTCTCATACCTTTCAGAGTATTTTGGCATTCAAAATCTCCCCTCTCATGCAAACCATCCAAGGGAACAGTCATGCCATTGGGGGCAATGATTTTGTGGGTATGGTCCGTATGGATTCATAAATTCACATCTTTTGTGTTTTATTTTGGCAGGATTTATCGGAGGGATGCCCTTCAACATTATGCTTCTTTTTCTTGCTGGGATATTGTACTCATTTCTTGGGTTCCATCTCTGTTTGTTGATTGATGGTGTCTGTTTAACTCTGAAAAGCCTGCTCCACACGCATTCCATTAAAAGAGCTGCCTGAATAGATGAAACTGCAATTGATGTTGGCTGTTCTCCTACTGAAGACTCTTAAGACCAAATTTCAGAAATTACACTTGAGAATTCGGTTCATCTTTACCCACATCAAGCTCTGGATGGTTAGCTACTGGTCCTTGAAGGTAAAAGCAGAATATCTCTGTCACCATTGATTGGCGTTTGGATTGAAAATTGTGTGAGATTTTGAAAAACCTTCTCTTAAGGAGTGGGGTAGTAAGCACCAGACCGAGGATACTGAGTGCAGATCAGGAATTGTGTAGCTTCTGGTAATGGGCAGCTAATTTAATCATTTGAATAACTGCTTGAATAAGTCACAGGACAGATAAGCTGCTGCTGGTTTGAGAATATCCAGAGTAGTTAGGGAAGATCTGGGATTTGCTGAGCTGAGCAGAGAGTGCAGGGGTGCTACAAGGAGGTAGCATCTTGAATAGCTGAAATAAGGGGTTTTAGTGCTAGCTTCACATTCTTCATATCATTGTCCACTTTTCTCATACCATTGCAACCTGAGACAATTACCAAACCTAAACTATCATGGTTCTCCCCAGATTGCAATATCTTAACAAGGTCTACCTATTTTCTGTTCTTTACCCCTCACATGACCTGTTTGTTTTGTGTAAACATTATGTCAGCAGTTAAGGAAATGTCACCAGGATTTCTATAGGTCACTGGATTCAGAAGATTGACAACTTCAAAGATTATGATCTCTTACAGAACATGGACCTGATGATGTACCTACAGAGAATTTTAAAGGTATGATTCTTGTTTTAATGTTACAGTAGGATGCTTTAATCATGCTGTCAAGTGTAATAAAACATTGCCCTACTGTCATCTTATAAATTATAATGTGGGTGAGGGGAAAGGACTGCATTGAGCTTTTCACTGTTGGAAGCCAGTGGTCTCTTTTCAAGTTGTTGAGTTGCATGAAGAGTGTTATAGACTTTGTTTAGGGTAATTATATTGGTGAAAAGGCAGGTTATTGTTAAAAAGATATATCCAATAACTGTGTTCGAGGAATGCCTTTTCTCTTAAAAAGACCATTTTTACCGTTAACACAAGTTCTAATTAGGGGTTGTGGAATGAGTTGAGTTGTCCCTTGAGCAGCTTGAGTTTAGCTTGACTTTTCTCTTGCCCAAGTTTGTTGGGAAATAAATGATTGGGTTTTGGGTTGAGATTTTAGGCTTAATAAGACTTGTTAAAGTGATACCTCTTTAAACATGGTTTTTTTAAGTTATTCTTTAAATATGATTGATAAATAATGCTGTAGTTAGTTTTGGTTAAGCTTTTTAGATTTGATGTATTTTAAATTATATTATAGATAGTTTAAATATACTAAAAAAGGAAAGTTGGTAGAACAGTTAGTTTATGCATAAAAAAATTTCCCTGATGTTCAAATGCCCCATAAACTTAATTTTACTTGCATATATGATCAGTTAAAAGAGTTTTAGTTAGACTCAGGCGCACAAGATGAACTCAGTCATTGGATTGGTTCGTTCACAACCTATTTTTAATTCTAAGCTTAATGGCCATTTTAAAAGGGTATAAAAATACATTTCAAAAACTATTTCAACAAACACAAGGATCTAGGGTAATATATATTAAATTTGTGGTTTTCTTTCCTAAGGACCAGGACAGTGGTGGGTCAACTAATCCATGAAACATGGAAGTCATAGGGACCCATCTCTCTTCTTAAGTAAGCAACACTATATTATCATTCAAGCATTCCACCTGTATGATTATGTGTGTTTCATATAACTTGATGTATTTCAGTCAGATATATAGAATGTAAAAAGTACATAACAAATGTTTCAAATCAGACTTAAACTTTACATTACACTTGTTTGAATAGTTTTACTAGATGTGATATGCTAAATAGGCAGAAGAATTTGAAAGCTCTTGTCAGTCTCACTGCCAAAAGATCAGACTGACCTTTAGGACACACATTTCCCTGAGACTGCAAAGCCATTCATTGTCTAGACATGCACATGCACAAGGTCAGTCACAGGGTAATTAAGGAAAGGTTCTGATTATAGTTCTAGCAGCTTTTGCCATGTTACTTTCTTAGGAAAAATTACTGTAGCATTCATAGCATATTTCCAACTTCCTGAACAGTCCATCTCAAATTTCAATTTTCTTGTCAGTCTCTGCTTTTTGAGTTTTTTCCCCACAGATCCCTCTTATTAGTAGACTTATGTTTTTTGAAAAATATCAGTTTTGTCCCTATCTCTGTTGGTTGTTTTGGTGGGAAATACCCCGCCCAGCCACATATGTATTTTCACCTTAACAAAATTGGAAAAAAAAAATTCATGGTTCTCATTGGCTTCTCTTTCCTCGGCGTAGTGCTCCTCCTTTCCCCACACCCTTCCTCTTTAACCTCCTCCCCGCACCACCTCTCCATCTCTCCATCTCTAGCCACGCCTCCTGGGGCAGCCTATTTGGGAGAAGCACGTCTACGCCTCCACCTTGTGTGTATTTTTTGGGATAAGTGTGTTTTTTTTTTGAATAAACATGTATTTTTTTGAGAAGGCGTGCTTTTTTTTTTAGGCGTGTATTTTTACTTCCAATGACTACTTGAGCATGTCATTTTCCATATGTCTATGTTGCAAAATAAAAGAGAAAATAAAGAGCAGAAAACTTGCAAACGCATATTATTATTTCAATAAAATCAACTTATAACTTCTACATCACTACATGTTTACAACTCACAAACTAATTTTACTCTTAAAAGATAAGACATAAGATAAGATAAGAATTTTCAAAGTCTGGATTCAGTTTCTAATTTCTATACATATCTACTCTCTGGTGGTACTGTGTGGACATTCTAGTAATTTTAAAAGGTTTTTAACACCATCAGTTAATTTTCAAACTGACATGACATTTGGTCAAAAAAGGATAGGTTTTTGTAAAGATATGAAAAATATAAGGGGCTTTATGAGGAATTGCAAAGTCTCCAAGGATTTTTTTAGAACTTTCCTTTAGTTTCTTTTATAAAATTATCAAAATTGTTGAAACAAGTTTGCTGTTAGACTTGAATTCAGTTTAGGTTGAGTCAGGTTTTGATCCTACCTGACCTGATTATATTTGACCATTCAATTTGTTCTATGCACCTTATTCATTTTAAAGGGTCATTTTGTGTTTTAATCAACACATTTATAATCGATTAAACGTTACCCAACAATACTTACTGAGCACAATTATTTATTTATTTATTTTTAAAGTTTCTAGGTTACCTTCAGTAGTTACTTCTTACCTTTTTGTCTATATTAATTACCTACCTTAATCTATGTTATTTTATTAACAGAAGATGCATATTGCACCAATTGAAGATTAAAAAAAAAAACATTTAAGATGGTTTGGATATGTGCATCATAGACCCTTAAATGCTCCGGTTAAAAAATGTGATAGTTTAGTAATAGGAGGTAAGAAAGGGGTAAAGGTATGTCGAGAATTACATGAAGAGAGATAATGTCTAAGGACCTATATATATTAGATATTCGAAATTTGAATTTTCTTTTTCAGTACCTACGTAGAGAAAAGAATTAAATATAGCCCATTTCAATATGGGATTAATGTTTAGTTGTTATTGTTGTTGTTGTTGTTCAGTTTGAATATTAGCTTATAAGGTAGGTATTTGAATAAATAATATTAATATTTTGATTTAACAAATAATATTGTAAATATTATTATATTTAAAATTTTATTCTTAAATAAATTTCATAAACTTGTTTATTTTAAAAATATTTTATTTTTTCCCTGGAAAGAAATAATAGTTTTAAATGTTTGATGGTTTTAGATGTTGAGATGAAATATTATTGTTAATAATAAAATATTTAAGTATTGGATGAGTAGGAAGAAGAGGAATCTTCCACAAAAGAAACAAATTTATAGGAGAAATAATAAGCTTGCACTGAGCAGTAGTAGATAAGGTTTGCAGGCTACGTTCCATGAAAGGGTCAGAAGTTATGCATGACTGTATTGCCTGTGTCAGTGACTGAGCACCAGCGCACAGAAGTGGTCCATTGGTGACTTAATTAGAACATGAAAGTTGGAATGACTTGGGGGGACTCACTCATCAGATACTTTCAGACTTTGAATTTACTACGTAGCATCTCCATCTTCAATTTTATGTCACTACTACTAAATGAATTATATAATCTTCAACTCTTTTCTTTACATCGGTTATTTTTATTTAAAAATTATAAAATTATTTATTTTATGTTTATATTTTTTTTAATAAATATGAATAAGCCACTAGAAATATATAACATGTGTGATTCGAATCCTCAATCTTTGAAATGAGCTAATTAATTTTTTTTATATAAAAATTGATTTCTATTTTGTATGTTTTTTACTTTCTCAAATCAATTCCAGTTCCAAGTGAAAATACATTACCTACTTTTCTATACTTTATAGTCACATGACATATACCCTATAAACACCAACTATATCAGGGGTCGAGTGATAAACACCAACGATATGAGGGGTCGAGTGGTATAGGGTCCTTTGTATAAGAGGTGTTCAACTTAGAGGTCCCGTGTTTAAATCCTTCTCTATGTAAGGTGAGGACACAGTGTGTAATATGGGTGTTACTGCTCATTGGCGTGGCGCTTTGGGTGTTTTGTCGCGATTGAGTCCTCCTTCGAGGGGATTGTTTGTCGACTTTAATCAAAATATATATATACCCTATAAACCCAATATATATTCTGAAACTTCTTCCATAAAAACCAACTCCCCCAATCCAACCCAAAAAGCTAATCATCAATTTTACCTCCATCCAAAACAAACATAGATTAAAATAATAACAATAAATAAATAAATAAACATCATTGAATTAATTAGCATGAGCTTAGTGGTGGAATCCCCAGAGATCCAAGAGAGAACAGAACCCCAAACATCCATCATAGCTCTCAATGACCTCACTTACTTTGGCCCCTCCATCTCCATAATCCCCCATCCCACTTACCACAACCCTTCCCCCCAATTATAAAAACAAACATCCCCTTTCAACCTAAGCACGCTTCCCGCCCTAAAAGCAACCATCATTCCTCCCTCCCTCTCTCTCTCTCTAAAAACCCCCCCTCTCTCTCTCACAAAAGTCTAAAAGTACTGTAAAACATCAACCAATGGCGAGTAATATTGAACAGAGAGTGGAAGTTGGAGTTGGAGGAGGAGAAGAAGAAGCACTGTTCCATAACACATACCCATGCTCAGCACTCTACTACGTGCAAAGCCCCTCCACAGCCTCCCACGCCAACAGCAGTGAATGCCGCCATCCCTCCGACTCCGTCGCCGGCCTCTCTCCCTTTCCAGCCGACGACACCTCCTTCATCGTCGTCCCCCCCTCCGCCAGCCACCGCAGCCGCGAAGCCTCTCGCTTCACTCTCTCTCGCTACTCCTCCTCCAGAGGCTCCAACAACTCCTCCTTCCTCCATGACAAGAAGATCCCTTATGATGATCTCCACACCGATCATCACGGTAATAAGAGAATCGGCCGGCTCCGGGTTGTCGCCGATGAAGAGGAGGAGGATCAGGTGGTTGCAGCTAAGACCAGTGGGCTTTGGAGGTTTCTCGCTTTCGATCCTTCGGCTTCTTGTTTCTGTGTGGCTTTTCAGATCACTTGGAGGTTCTTGCTCAGTCTTGCCATTGCTTTGCTTGTTTTCTTCTTGGCCACAAGACCACCACCTCCCAAAGTTTCATTCCAGGTACTACCACTAACTACTTTTTTAATAAATCTAGTAATTCTTGTTAATTAGCGAATCAAACAAATTCCGATATCGGGGCTATATATGAAGTGTGGACACATCTCCATTAGTAAAACAAAGAGAAGGATTGTTAGGGAATCAAACAAAGTTCCACATCGGTCATTGTCATTAGTGAGGTTTGAATTTGCATATTGCAGATATCAAGGGTGAAGCATTTCAATCTTGGAGAAGGGTTGGATGTCACAGGGGTGGTGACCAAGATCTTGACATGTAATTCCTCCATTGATATGGAAATTGATAACAAATCAAAACTCTTTGGCTTGCATCTTCATCCTGTCACCATTGACATGGCTTTTGGGAGACTTATTTTTGCAACCTCATCACAGGTAATTAATTAATTAATTAATTATCTTCTTAAACTATATATCTTTTGTTTGCATAGAATCATAGATTGAGTATTTGATTGATTTTTACAGGGTGAAGAAGAGACATATGTTGAGAGTGATAACATGTTAAGGATGAGACTGTATGTGGGAGTGAAGGACATGCCAATTTATGGAGCTGGGAGAGACATGGAGGACATGCTTGAATCTGGGAAAGGGTTGCCCCTGACTCTAAGAGTGAGATCAAGGTCAAGTTATCATGTGGTTTGGAACCTTGTTAAAGCTAAGTATCACCATCATGCTGAATGCCTCATGGTCTTGAATGATGCCTATGATGCTCATCACCACACTCAGCTTTTCAATAGTACTTGTTCCACAACCACTTCTCATGCATGAATGAATATATATATATATATATATATATATATATATATATATATATATAATCATCAATTTGGAAATATATATAGTGGTATGTTTTTGTAGCATGCATGTTATTTATTAGTGATTGTATTGTTATTTATTGCTTGTAATGTAAGTTGTGTTTATCCTACTATACGTTTGTTATCAAGTTTCTACTTGGTATAGTAACAAATGATATATTTTTTTTCTCCACTATCCCAATTTTAATGTGTTTTTCATTTCCGCCTATTTCTAATTATCTGTTTAACCTCTAAAATATTATAATTTACTGTTTTAATACAAATTAATAAAAATATTAAAATAACTAAAAACACCACAATATATTTTTACAAATCTCATTTAATAGGTTGGTCGACATCAAAAGCATAGAAGCAAGCAATTTTTTTAGTTTTTAAAAATATATAAATAATTTTTATCAAAAAAAATATATAAATAATTACAATATTTTGAAAGTCAAATAAACAATTAAATATTATAACAACAACAACAATTAATAAGTCTCAATCTCATACTAGATGGGTCAGCTATATAGATTATTTGTCTCCATGTCGCTCTATCAAAAACAAAATCTGACTCAATATCTAATATACGTAGGTCCTTAAACATTACATCTCTCCACATATCCTAGGCGTACCTCTACCTTTCCTCTTATATTCCACATGTCCAAACCATCTTAAACGTCATTTTCTTATTTCATTTTCAATTAATACAACATTCACCTTCTGTCAGATGTATTTATTTCTAATCTTATCCAATCTTGTATGGTCACTCAAACACCTTAATATCCTCATTTCTACCGCACTCATCTTATGAATATATTGAACGTTAGTTGTTCAACACCCGCCCCTATATAACATGGCTAGTCTACAACAATTAAATACTATAACAAACAAAAAAAAATTCTACTTCCAAAACTTAAAAATAAATATATTTAAAAAGTATTAAAAAAAATATTACAATATTTCAAAAGACACTTTCATAAAAAAAAAAGCATAAATCACCAATAGTCCCCACAAGAGCACACTCCATCTTCAAACCTATGAAACCTATTATTATCCCTCAAAATGACGACCCTCCCAGTGCACTTACTCACAAACTTGATAGCCGTGTGACAATCCCCACAAACCCTCAAGTTCTTCATCACCCTTATGGGCCTCCCATCATCCGGCACACTCAACAGCCCAAACCCAATAGCCAATCTCTCACTATGATACCAAATCGATCGCCTCTTCTCCTCCCCATCCACATCTCTCAACACGTAACTAGTGTCCGCCACGTACCCCTCTCTCTCCATCCTCTCCGCTAACGAATTAACCAACTCGTGTATTTCCTTACTCCTCTCGTGACACGTGTCGCCAGAAACAAAGGTGTGTACCTTACCGCCGTACTCCAGCCAACTCAGCCCGGTCTCCTTTTTCACGCCCCGGTCGCGCATCTCTTTGCGCGCGCGCGCCGCGTCCGCGTAACGCCCAGCGGCCGCGTACGCGTTCGAGAGGAGCATGTGCGCGCCCGAGCTCAGCGAGCCCGTCTCGAAGAGCTTGCGCGCCGCGAACGCCGCGGTGTCCGCGTCCTTGTGGATGCGGCACCCGGTCAGCAACGCGCCCCACAGGGACTCCGTCGGGGCGAGCGGCATTCTCTCGATGAACTCCACGGCCTCGCGGAGCCGCCCCACTCGGCTGAGGAGATCGACCATGCACGCGTAGTGCTGCGGACCCGGCTCCACTCCGCGCGACACCATGAGGTCGAAGTATCGCTTGCCGTCTTCGACGAGCCCCGCGTGGCTGCACGCCGTCAGGAGGCATAAGAAGGTTATGAAGTTCGGGTGAAACCCGGCGCGGTCCATGAGCGTGAAGCGGTCGAAGGCTGTGCGCGTGTGCCCGTGCTGCGCGGATGCGATCAGGACCGCGTTCCACGCACCGAGGTTCTTCTCCGGCATTTCGTCGAACACCTTGTAGGCGTCCTCGACAAGGCCGCACTTGGAGTAGAGAGAGATGAGAGCGCTGCCGACGAACGGGGAGGAGATGAAGCTGGTCTTGGAGCAGTGGGAGTGAACCTGCGCACCGATATCGAGGAGTGTTGCGGCGCTGCAGACTCGGACGATGCATGAGTAGGTGAAATCGTTGACGCCCGGGGGTTCGAGGTTCTCCGCGAGCGCGCGTTTGAAGAGATGGAGGGCGTCGAGGTTGAGCCCCGCCTGAGCGTACCCGCAGATCAAGCCGCTCCAGGAGACTACGTTTCTCTGCGGCATTGAGTCGAACACGTCGCGCGCGTCGGAGAGGAGAGAGCATTTGGAGTACATATCGACGATTGAGGATGCGACGAAGACGTCGTTGGAGAAGGGGCTTCGGAGGGCGAGGGAGTGGAGAGACCGGGCGAGGGAGGGGAAGGAAAGGGCGCCGCAGGACTTGGT
The DNA here is from genome assembly GCA_026586065.1 of Dioscorea zingiberensis. NCBI lineage: Eukaryota > Viridiplantae > Streptophyta > Magnoliopsida > Dioscoreales > Dioscoreaceae > Dioscorea > Dioscorea zingiberensis. The sequence continues at coordinate 250,689 of JAGGNH010000038.1, read as the reverse complement.
GGCCGGCGGGAGGGTGCGATCGGAGATTGGGATGGAGTGGGAGAGCATGGATCGGAAGGCGAGGAGGGCGTCAGCGGGGAGCTCATTCTGGGCGAGAGCGGAGATGAGGGAGGCCCAGGAGGCGGGGGACCTCGACGGGGAGTCGAGGAAGGCGAGGCGGGAGAGGTGGGGGAGGTGGCACCGGGCGTAGAAGGTGATGAGATGGTTGGAGAGGAGAGCAATGGAGGGGACGAAGCCGGATTTGAGGAGATGGCCGTGGAGCTGCGAGCCCTTGGCGAAGGCGCGGGCGACGGAGAGAGAGAGGAGGAGGTCGGAGAGGAAGCGAGGGGTGGAGGCGGGGAGATGAAAGGATGGGGATGGTTTGGGAACGGGAAGGAGGGGCATTTTCGGAATTCTCGGGGGGAAAAAGAGAGAAAAAAAGAAAGCGGTTCGGGTTAACGGGTACGACAGGAGGAATGTCTGACCCGAATCCGCACTTTGCCCAAAAAGAAGAAGATCCAATATCTGGTCTTGTTGATTATGTTTAGAGGGAAATTTTATGACGATTTATATTAATTAAAAGTTTAAATTTTAATTATTTTCACTATAGTTTTCAGACCCGGTCTGGACATCGACCTGATTGAGGCTTAGGCCTCAGTTCAACCTTTGGGTCATTCGGATCAATGATGGGTTAATAAAAATATTTTTAAATATTATTTTTAAAATTTTTTAATTATTTTTAATATGTAATAATTATCAAATAAATAACTTGAAGAAAAAACACAAATCTAACCTAACTTAAAAGTTAAAACCAATACATAACAAAACTTCAAAATTCAATCTCCACATCAAACTAATCCACAATAAAAATTTAAATTTAACTTCAAACCAAACTTAATTAAGATCATAAGAGATGAGATTTAACCATTTAGGAATGAGATCTAATTTTTTTATAAAAATAAAATAAAATTACATATTTACTTCTTAATATATAAAAAATTAAAACACTTAGAATGAAAAAGTCATTTAAAAAAACATTGGCTAGGCCGGGTCATAGAAGCTCGACCGGGTCACCGGGTTTGGCCGGTTCAAACCGATTCAAGCCGGGTCAAGGTGGGTCGCTTATATAATTGGGTTAATTAGTAACCCGGACAGATTTAAGCACCGGGTCACCGGATTAACCTATCAGACCACGGGTCCGGGTTTAAAAACCATGATTTTCACCTTGTTATAAACAGAAATATTTGTTTTTATCATCAAGGTATTTTATTATTGAAAAAACATATTTATTTTATGATTTTTACATAGAGGGCAATTTTTTTTAAAAAAAATCTATATAGTTTCACAGATTTGCAAAATAAGGAAAGTGTATTTTTTTTTTTTATAATGGTTTCTCCAGTTAGAAAAAAAAGAGAGGAAAACCTGTTAACTCCAGCTAATGGTGTTAACTTTTACTTAGTTGGTAGAGGCATTTTCGTCAAATTTTATATGTAAATTGCATGAAAATTGTCCTAAATTGGATTTCTTTCAAATCTCCATATATTTGAGGATCATAACAAAAAAAAAATTGACAAAAATGCCCGTGCCAACTAAGCAGGATTAACGGTTTTTTTCTTTTTCTTTTTTGTTAACGGTTGAAACCATAAGAAAAAAATAAAACACTTTCTCTATTTTACAAATCTATGAAGCCACATGAATTTTTTTTAAAATTTATCCTTACATAAATTATTAGAAACTTTTTTTTTAATGAAAAAATAAGGTTTCGTGTTGAAACAAACAAAACATAGTTCCAAACAATATGAAGAAAAAATAATATAAAGAAATAAAATTTCACAATGGATTAGGACTATTAAACATAAGTTTGAGCTTACAATGACAAAAGCTCAAACCCCACTCAAATGTAAAGTATAATTGGGTCAATTTCATGATTTGAACGAATAGCCCACAAAGTAAAAGGATAAGAGGCAAATTAACCATAGGTGTATAATATATAGGTAAAAAAAAAATTTGATTTAGAAGGATATACTAGCAAATATCATTTTTACAGGAACACTAGCAATTTCGAACTGGTATGCAAGCAAAAAAATCCTTTATATATTGCCGGAAAGAATGGAGTTTTGAGACATTTGTAGATGATAATAATGACATGCATGGTATTCATAATCGGCCGTATATTTATATATGTTCCGCAACTCCATTTTTCTTAGGAGTGTAAGAAAAGTCTACCAGTAGTTCTTTTAAAACCAAGAAAAATGACCAAATTTTCAGCATAATCAAATCATGAGGAAACAAAGAGACGATCAAACTAGTATTAAAAGTTATGACAAAGAATTGATGAGTTATCATCTTCGGCAATGAGGGAAATGTATGTCTAGTTCATCCTTTTTTAAATTAGAAGATTTTTGGAAGAAGTTGGAGAAAAACTAGATAGCAGTTCAGCATTTGAGTGAAGGAGCTATCATTTATGAACTTGTGGTTTAATTAGGCAAGCAAGAGCAAGAGAAGTCTATTACTATTATATGTAAAGGAAAGAGCTACATATTATTAAGCAGATGAGAAATTTAAGGAAGAGATCTTAAGTGCGGTGAAGTGTCTGTTGAACTGTGTAAATTGTTAAGTGATATTTGACTTAATTAGTTATATCATCTTTAATATATATTTGCAGAAGAATGCTTACAATTTAATCAAAGATGAGACACAGTAATGCAAAATTTTGCACCAATTAGATGTCACTAGTTTCTGCTGATAATGATAGTTGCCATCAAAAGAAGCATTAAGGGCAACCTTTCATGCCCACATTCCATCTTTTCATCATGACCAACCCCTTAATGATCAGGTTGTTATCTTCCATCATTTAATCAATGTAATTGCCATCATCACACCCTTGAAATCTAACTCTCACTGCTAACAGAATCCAGAACGACGAGAAATAGATGTCACAACTGAAATCAAGTAAATAGTTCATAACGGTAACAGTGCATACAAGTGTTCTCTCTTACTCAAAAAGAAAAACAAGCTCTCCTTCTTGATTTCATTCCTTGTCCTTTTCATGAAATAAATGACAAGTATTCTCTTACCTATATACACACATCTACATCATACTTACATGCAAATACATGGAGATATATGAGTAAGAACATAGAGATCTAGGTTCTTGATGTACTCTTTCATGATCTCCTTGTGGACTTCTTTTTCTAGTACATTTACATTAATTACAGTTTATAACAATAAAGTGCTTCTTATGATGCCCATGTATGTATATGTATATATATATATCTCCTTGTAGTTTTTTCCAAAATGACTACAGTACTTGAAGTGGAAGGGAGTTGATAATCACAAAAGGAGAAAAAGGAAAACTAGTTTCACCTACTATAACTTTTGTTGTCTAGGAGAGACTTTATTGGGTGTGTTGAATTCATGGTAGAAACAAGATGTGAGAGAGAGAGAGAGGAATTAAGAGAGGGTTCTCAAAGAATTGAAAACAATGTGATGATATATGAAGAGAATCATTGAAGGATGGATTAATGGCCAATCATTCAAATTGGAAATCAAGGAAAGCAAAAGAGGGGGCATCTTTCATCAAACCATCCAACTCCCACTCCCCCATTCTCATGTTCTCAACCTCCCAATAATTTCCATTCCCTGAAGCAGTACTATTGTTGCCACTAACCTTGTTCATGTCATTATTGTTGTTGTTGTTGTGAAAGCTCTCACTGTTGTTGCTTGTAGTACTGGTGTTAGTCATTTTAGTGATGTCTTTCTCTTCTAGACTTACACTCTCTAATGGTGGCACAAAGAACTCTCCTTCTCCCATGAGAGCACCACCCTGATCAGTCAGCATCACATGACCCCCAAACAACCCACTCTCCATTCCGGCTTGAGTCACCGCGGCCGGTTCATTATAATAACCGGGACCGAAACCAGGCACACCATAACTGAAACAAGGCAATGACAAGGGATCATACCGATGAGGATCACTCGCATACAATGGATGCATAGATGAGGTCGTCGACGATGAAGATGAGTCCATGCACATAGCCATTATCTCATGCTCATTTAGAGTTGCGAGCCCACTAGCCGCCTCTTTAGACTCCGGCGACTCACTGCTGTTCGGCGACGCATTCTTCAGTCTCTTCTTAATTGTCGAGTTCCAGAAGTTCTTTATTTCATTATCTGTTCTACCTGGCAATCTCGCTGCAATTTGTGACCACCTACATTGTTTCCCATGAACATGTTTTATGTCATATATTGAGCTATATATAGTATGTATATAATTAGTTAGGTAGTCATGAGTAAAGAAGATTGTGACCTTGATTCTAGCTAGATCATGTAGTGTGATTTCATAATAAAGAGTGAGTTAATGAAGATGACAAACCTGTTGCCAAGAACCGAATGCAAATGGATGATAAGCTCTTCTTCTTGAGGCGAAAAGGCGCCGCGTTTAAGATCGGGCCGCAAGTAATTGATCCAACGGAGTCTACAGCTCTTGCCACACCTCTGCAAGCCAGCATTTCTAGCAACATCACTCCAACAACCCTGGCCATTGCTGAGCATGTACTTCATCAGCTTGTCATCCTCCTCCGGCGACCACAAGCCTTTCCGAAGCTTGTTGATGACTCCGGTACCGTTATTGTTCGACGAGTTGTTCTTCGCCGGATTATCCGGCTTCCTCATTGTGATGTTCTTGAGGTGATGAGCTTCTGCAAAAGCTGTTATGTAGGGTAGAGAAGAGTGTTTATATATAGAGAGGAGGCAATGGAAAAAGAGGTGGAGAGACATGAAAGCTTCTTCAAGAGTGGATGGTGATGATGATGATGCTGATGGATGTGGGGCTTGCTTAGACTACAGAGAAGAGAAGAGAAGAGAGAGAAAACGGTTTCGAGAGAGACCTTATAGTAGCTAGAGATGTTCAATATAAGAGATTGATACATTGAGAGAGAGAGAGAGATAGAAAGGAAAAATGAGGAACATAGATGGTCTTCTTGTCTTTGACTCCAGTTCTTATCTTTTTGGATGCATTTTTCTTCACTCACAAGGTAATCATAGTGTATACATGAGAGATAGCTAGCAAGAGAGAGAGAGAGAGAGAGAGAAGGAGAAGATTGTTTTATATGGAAGCTAAGATATTTGCTTGGACTTCACATAATCTCTCTTTTCTCTTTTCTCTTTCTCTTTCTCTTTATCTCATCATGCAACACATGCATGTACAAATAGGAAATAGTACAAGTCTTAATTTGTAGTGTACGCATGAGTATGATATATATGAAAGAGGAGAGGTGCTAGCTAACTTCAGCATGCAAGCATTTAGCATGTTTTTCTTCTCTCTTTATCCTTTTTGCTGAAACAAGTAACTGCAGATAGAACAAGAGCTTTGATGCTCTACTTTTAACCATCCAAAACAAGGATATACAAATTAATACCATTATATATATTAAACACATCGACCTCGACGTTGATCATTAAGCAATCTAATGCTTTTTAGACTTTAACTACTCGATTAACATGGTTATTGGAAGTGATAATCCATATATGGGTCTTTGACCATGATAACTGAATATTAATTCCTTCAATTTTAATACACAAGAGATCATGATGAAATATTCACCATAAATTGTCAGTGTTTATGTTCACTTAATGAATCACAATCTGCTAATTAAATCAAAAAATTTCTGTCTGATTGTTCTGCCAAATGAATGAACCTTTCCTATAATGCATTCATGTTAGTTGACAAGTCATTCAAACACTGCAGGGTTTGATCTTGTGAGAAAATATATATATATATATATATATATATATATATTCTATTTTGTGACGAATCACGAAAACTTGGGAAAAGTTGCTTATAATTCCATGAATGTGCATGCCTTCAAATTTACTCAAGTTTGTTGCTAAGCAAAGCTCTCATAATAGTGTGATTAAAGAAGATTGAAAAGGACATTGAAGAATATTAATTGTCTTCATAATGACATGGATTGAAAAAAAGAGGAATTTAGGACTGGATGTAACACCAACTGATCATTATCTTTCATAGTCTTCACATATATCACCTCCACTGGGCATTAATTGTTACATGGAAAATTAAACAGTTATATACATAACCCCATGAAAATCATATTGCATGAGTACCTCTACCAACTAACAATATTTTATGTATCCAATATCAACATCAACTGTTTTTATTTTTATTTTTTTAAAATAAAATTATATGATTTTACTCTGATCTCATTCTTCTTTCTAGTGCTCCACCCACGAAATTTCTCTCCAAAATAATGAATGGTAATTGGTACATGAAAAAATAGCGGAAGACATGTGGCATGATTGTGAGAGTTCAACTATCATCCTAACCACCTGGTCATCCAACGGTGAAGGATGGATTCCAAAAAACGCTGAAAGCTAATAGTTAATTGTCTCTAGGTTGGTAGCTGACAAAGAAGGTATGTTGTATTCAGGATTCCACTGAATACAACATACTTTTTTTGTTAGGAGGTATGTTGTAACGGTCTTCAGGCTATGAAAAGAAGTCCTCGACTCACATAGAAAGTATGTTGTATTCAGGATTCCACTGAGATTGAGCGTTAGGATGAGCATTACTCTCTCTCAACTGGCCAAAAAGGAAAGGACCTTTTCTTTACCTCTGGGGGTAGGAAAATCATGATCGGGATAGCGGACGCAAAGCTATTGAACTATGGGTCTTTTGTCGAAATGGAATGGCCTTACTTTTTCTTTTTATTTATCGTGAATGCTTCGATCATTACATAGAGTAACCAGATAGGAATCAGAATCCTCCCTGGTCTCTTTCCCCCACTCTCTCTCTTTCTCTCCTCATTTTGGAGTCCCTTGAGTGTCGGAGGCTCTTCCCAAGTACGAGCGCTCAAATCTTCTTTCTCTCAGTTCCCTTTCTTAGAGATGTTCGATCCCTAGAGGTTGATCTTTGGAGAAGGCGTTAATCCTGTGAACCTAAGGACTAGAGTCATTGGACCACAACCAATCTCTCTCTCAAAATCAATCAAAGACTTTAACTTTCACCAACTCTCTCTCATAAATTTATCTAGATCTATTGCTCTGATCCCAAAGAGGGAGCAGATCTCTGTATCAACAATAATTACATTAAAAAAATAAAGAGAAGCAGTGAAATGGTACTATATATTTTTATGGGGAATATGGAAACTAGACCTTTCTAATTAGTTTCTTTAGAGGTTTTTACACAAATTTTCCTTGATGTATATACAAATGAAAGAAATTAGGAGTCTCCATCAATTAAAGTATACTGCATATTTATGTGGTCTTGCTTTCACCCTCTCGAATCTAATACAAAATTCTTGGAATATATTTCTCATGTTATGGAATATTGCTTGAGATTTAAGTATCTTTTGTTTGAGAAGTATATATCAAAAAAGCTGGACAATGAAAAGAACGAAAAGCTTGAGAATCAAAAGTTTCAGGAGTGCAAAGTTTACAAAGAAGAAGTTTCCAAAGTTTATATATGAACCAAGGGATGTTGCTGGTTCTATAAGCAAAGTAGTTGTTTCTCCAAGTCAAGAATGAAATCAACAAATGCAATGAGGTTTCTTATCTGGAGTCTATAACTGAAGATATTTAGATGTTGATTTTGGTAGTGATACCAAAACCTATTATTTTTTTTTGGCTTGACAACACAATTAGTACTTTTTTTTAACAAGTAATTATTGGCTTAGACTAAATTAATGGCCCTTCAATGTTTAAATAAATAAATAAATAAATAAAAGACCTACATGTTTATATTTGATCAGTACTTACGAGGAAATTACGTGTGCATAACCAGGAAATGATCAATTAACCAATTAATTTTAGAAAGACAGGTCTAATATGAACCTATAGAAGATAGTAGTTGAGTAGCTTTCTCCCCTTTCAAACTCAAGATGTGTCAACAACAATGAGTTTTTCAACAAAATCTCAAGATATTGCAAAGTTGGAGTCGAATAAGACTTTCTAACAAAATTGACAATTTCCTCAGTGAAAGAGAGATATATATGGTAGATACTCAGAATTATTATCAACCATAATTAACATGAGAGTCAATCTCGATATATATTAGAGCATATCTCCGTATATATACTTTGCACTTTGAAAAGATATATAATGTTGATGCTAAGATTTGCTCCTTTTGGGGATCAGAATATAATTGGATTAACAGGGAGGTCCATGATGATCGCAAAGCTTCAATGATTTTGAGGGAAAGATCAGGTGTGGTGGACGACTTCTCAGATGAACACCTTCATGTTCACATGATCATCATCTTCTCCAGAGATTGGACATTTAAGGATAATGTCTCGCCTGGGGAAGGATCTACAAAGAAAGAAGGGGCTGGCGCTCGTACCCCGGTGTAGCCTCCGACGCTCAAGTCAGAGACTCCAAATAGAGGGGAGAGCAAAGAGGAGAGAGAGAGAGAGAGAGAGAGAGAGAGAGAGGGAGTAGAGAGGATTAATCCTGGTGAAAATGATGTACAAGTTGGCGATCAATCTTAGTGAAGTTCTCTATCTTACTCGGTTAGTCATTACTTTTGTTGTGAGCAAATATCCTCCTTATATAGTCCTGACATCATTGGCCAGCTATAAAATATTGTTGGCTGTCAGCTCGAAAACAGTAGGACGCTAGCTTAAAGATAGCTAATCGTGCTAGGCTGGAGGCAATTAGTTGTCAGCTTTCAGAACCTTTTGGGGCCTTCTGGAAAGCTATTCTCTACGGCCGTATTATAATTAGGAGGTTACATTGTCAGTTGAGTCTTCATCCAAGCATTTACAATATTCATGTCAAATGTTCTTTGATATTTTCACCGCATAACATATAAGAAGCAAAAAAACCAAGATACAAATTATTCCAACAGTAGAGTGACTAGGATGATCACTTGCCTAATAAACATCAAAGTTTGCATAAAGATCCATTATAATTGTCAAAAAGAAAGAAAGAAAATCTAGTAAATGCCTCTCATCAAGACAAGCGACCCCACGAGAGATTCAAAGGACGGGCACAGTTGCACTGAGCAAGCTCAACGTGCTGCACACGGAGCAAGCTCAATGCACGCATTGTGCCCTCACCCTATGTAGATGATGATTTTACCACGAAGCAAGCTCAACGTGCCGAACACCTCTAAGTAGAGAACCTGTCACTACTTTGTGCGAGTGGAGGCTCGAACCTGAGACCACCCGTCTGATGTAAAGTAGTGGCACCTCTAGACCAAGAGGCTTTTGGTAATGCTTCTCATCAATAATATATATATATATATATATATATATATATATATATATATATATATATATGCATAAAATAATAATAATAATAATAATAATAATAATAATAATAATAACACCAATAATCTAAGTCAAAACATGTAAGAAATTTTGAGCAATGTTCGTTTGAGATGCAGTGAGATAGATAAAAGTCTGAAACAAGCTGCTAACAATAACTAGCTAGACCAACGACCAAAAGGTCTATTGGTACAAGGGTCTCTTGTCAAGAGATGAAATTCTCCGGTGGATGGTCTGGTGATGTAGGAGGATTCTGGTCAGATGATATGGTTCGGTATTTTGGCTATAACTTTAGCTATAAATGTCAGATTTGCGAGTTCAACCCAAATTCGGAAAGTTCGTCACGACGCGCAAGTGGGGTCCACCAGACTATTCCTGGTGGACGTCATTTACATCCCTAAATTCAGCCATTTTCCCCGCTGATTAATTGATTTTGCTATTTTTAGTAATAATTCAAATGCCAATTTAAGGCATGATTTGATTTTGATTTGATTTGATTTAGTATTTTTGCTAATTTTTTAGTTTGATTTGAATTTTGAATTTAAATAATTTCATATTTTTGCCAATTTTGACCAAAATTCCTAATTTATGAGATTCTAGGGTTTAAGGCTATTTAGTCCGGCTTATGGACTAGCTTTATTTTTCAATTTGGTTTTTAATTGAATGAAATTTGCTTGAACTTCAGAGATACTTCTCTGGTTCTTTTGGTTCTTCAGTGTTCTTCCTTGCGATCCCCTTGGTTCAGGTTAGCCCACGAGTTAATCACTACCCCACCCGGCATCAATTGGTATAAGAGATCGTCTTCTTCCTGTGGCATCAACATCAGTGTTTGGAGGTTGTGGTGGAATGGTCGTCGTGGTGGACAGGTTCTGGCTAAGGAAGTCCAGTACCATGACCGGAGCACCCTGGAGGCGATGAACGAGGATCTACAGAGGAAAGTCGCGGAGTTAACCCAACACTTGATGATTAAGGATTTATAGAGGCAAGTCAAGAAGTTATTAAGGCATCTGGAGGCAATCGATTTCAATCGTGGTTGTTGTGGGCAGGTTCCGGTTGAGGAAGTCCAGCACCATGATCGTAGCGATCAGATGAGGTTAATTTGGCCAATCCATCTATGACGATTATGAGGAGGGGATCTCGCCCATCTACGAAGATGATGAGGAGAAGGAGATCTCACCCATCTACAACAATGATGAGGAGGAGGTGATCTCGCCCATCAACGATGAATACGAGGAGGAAATTAGTGAACCCATCTATGATGATTACGAGCAAGAGACTGGTGAGGTCGTGTATAACGATGCACAAGGAGTCTATTTATGTGATGAAGAAACAGTCAAGGTTGTTCGTACTGAAGGACATGACGAGATTCTTCCCATCAATTCTTTTACTACCCAGGAAGGTTGTGCCATGAGAGGTTATGCTTATTACGGAGGAGGAAATAAGGTCACCAGGGTGGAGATAACATTAGATGGTGGGGAGATGTGGCTTGCCCCCGCTACTGACCATTCAGAGAAGCCAAACAAGTATGATAGATACTGGTGCTGGTGCATTTTGGTCTATGGAAGTAGAGGTCTTGGATCTATTAGGCGCCAAAGAGATAGTTGTTTGAGCTCGAGCTTGGGAGAATACCCAAGCCAAAAGATTGGGAAAGAATCAGAAAATGACCCTCATCTATTCTCTTGCACTTTCTTTAAAGGAAATTTAAAGGTTACAGAAATATTCAACTTCAGCCAGGATGATTTGATGACAGATTACGTATTCATCCTTGATTGTCATTCATACTCTTGTGACACTACTGAGAACTCGAGAATGAGTTCTTTCCAACCCGGGGTAGCTGATGTAGCTAGGAGGATTTTGGCCAGATGATGTGGTTCTGTATTTTAGCCATTATTTTGGTTACAAATGTCGGATTTGTGCGTTCAACCCCAATTCGGAAAGCTCGTCACGACGAGCACGTGGGGTCCACCAAACTATTCCTGGTGGATATTATTTTTATCCCCAAATTCAGCCATTTTCCCGGTCAATTATTTGATCTTGTTATTTTTAGTAATAATTCAAATGCCAATTTAAGGCATGATTAGATTTTGATTTGATTTAGGATTTTGGATAATTTTTTAGTTTGATTTGAATTTTTAATTTAAATAATTTTGGATTTTTGCCAATTTTGAGAAAAATTCCGAATTTGTGAGATTCTAGGGTTTGATGCTATTTTGTCCGGCTTGTGGACTAACTTTATTTTTCAGTTTAGTTTTTGAATGAAATTTTCTTGAACTTCAGAGACACTTCTCTGGTTCTTTTGGTTCTTCAGTGTTCTTCCTTGCGATCCCCCTTGATTCCGACTAGCCCACGGGTTAATCACTACACTACCCTGTCTGGAGTCACCTGGGGTCGAATCCCACCTCTTGTAAGGTGAGAGTTTAGGTGCACGGGTCTATTCCATGCTTGAACTGCTGAGCCTTTAAGTGTACGATGTATGTTCAACGTGTGAGCTGCCGAAACCTATAACACGTCCTTTGACATCCTTCGGGGTGCTTGTTGCCTTAGTTATATATATATATATATATATATATATATATATATATATATATATATATATAACAATAAAAAAGTGCTTTCACTATCATGAGGAAAGAGCCAGCGTCTGGTGGAGCTCCATGGGGAGTTCAAGTGTAAGTAAACATATAAATTATGTACTTTTATTGTGGTAAGAAGTAGCCACGCTAACATAAAGTCCATAGAAATACAAGAAAACCCTAATTTTTTCATCTCAAAATGATTTTTCAATTGTTGTATATAGTATGAGAATCATAACTAATAATCACATATTATCAGCAAAAATCTGAAAAAAAATCCTGTATTACAATATATAGAATGAGTAAAAACATGCAGTCATTGCTGAGACACTGGGAAGTGAGATACACTCCAAAGGAGAAGAACAGAATGGCTGATGCAATGGCCAGAAGGGCAAGAATCACAGAAGAGTAGGAGAAATTCCTCAATGCGGAAACACTGCCTGAGCAGTTGGAAGTGATCATGTTAATGGATATGACATTGAAGGCTTTGAGTAATTGTAATAGTTAGTCTGTAAGACTCTCAATCTACCAAACAAAAAACAAATAAAAAAACATGTAGTCATGGTAGCTCAATAAGACCACTCTACAAAAGAACTCTTAAACCAAACCCATAAACATGCTTAACACCATAGATGTCACTAATTAACACATACCAAGAGAGTGATTAAGATCTAGAAGATAGGTCCTAAAAACTTTTTCAATGAGATCACAGGAAAAAAAGTATCTCATTTTTATTTTCTTTTTTATGCGTTATTTTTATAAAGTAAACTCACAATTTCTTAATGCATTTTAACTTATTTATAGACCTATTTGGACGTGCTTATTTTTCCTCATAATGTTTATTTTAGAAAATAAACATATGGAAAAAAAATATATGTTTGTTTGGAAGTGCTTGAAAGAGAGCCTCTACGCAACTATAAAGTTGTTGTCATGTGACCAAAAGGTCAAGGGTTTGAGTCGTAAAAACAACCTCTCACAAAAAAAGGCAAAATAAAGTTGTGTACAATAGACCTAATTAACGATTCGACCTTTTTTCCGTCTCACAAGCATAGCGGGATCGCTTTGTAACACCGAGCTGCCTTTTTGTTCGAAAGTGTTTCTATAAAAAAATATTTTATGCCTCTGTAGTTCTTGTAGAAGCACTTCTGAGACTTAAAAAAATAGCACTTGGGTGTATTTTTTGATCAAAATGCCCTCTATGAATGTGGATAATCCCTGCAAGGTTAGGAGGGGGCAACCAATGACAGTACAATGTACCACATTCCCATATTTATCTTTTTGTACCTGACTTGTTTATCATGTATTTATAATTTTTATTTTTATTTTTTGACATAGGGAATAAATCCCCCCACAAGGGACAAATCCCCCCATAAGAGACGTCAAGGGGCGTGCTCGTAAGTGATGGGCACCCTTGATCCCTCACTATGCGTGTACAGCCGTTGAAGCTCTCTTTTGTGGAGCATGCTCTACGTGGGCTGCTCCCTCTGTTTAAGAAGACAGGGATTCGATCCTGGGAACATCCAAGGACTCACCAAGAGAATCTCTTAACGCACAAGACTCGAAATACCTCTAGACCATGAGACCTTTGGTATCATGTATTTATAGTTACGTAACTATTCTTTAACCTCCACTCTTATACCTGACTTTAATTTTGAATGAAAATGTAACCCATATGTCTTAAAACTAGTGTTGAAAGGCAAATAAATAAAATTTAAACAAGGCAATCTGAAATATATCTAAAAAAAATTGAAGGGTGCCATATAATATCATTATTTTTTTTATAGAGATAACAAATAAAGCTCCCTCTAATGTTGAATTTGAGTTCAAGTGTTCTATTGTTTTAATTTTCTAGCATAGTACTCCTTTTTATAAAATAGAAATTTCTTTTTGTTTTTTTTTTTCATGCTTTAAGCACTTTTCTCTAAAGTTGTGACCCCTTTTTAACTTTTTCAAGACCTTTCATAGCACATGTGGCTCAAAGATGTGGATTGATTCCAAACCCTTTTTAACTTTTTGGATGGCCCATGTCAAAAGGATTTGACATATATGTCCTTCTTTCATGTGACTCATTGTGAAGTCATAACCAAAAATTGGATATTTGCAAGGTTTTTTTAAGTCAATTTCATACTATAAAAATATATTTTAATATCATAAAATAACATTAAAATTTATAATTATTTTTAATCAATTTACATCAAACCAATATATATATATATATATATATATATATATATATATTATAAAACATCATACCCTAATACAACTCACTTACACCCCTACCTCCAAGGCATGCCATCTAAAGATAAAGCTTATTGATTGTTCTCCCCAACAACCACTCCACTCATAATTCAATGGATTCAAACCAAGGTATTAGGTCACATGCTTTTTTCTCTTCTTCTCCATTCAAGCAACTCCTATGCACTTCTTATTCACACATATATAATTGATCAATCACAATATCTCTTTCATGTATTTTAATTTTTAAGTGTTAAATCGACATGGGTATAAAAATTATCGCTTAATGAGACGATATATAAATATAAGACTCTTATCGATCAATCGATCACTAGTCTGTTTTTCGACAATAAGTTTATACAAAAATATACCCATACATACATATGAGTTAGAGAATATGGGACCATGTATTAAGACTTTTGATATTAAACTAAACCAAAGAAGCCATTAACCAAGCTTAGAGGTCACTCATATAATCTCAAACCACAAAGAACACTATATATATAATCTTGTGTGTGTTTTAAGCAAGCTGATTGGTAGAGTGTAAGCTCTATGTTTTATAACCTTGAGACATTGCCAGTGAGTGGAACCACAAGTTGTCTAAAAGGTGAAGTGGTACTAGAGCTTTTGGATGGAAGTTTCATAAGATGGTGGGGCAAAAAAAGTCTGAAAAGAAGTTTAGGATGTTAGTTATCTTTTGTGCACTTTCTTTCTTCATTGCTTGCTTAGCTTTCTCCTGTCACCATTGTTGGTTCGTTTAAGCAATCACCACTATCATATGTCTTAAGACTCTCCTTTTGGCCAATATTTGGCTTTGATTTGACCACCTCCAGCCTGCATTTGTTAGGGCTTTCATTTCATGGTTTGTAACTTTGTTCAATTTCCACAGGCCTCTTTAGTTTTCTTGTTGTCCATTTCATAAAAACCGTCTCACATGTACTTATACTTAAATCATACATATTATTATTGGGGAAAATATTTGAAGACAGATGGCATAATCATAGACGTCGAGGAAGTTGGCAAATAGTGGTCTCTAGACTATAAATAGAGGATCTTGACTCGCTCTCTCTAAATCCTCTATGAGTTCTCTGTCTCTCTTTTTCTCTCCACTCTCTCTTCTACATTCTGAGTCACTAACTTGAGCATTGCAGCCTCCCCTGAGTAGAGTGCTCCGATCTCTATGATTTATAGCTTTCTCTCTGCCAGGGCCGAATCCTTAAAGGTTGATCTTGGAAAGAGACGTTGATCATACAAAACTGAAAGAACAAAACATAGGAATCATCGTTCCCTCAAAATCACCTAAAGTCCTTTAGCCTACACCAACCTCTCTCAATCAAGATCTCTAGGAGTAAATATCAGCATTAACACATACTTTTTCATTTATCCCCTATTATAATAATTTTATCATTTTTAAGAGATAAACATGTAATTTTTATCTTTTCTTTTCATTGTGCATTGGTTTCATAATTTTGTAATTATATATACTAAATCTATATATGTATGTATGTATATATATATATATATATATATCCCATTTTTTAATAAAAATATACAGTCCAATGTTGGTACTACCACTGCTATGTAAGTGGGCTCGGCCCAGGATGCCAAACAACCCATTACAACAGCAATCCAAGCCCAATTGTTAATGTGTACCACCTCCAATTTTAGTCCCACATCGGAAATTGAGTAATCTGGAGCAGCTGTGAGGCTTATAAATAAAGGACCCCAGCTTACGTTGAAACATACTTACCTGGACGGGGTCAACGGGTGATCAGGAATGCTCGTGGCCTAGGCTAGTGGCCCCCATTGCACTACGGGGTGTGCGCTGGCTTACCATCTGCCCACGTGGCAGAGTGGACGTCATAATTTGTGATAGAGGGGGTACGCGCACGCGCGGCCCCTGCCCAAATTATAGTCCAAAATCATGTTCTGATTTGATTTGATTGTTGTTTTAAAGCAATTTGTTAGTGGAATCATGGTTCTTTTACTCATTAGATATGTCTTTCGTGGAAATCGTTTTCAAGGAAATTAAACAAATAGTTTGGAAGTCTTAATTTGCATAATAATGTATGTATGTTTTCTTAATTCACAAATCAAGTTTAGATTAAAAAAAAAACAATAGAACCATAAATAATGAAATAATAAACATATTTTCTAAACATTAGATTAGGTGTATATATATATGGTCAAAATTTAATTTAATTTAATTTTTTTTAAGAAACAAATTAAGTTTGTTTTGTGAAACATTGCGCTATTGTTTTAAAGGACATTATTATTAACCTCTTCAAGTCGCATGCATAATACCAATTAAACTACATGTGACCATAAAATATAAAAATAAACTTTCCAACCTTGTATTTATAAACTTAACCTAGATCTCTAATTACTTTTATACAAAGAGTCACATGGAAAATAAACTAAATAAATTAGCAAATATTCCTCTCATAATGTATCTCCTAGGCAACTGAATATATATATATATAATTCTGATACAGTCATACTGACTTTATCATTATTTATTTATAGTCACCCCATTTTAAGGCATTTGGAGAGTATTTTTTTCAAATCCAACCGTATGAATGAAAAGAACATCGAAAAATAAGATAATATGTCGATTTTCATACAATTGGATGAAATGATGAGTATTCATCTTAAAAGATGAAATTTTATAGAAATATTATCGGTTTAGAATTTTAGAATTTCACCCTTTAAGATGAATGATCATCACCTCCCCAAATTGTATGAAAATCAACATGTTATCTTATTATTATTTTTTTATGTTCTTTCCATCCATACGGTTGGATTTGGAAAAAATACTCTCTAAATGACTCAAAATGAGGCGATCGTAAATAAATAGTGATAAGGCCGGCCAGACTATATATATATATATATATATATATATATATATATACGGGTAAACTCTCTAGCATACATGTCGCACAATCTCGGGCGTCCAAGTAAATCATAGGAGAGACCACAAATCTCTTGCATGTCGCGGTAACGGCCAAAGTTACCTTCCAGGATCAATGGCAAGCATTGTAATAGCGACTAAGGTCACTACCCTTCATCTCACGGTAATGACCATAATCAACACCAACGTTCCCCAGGGCTATAGAAGAAACAAAGGAACATTATATGAAAGGATCAAATTTCTTCTGTTTGGTATAATCCACTCAAAACTCTTATTTGCTTTCCCCTTCCTTTCTCACACTCTTTCCCTCATTGACTTGAGCGTTGGAGCTATCTCCGAGCATGAGCACTCACCACCTTGCTCCGGTCATTAACCAGACGAGAAGTGACCTTTAACGACCCCAGTTTCCAAGAGAAGACCGTCACTATAGAAAAAGACGCTCACAATCTAATAGAATCTTTTTTCAATCACTAGTTCAACCAAAATTCATCTTACCTATTGATTGTAATCCGTCTAGATTTCTTATATATATAAGAACTCCAGAAGAACACCCACCCCACCAGGTATTAGGGTTGTCAAACTACAATAGCTTGCCATCAAATTTTACAAAATTTTAAAATAATTATATATTATAGACTGTGCTAAATTCCATCCCCGTCCCTAATTTCATTTTATAAAATATCATAATAATTATATTAATCAATTCTTTACAATAAAATTTAAAATTTGAGGATTTTATGAAATACCTATAGTCTCTTTAAATGGATTAGATGAAAAGTTATAAAACATTAAAAACCAAGTACCTAGCCACGTATTCTTCCCCACTTTAATTACAAGGTGAATTTGTTTTAGTGAAAATTTTATTTGTTTATAAATACAAATATCAAAAAAATTTATCCTCAACATCCATGTCTCTTTTTTTTTTCTTTTTAAAAGAAAAACTGTTTACAAAATAATAAATAAGAAGAGAAAAGTTCAATAGTTATGACAACTGCTAGAAAAAGATTTAGTATTGCACTATTTTTTTTTACATCAAATTGGATAAAAAAGTTAATAAATATCAGAAATCATACCCCACAAGGATGGCATAAAAAACACTAAGCATCAATTCTTTGGGATAAATTAGTATAAAAATTTATTATAAAAAGAAAAAGGATATGTAAAGGATACCTTAAAAAAGTGTGGTGAGGTAGTTGCCACCATGCTTACTGTTTCAATCCACCAAGTGTTAAATGTCCAAAAGGCACAATTAAAACACCTCATCAATGCCTTGATTAAATTATTGATAAAAGCATTGATTATAAAACTATTTTCAATAAATGTTAAGGTGTCAGGAGTTTGTTGAGTTTAAATATAACTTAGTATATTTAGGCAAAGTTTGAATGGTTTTTTTGTATTTAGTTAAAAAAAAAAAGTACTCCATGTTTTAGAAGTTAAGCAATTTTGTTTTTAAAAGTAAAGTTTGGTTTGTATAGGCAATTTTTAGGGTTCTTTTTAGGATAAACCTCAGTTTTGATCAATGTATTTTAACCTAATATTTATTTCCGTCTTTGTATTTTAAAAATCTTCGATGCGGTTCATGTACTTTGGGGTTTTTGTTCAAATATGTCTATAGTGCTGATGTGGCAACACATATGGCTAGTATTTTTGACGTGTGCTTACATGGCAAGTTTAGGATGATGTGGTATGCTAACATGGCATGACAAAATGAATTTCTAATAAACTAATTTTTCAAATGATGATGTGGCATGCTGATGTGGCATGCTGATGTGGTATGCCATCTGGAATAAAAAATTAGTTGTATTCAGTTCGTATGCCACATGTGCTGCCACGTTAGCACCAGGAACGTATTTGAACAAAAACCCCAAAGTATAGAGGCAATATATCAAGATTTTAAAATACGACGGAGACAAAATGAACATTGGGTCCAAAGAAATGCGACAAAAAATGGTTTTAATCCTTCTTTTTACCATATAAATATCCTTTTATTGCAAAATAACTTATATACTATGAAAACCATCTTAATCATCAATATATATATCTTTGAAAACCATAATTGTAGGTGTTATGGGATAAAAATAATTGTAGACACGTGGTATGATTTAAACTGCTTATAAAAGCCGAATTGTTCATCTGACGTGGAGAATGAACTCCCAAGGACGCCAAGATCTGATAGGCCCATGAGAGTATAAGCACGTCGTCAACCTATTGAGAAGGAAATTTGAAAACCAATCCAGAAATCTGGTATTTCTCTGAAATCCGATTCAACCTAAGTTCTCTCTCTTTCTAAGCCCTGACTTGATCATCGGAGGTTCCCCCAAACACGAGCGCCCGGATCTCTTCCCTCCCTCACTTCTCTTCCATTTCAAAGTAGGGTTCGACTCATGAAAATGGATCCCTAGAGAAGACCTTGATCCTGCAGAGCGAAGAAGAGGATTATTGATCGTGACTGACAACTCTTAAAGAATTCTCACATTCTCTCTCATTAATTCGTTAATCAAGATCTGCCGTGATCACAGGAAGAGCGGATCTTTACATCACTCATAGATATACTCCCAAGTTTCTCGTTTTTTATTATTAATATACACATGCCATTGAAACCCAAACAGTTGTCAACCCAAATAAGATCATAAACATGGACCTATAAAATACCTCTTATATCTTAAAATTTCAATTATTTTAAATTTTAAATTTTATATTTTTCAAAAGTATATTTATAAATTCATATCAAATAAAATTTTTAAAAATATTATTTACAAAGGATATAATTTTTTTTTTATTAGACTAGTATCTTAACAACAGACAACTATATGAGAGATATGTATTTTGAGGTATACTTTAAAACAACCAAAAAGAGGATATCATACACCTGTTCTACAAATATAGAAGTCACCACATGGTTCTAAGAAATATATTTATATATAAATTATATGATAATAATAAGAAGAAAAGCAATAATATTGTAGAAGCTTCCACACCTTTTAAAAACCCCAGCGACCACCACCATCCATCCATAGGAATCGAACGAGAGACAAAGATAGCAAGACGCACAGATTCGAAGGAGGAGAAGAAGAGGGAGAAGAGGGCGTACCTTGGAATCGGACTACGATGCTTCAACTCTTCTTCGCCGTCGCCTTCTCGGCGGCGCCGTTGACGCTCTACGTCCCGCCGATGCGCAACCTCAACCTATTCGTCGAAGCCCTCGAGTCCTTCATCCACCAGACCTCTGATTACTCCGTGCGCGTTTTCCCCCGCGCCCGCCTCGGCTTCTCTCGCGTCGTCGCCGCTCTCCGCCGCATCTTTTTCCTGTAGATCCCTTTCTTTAGATGTGTTTGTGAATAGGTTTAGATTTATAGAGAAAGAAAGTTTTCTTCTTTTTATCAGTGGTGTTGTTGATTTTGGTTCTGTGTTTGTTTCTGGGAATTGAGAATTTGAGATTTATGTCAGTTGAGGATTTGAGATCATGAAGTTGAGTTCATGGGAAATTTTCAATTTTTAATTGTTTTAATTTTGAGCGGAAATTGATGCATTAATCAAAAAACATAAATGAAGGATTAATTGTGTGACCAATTGATGCTAGTTTATGGAAGCTCTCATTTGATTCAACCATGAGAACAAGAATTCACAGCAATTGAGTTTGATACTTTGAATTGATCCTTGTTACAAAATAAACAGTAAATTAAAATTTTCAGTTGGTGAGGTTTTGTTGAAGCAAAGCACAGGTGAATTACTTGCTCCATATGGTCTTCACTGCAATGTAGTTTGGAAGAGTTCCTTCTTACATCTGTGCCGAAGAATTGTCGGTGTGTTGAATGTTGATGTCCTGGTTTGTTATCTTCACTGGTTTTCCAAGCTTCGATTTGTCTTCCATTCTTGCAATTTCGAGAGCTTTGGCACAAACAGGAAAGCTTTTATTGTCCCAAGAGTCCAGAATCACGCCGGAGCCTATGCAGATTTCATCACGGTAAAAGGCTGTAAACTGGCCGGAAGCCAACCCTTGATCGTCGTCAGATAAATGGACAACTGCTGTAACATCTTCTTCACTGTCGAGATCGCTTGGTTCTAATGTAATGCTGCAGTCGTAAAAACCTGGACCATGTCGAACCTGATGAACAGATGAGCTTTGATCAGTATAAGCCCTAGATACATTTTACTGACCAAGAGCCGAATAATGCTATTGTATCAGTGTTTTGTTTTTAACTATTACAGAGAACTGACATAATGTTGATCGTTAAATCTGTTATTCGTTAAAGTATGGAGCCAAATAACAAGATTATCCATGAACAATGATAAACCATATGCATAGATAGATATGATTCATGAACATACCTTTGCATCGGAGTTTGTCGTTATTCTCAATAGGTGAACCACTAACCCATTTCAATGATCCAACTCTAAACGACGCCTTCTTTTATCCAATGAAAAGTAGTTCCGAGATACAAAAACTACATTATTTTGCACATCCTTTTCTACAACATACCTGCACCACATATTCAAAGGGATTTAAGTGATGAATCATATCTTCAGTATCTGACACGAAGGATTTCGTAAAATCAGACAAGTGCAAATGAATGATTAGACGTTCCGCAAAAGATGTATCTAGTTTTGTGTGGAGAGATATTAGTGTAGGGTGAAAGATGTTCCTCTGTGCACACCCACCAGGGTCCTCCGGGAAGGCGCAAGCCCTGACGCTGACCAATAGTGTAGAACCAAAATCCACGGTGTTTACCAAGGTAGTCTCCTGATTCAGCTTCAAGCAAGACACCCTCCATCTCACCGATATGTCTAGCAACAAACTCACTAAACTTAACCTGCAATACACAGATGCACATAAACGAAATCGATCTTATATTTTATAACAATGCACTTGCTATCAATATGAGATTAAGGCTTAGTTGTTGTTGCCGTTGTTTTTGTTGTTGCACTTGCTATCAATATGTTTGCAGAAGGCAGGTAATGAAAAAGAAGGTTCGAGTGTAAATACATTCACAATATAGAAACATGACATAAGCCACGAAAATCAAAGGAAGGACTCTCGGTGAATGAATCAGGAGCAGAACACTACTTGTACAGTAGCAGCATTAGGACCTCTATGAAACAAGGGTTTCATAACACATCCTCAGCAAAATGAGCTAGAATTTACTAATAAACACAATATGTGTCAACTTTGTAATGTCTCACAAAAGTGTTACAAGATGAAACAAAACAAATTATTAGATTTTGCAAAGCACAAAAACTGAAAAGAATAGAATTTCAAGGATGTAAATACTTTCGAAATGAGTCATATGTGTATCAATCAGTAAGTAATGGGTTAACATGAAATTGTTTCAAAAAAAATTTATCCACGTAGACTGTATCATGAGTCATATGTTTCCAAACATAGAGTACAATTAGCACAAAACTGTTTTAAAACTTCTAACCAACAAGCAAACCCAGCAAGTTAATAAGGGGTGTCAGATTGATAACCAGGGTTATTATAGAACTCAAGCTCTTAAAGAGATTTATTCTGGAGACATGGTTCCAAAGAAACCTGAACCATCTACAATCCTTTAGAATTAAGGGGTGAGAGAGTGCATTAGAATTCAAAGAGATGAACCAACTTTCACAAGGAAAGTTGGCTACCACACTCCCTCTCACAAGGAGAGGTTGAGGGATCGGAGCATGCATGAAGCATGCTTCTACCAAAATAAAAATGACTTGTCCACATTTATCAAAACAAAAGAAAAAAAGAATTTAAAGAAATGATAATATGTACATAATTCAAGACGGGAACCACGATGACAATGTTGAAGATGAATAAAGAATGATTGTATAAACAAGAATTATAATTGCAACAAATAGAAATTAAGAAAGAACAATAAAATGAGAGAAACACAAAAGAGAAAAATACAAATATCACAGCAAAAGTTAATGGTTGCACCTCAAATGCTTTAAGAAAAAACTTGACCCTCTAGAAAAAGAGAGAGGTTCTCAAGACACGCCCCACAGTGCATGGCATTAAATGTGAGTTATACTCGTTAGGATCCTTAATCCACACCAGAAAAGGTGAGCAAAAGAACAGTGGAAGCAATAAATTCCTTTTACTTTGGAAACTTTTGTAATAGTGACATAGCTAGATACAAGCCTCATGGCATATTACTCAAATGTGAAGGAGAGGAAAACTACCTTTCCAAGGAAACAAATTCCTTGAGAATCCTTCCTATCTTTGTTTGGAAGATCCATCAAAGCAGCAAGCCTCACGCGACTTCATCCTGCTCATATATGAGACAGATAAACCAAAAGCAACAAATGTTAATCATGTTATTACTTAAAAAGTGGCAAATTTTTCATCTTTAGTAGGCTGGTTCGTATTCGAAAGTAATTATGAATAAGGAAAGTAGGAAACCCATCAAAACTTTGTTTTAGGAACCAAAAATCAACCACCAAATAAAAAGATAAAAATTACAAAATATTAAAATTGGTTCAGAAGAATGAAAGCACTGTCTTACTTTTGGAATACACCCAAGAGGAAATAGAAGTCGTCTAAGTTGAAACTGTGATAGATGTGAGAGAAAATATGTTTGATCCTTGACCTGCATAAATTTGGCTAGAAGACTTAAAAAGAGTAGTTGCTACTATTCATACAAAGAGGAAGGGTAGTTAAGGAAAAGTAAACCAAGAAAATGTAAATTTTTGTCATAGATTTCAATGGTAAAACTTCCGGGAGATTTATGAATCATAGACAGAAGGCAGCAATAGACTGCTATAAGAACTGCCAACACTATTCTATGGTTCTGTGTTCCTTTCAATTCAGTTAATTAAATTCTAAAGAATGACTAAACAACACGTGGCCTTAAGTTGGATATTGACCAACATCCATGGCCATGTTATCCTTTATTTAATCTTCTAATTTTTAGGTTCATATCCACTAATTTGCATGTGTCACTGATTGAAAAACTGAAGAATAAAAGCTATGTACCTGATTTATTTGCACATAGAACAACTTCAATACTATAAAAAAGGAAATAACATGTTTCCACTGAAAACAAGATAAAATGTACGGTGCAAACAAAGTAGAAAGATAGGAGTGAATTCAGGTACCATATCTTTAGACAATGCCAGAACAGATGGTTCATCCCTTTTATCAAATGATGAGTGATAAACATGTGCATAGTGTCCCGAAGCAATATAATCAAATTCCATGTTCTCAATAGCTTTCAAAAAAGCACCTGGATCAAAAAGTGAGTAAAAAGATTAACATGAATAAAATTCATTTCAAAACAATCAAACAACATAATGTACATACCAAACTTAATTCTTGTATTGCAAAGAACATCAGGATTAGGAGTGCGACCACAACGATACTCACTAATAATGTGAGATACCTATTAAAAACATGTTTGTGAATTCTCATTAAAGCTAGAGGAGCATAACACATAGGATCAAACTGGCCAACAAAATTTATTTGCACAAATCCAAATGATGATGAAAAAAATCCACATTCACATCCTGAATATGTTTCTGTAATTTAAATGAAACTTGTGAATCAAAAAATGTGGGATCCTTGAAAGTCGCAACTTATTTTGTTTTTTATGAGATGGCAATATCCTAAAGTTTCAAGGTAAAGAACGATTTTGGCACAAATTTTACTAAAACTCTAAATATGGTATATTCCAAACTTCTGACACTGGTTTTAGTGTTTAATAGATTAATGAAACAATTTGGTAGGATGAAAGCTTCTTCTTTAAGAGAAACGTTATCTTTAAAACCGTGATCATCAAAAAGTGTTCTGCATGTTATTGCAAAATTGTCATGGAATTTATCTATAAATGAAAGTGAGATTCCTCAATTCTATACAAACTAGCAGGAGATATTGAATATGCTCACACAAAATTTTCTCAAAGTCCTATTAGTCACTCCTGAGAGTTAATTCTTGTATTGAAGATGATCTTCTACATGTTCGTTTATTAGCTTTACCCTAGCTTTACTTTTAATAGGCCCTTCTCTTTTCTAGTGTTGCTTCAAGAAGAACTCTCATCTGATTTCCACCATCCCATACAAATAAAACACACTCCCTTTTAAAAAAATTCCATTCCTTTCAAGGAGTATATGGAGATGAAAAACTTGGTATAATTCTTCAAAATGAGTAACAATGCTCAAATGTATGGATAGGCATTCTTACCACATTGTTCCAATATTCATCTGACAAATGGACAACTTCCAAGGGAACACCAACCTGCATAACAAAGAAACTATATGACTGAACCTTTTAGCGTATTTCTTTCTGTTATCATGTAAAGGCATGTCCACCTATAGAAATGAAGGACATGCATGTCCATATCTTTCTAGTGGCATTTGATAATAAATAGGCCCATGCACAATCTAATTAAAAAAATGAAAACATGGATGATAACAGGGGACAAGAAAAAATTGACTGCAAAAATTGACTGTAGATAAGAATGATTCCCATTCATATAAATTCTAGAACCTTTTTCATGAATAAAATACATTTTTTACACCATAAAGACCAAGAATGTTAGGAATGTGGAAGTGTTCATGATAGAGGGTAAGGTTAGTCGAACATGTGGTGGCAGGTGGTGACTGTGGTGGAAAGGACAAAAGTATAGACAGTTACAATCTCAAAGACAATTGACTAATTTTACTAGAGGAAAAGAACCACAGGAAAACCAGTCAAGCTAGGAAAGCATGAGTATGTAATGCATGAGGCTTGCACTTTACATACACAAACAGCAGAAATAATGTATTATATAAAAATATAATACTTCTAATGCCAGCAAATACGATAATTAAAATGACAGCTCTGTTTACAGTGAACTATTGTTTCCGGAATCTGCAATAAATAAATGCAATGAAGAGTAGAAACAGGAAAAGTTTCCGACAAAAACATTGCAATTCAGGAAACACTACATATATGCCTTTATATGTATCATGTTGACGCAAAATCAGGATGAAACCCTAATTTCACCTAAGCAATTGAATTTGTTTGATTTGTGTGGCTAAATCAGAGGAAAATCAATCAGAGAACAGAGGAAAAGCAAAGAGAGACAGATTTATGTGGAAAATCCCCTCAGAAATGAGGAAAACCACGGGAGAGAACAATTCCACTATGATCATCAAGTTTACATACATCTGGATCAAAAATGGAAAGAACTAAATGCTCACAACTTTCTGAAAAGGAAATGGGGAAGGAGCTTGAATCTCTGGAGAGGTAGAGTTTCGGTGTCTGAAGATTCGAATGTCCAAATGAGCTCCACTTGTTGCCTTTTATAGGTTTCGGAAGCTTGGGGCGCAAGCTTGGAATTCCTCCACGTGTTTAACATTTTTGTCAGGCTGGCTTCAACTAGGCATCCAGCTTGACGCCAGCTGGAGCCAGGTTGGCGACAATTGTACTTCTTCTAGTACATCTGAGTCGAAGTGTAGACTTCTTTGGGTTGAAGGGCGAAACACTCACCTTGAGTTGAAGGGTCAACAAGCTATTCAGGCTTGAAGGATCCAATGAATAGCTTTGGTCTGAAGAATGGGTGTATATTGAACTAAACCAGGGAATGATTAAACTGTATGAGACCGAAGAATGGTCATAAGATCTATAACCATAGAACGGATGGACCGTCTGATATCGTAGAACGGGTGGATTATTCTGGAATCTGTTATAACGGATAAACCGCACGACACAATAGAACGGTCAAACGACTCTAGACCTTTAAACGGGTTGAGAGGAGTCCCAATCAGCACATAGGGGACCATAGGATCTTGACATGTGGGTGTTCAGATGAGAGCCGCGCGTCCTACCATTTTCACCCCTATCATATCATATAACATATGCTTTATGTAATCTACAACTACAGAAGTCAATCTTCAAAACCAAAACATTGGAATTCATATATTAGCAGATCAGGTGCAACAAAATATGCCTTGGTTTGATTTCCTTGAAACGCATAATACAGTTTTTATGAAATACAATCCATTCATTAACTTGGTTCACCTTAAATCAAGTCCTCTTCTAAAGAGAAACAAAAAATGCATCAAACCAACCTGATCACAAACAACTCTTTGCATACTTCAAATCTTCATCCCACGGACATTCAGACCAGAAGTTCTCAAAGTCTTCCTACAAAGAACCAAGCAAAAATTAACAGTGACAACCTTTTCAATTAAATTCAGAATGTAAGAAAAATATAAGTGATTTAAAGCTAAAGCCTTTTCTATAGAACTAAAGAAATAAAAAGGAGGAAATATTACTTAAGTAACCAAAAAAGCAGTAAAAATAGAATCACTTTGTTACAAACATTACATCAATCATTCTCAAAACGATTTCATATCTTGAGCTTAATTCTCTTAATCACTAAGAAAAAATGTGATCATCATCCCCTGAAATTAAATCCCTTAATTCCATGTCTACCAATACATTCAACTGAAATAATTCCAACAATGATGATACGGTGTCATAGAAAGAGCGAACGAAATCCAGGAAACCTATCCAGCCGAAAAATAATCAAAAAAGTTTTGAAATTTACGATATTGTAAATCAAAAGGGGATGACTTTGGATACCTGAAACCATATCTTGAGATAGAACGCAGTGCAGGAGTGACCGGCGGCGTGGAGGAGTCGAAGAGCGACGCTGCTGTCGACGCCACCACTGAGGAGGACGGCCACCTTAAGACGCCTCCCAGGCATGAAGCATCCGAGGTAGGGCTCCAAATCAAATCCATTAGCGGTGCTCGTCCAAGGGAAGCGAGCATTCGGTGAAGGAGTGAGCTCGAGAGAAGGGAACGGGGAAGGAGAAGCGGAGGTTGCGAGAGACCTCGTTGGAGCAGGAGGAGATCTCGGCAGGGGCTTTGGAGACGAGAAGGAGAAGAGAACGGGAGCTCGAGGGTTCGGGCGTGGCTTGGGGGAGATGAAGAGGAGATGAGGGAGAGAAGCCATGGCTCGAAGCATTGTGCGTTCTTCGCGCCGTCGCTGTGGATTGCAAGGGTATAGAAGTAAATAAAAGCTTACACAGAGGTAAATTTGTATTATAGAATTTCATTGATATATATAAATATATAAAGACTCAACACATGAATAGTAACCTTTGTGCATTTCTATTTTGATTACGCACCTAAAAAAAAATTATAATTCAGTAAATTTAAAATTTTGATTTTTTGAATCACCCATACTCACGATATTAACGGAGAGGTGATATGACCCACCATGTGGCATACCTTTTCTCCCACATGATATACTTCTCCCACATCATCACGCTTTAGCACCCACGTATATGACCTGTTTTTCTCCAAACCGCTTCTCTCAACCTCATCTCTAAACCTCTGAACCCTAATTTCCAGGATCTCATTGTGCTTCGACCAGGATGACAGCTTCGACCATGGTGATAGGCAAGATAAAGGACAATGACCGAAGTGAGGGCTTTGGAAGGTGGAAAGAAAAGGTTCGGGTGAGAGAGAAGAGGACGACCATAGTTTCGGGCAAGGTCATCCATGAAGTCTTATTTTGTGGAAGAAGACGAACCTGAATTTCATGTCTAATTTCTCAATTGCAAGCAATGAAGTTAAACACAACTTAGCATATAATTTTGTTATTTCTTTATTGCAATCCTTGTAATTTTTTCATTCACAGCTGTAAAATTGACCTCAAATTGGCCTTAACCGATACATTGTGGGTGGACCAACCTTCTCTTTTGACTTTGCAAGGTCTTTATTTCTGCCATTGTCTCCTTTCTTGCCTAATGCAATGGTCGAAGCACCAAGAGATCCCGACGATTAGGCCTTCAAGGTCATGGAGGTTTTGCAAAAAAAAAAAAAAAAAGTTAGGGTTGAGAGAAACAATTTGGAGAAGAAAAAGGGGGTTCAAATGGGAGAAAGTATGCCATGTGGCAAGCCATGTCAGTTGCCTTTAACACTGTGAACATAGGTGACCCAAAAAACAAAAATTTTAAACTTAAGTGAGTGAATCGTAATTTTATTTAGATGGGTAACCAAAATAGAAACCTACCTAACTACGTGACTATTCATGTTGTTTATCCATATTTATATAAATGGATAACATAAAAGGTTTTTTTAAAAATATTTTCTTAGTCTCTAACTCAAATAATAATAATAATAATTTAATTATAAATTAAAAAAATTAAAAAAGAAAATTGACATTTGAACCAATAACTGTTCAAGAAATAGTTCTACTTTTTCTGTTAATAATATAATTAATAAATTTTAAAATGAAATTTGTGTTTTTATAATATCATATTAAACAAATGAAAATGAACCCAGTATTTTGGAACATGAGGTACTACTCTCATGTTCGAGTCCCTACCCCCATAAATGAGAGGAGCAGTTTGGGTAATTCACTTGATGAGCACAAAGCTCCCAGGTTCGAGTCCCACATCTATACGTGCACGTTGAGGGGTCAAAGGTGCTTGTCACTTAAGGCCAAGCCTCTTGACGTTCCTCTGTAGAGGGGTTTATCCTCTATGCCAAATATATATATATATATAGAAAATCAGAAAATAAATTCTAATAAATTTACTTGTGTTGTTTGAGTTTTTACATGAGCATTAAAAAATCTTCACACACATAATTTTCATATTTACTAAAAAAATATTTTGAAATCTATGAGCATGGTTATCAAATGGTCAAATTATTTCAGAGCAGCTCAAGCTTGTCTAGCAATTTCAAACTTTCAAGCTAAACTTGAGCTTGAATTTCAAGCTTGAAATCAAAATTTTATAGGGTTAATTTTATTTTACACACCTGAACTTTACTATTTTTTGCACTTTGGCACCTCAATTTTTTTAAGAATGTAAGATACCCCACAACTTTTTTTAAGTGCATAAATGGCACCTATGACTAATTTTGTTAACTAACAGTTGTTTAACTAAGTTAATTAAATCTTAATAAAAACCCTAATTTCTAAAATCCTCTGTTTCCCAAAATACCCCTCCCATCTTCCTCCTTCCCTCATGGACGGCTTGGGACCAAGGATGAAGATAGCTCCACTTCACGGCCGGTGGGTTTTCCTCAGGCGAGGTGAGGTTGGAGGGGCTGGTGGTGATTGGGAGGGTTGATTTATGCTATAACCGGCTCTCTGGAGCGATGTCGGAGGAGCTGGCGGCGGTGGAGAGCTTGTACCTTAATAAAATTTTGGTTTCCACCGAAGCCAAGGAGGAAGAAGGAAGGGGTATTTCGGGAAAAAGAGGATTTTAAAAATTAGGGTTTTTATTAAGTTTTAATAAACTCAGTTAAACAGTTGTTAGTTAACAAAATTAGTCATAGGTGCCATTTAGGCACTTAAAAGAAGTTGTGGGGTATCTTACATTCTTAAAAATGTTGAGATGCCAAAGTGCAAAAAGAGTAAAATTCAGGTGTGTAAAATAAAATTAACCCAATTTTATATGTATATATAATATATTAATAAAAATGTTATTTTATTATATTATTTGATATACTTAAAATTATTTTATGTATAATGGTTCACTTAAAAAAAATTAAATTTTACAAAAAATAAACTCCATTTATTTTTGAACTAAATTGAATTGGACTTAGCTCCAAAATAAATCGATTTGATTTTACCTTTGAACTAATTTAAGCCGAGCTCAACCAATTCCATTTGAGCTAATTTTGAGTTCGAGATGAGCTCAAACTAATTAATATTAAATAAAACTCAAGCAAAACCTAGCTCAATTAAACTCAACCCATTTACAACCCTGCCTATAAAGTACACTAACTCCATGAGACAATTGTTTAATAACACATTCCCTTATAAAAATTCTAGTTATACATTTTCAAACTCTCACCTACCTTTTTAAGGTTTATCAATGTAAACTCAATTGAATGGATTACGCCACAATTATCTCCTTATAAAAATAATTTATCTTCTTCATTGAATATTTTCCAAGATGAAAAAAAGTTGTGGACTTTATAAAAACTTTAAGTCAACATTCAACTTTCTTCCCCTATCTACTTATTTAAAATATCCAAAATAAACTTTCTTTAATGTTGTCATTGAGTTATTTTTTTCATTTTAATAAATATCATTTAATATAAATTTTATCGTAAAACTATATTACATAGTAAAATAAATTATAAAAATATAAAAAAATTATGATTTGTCATGTCATTACCTGACTAATCAATCACATCGGGAATGCAATGTTCCACTATGTGGGCCCGGGCCGACGTGTGAAAGTGTACTGTAATGCATTGTGGGCCCATTCCACGTCAGAACGACCAGATACTGGGCCACGTATCACTTTCCACGTTTGCTTTCGGTATCAAAGATCAGTATCTATTATCCGTTTTATTCTAATTTATTAACAAAATTACTTAGCAATATAAATTGATATACAAAGGATTTTTTCGACCACCTGTCACCATAATACCTACTTTTCAATCTACACAAACCTACAAGATGCCGCCATACCTTCCTAGGAAAAAACAAAACTACCCTAGAAGTAAGAAGATGCGCACCTAAGATCTCATCATGGCCAGATAAAGGTGACACAGATCCCAAAAAAGAAAGAGGGAGAGATATAAGGAATAAAGACACAAGACAAATGGGATAAGCAACCACCTAACCAGAAAATCTCCTCCTTTATTCTCCTCCTCTTCCAATCAGTTGCTAACTTGACCGTTGGAGCAAGAGCAGACACGGGCAACAGAGCCATATCCCTTCTCACATTTCCTATTTTTTGTCCCTTTTACAGGTGAACTCAAAGCGAGTGCACCAGCAATAAGTCTTTCTTTCCGGAAGATCATTAGTTAGTTGGATATCTGAGCAGTCTACATAGTGTAACCAGATTACCAGCTAACATAAATAAATAAATAATAAAATGAAATAGAAGAAGAAAAAAAAAGAAATAATAATAACTATTTGATAGAAATTTATTTTCCAAATTATATAATAGTAAACTTCAAAATTATAGATACATATATAAAACCTTTAAATTGAATGTATATCCTCAAAATTATCATAATTGAGTATATATCTTTGAAAAACTGAAAAAATCATAATTAAAAATATACCCTCAAATTTTTTATTTAATTATGTATATATCCTTGTTAATTGCTATGAACCCAAAGACATTATTTATAGGTAAATTTAAATCACGGATCAAGAATAAGACTTTTAATTTATATCCTTATAAATTTATAGTCAATTGAACTTTCCAATAGTATATATACAAAAGTATAACATGTGCTTTTACACAACTAATATTTGTTAGCTTACGGTAAACACGGCGTTAACCTTTAAGGGCGCTTTGGTCTCGAGATATGAGATATGACCACTCAGAATGTGATATGCCCTAATGGAGTCGGGAATGCTATATGCCTGAGAATATTGTGGTAATGTGATATGACCATGTTTGGTTCATGTTTGGTTGGTCAAGGTAATCAACTTAGTAATATTCCAAATTTTCCAAAATACCCTTCTATATTAAATTTTGAGTAAATTTAAATTTAAATTAAAATAAAGTTTTAATTAAAATTAATGAAATTTTAATACCAAAAATTAATTATAACACATTTTTCTGAAATAAACTTGCATCTAAAATTTTGATCAAATATCAAATAATAATAAATCAGTAATAATAAATAATAATTATTAATTAATTAATTAATTAATAATAATAATAATAATAATAATAATAATAATAAATTATATTATTATTATTATTATTATTATTATTATTATTATTATTATTATTATTATTATGGTAAAAGGATGGAGGGCAAAATGGGGATCCACATTACCATCAACTTGGTAATGTGGATAGACACCTATTTTGGTGGTAATCCATATTACCACCAATGTGGTAATGTGGATTACCAACTTATTCCCACTACCATCTTTGCCAAACGTGGTAATGTTGTCACATTACCGCCTCATTCCTGGGAATGTGAAAACATTACCCCCAACCAAACGCCCCCTTAGGTTATACATGCAATAAAATCAGAATCCAGGGAATACACACAATTATCGGTTTATAGGATATAAACGTAATTTTGATTTTTTGTTTTTTTTTGTTTTTTTTTGCAATGTGTACACCTACATAATTAACTTATATTGATGCGGAGATCTGCTCTTCTTTAGGATCATAATAGATCTAGATCATCCGTCAAGAGAGATCAATGGAGATTGAGAAACTTTAGGGATTCGGAGGGAATCTCCAGAGATCAGACCTCCAAAGATTGTGCCTCACAAGAAGAGGGATATGCAAATAGAGGATAGCCTCTGACATTCAAGTCAGAGAGGCTCTAAATGGAGGAGAGAATAAGGAGAAGAGTGAAAAAAAGTGGTGAGGATTCCAAATGAGAGTGAAGTGAAGTAAGCGATCAATCTCAGAAGAATCAGAATAATGTACCAGGTGTTGGATACTAGCTATCAAATGATTGGCTAAAGTCCTTATATAATGTTGAGGTCGTTAGCCAACTCATATCCAATTGGCTCCCAACAATGCGACAACAAGCGCTGTGATCGTATACAAATTCTGCTACCAAACTGGAAGCAATTAGGGTCTAGTTGTCAAAACCTTCTAGGGTCATCTAGAGAGCTAATCTCCACTATTGAATGAGTAGGTGGTTAACTAACATTAAGTCTTCATCAGAGCTTTATGATCATGCCACGTGTACTTTGATATTTTCACTCCATAACAACTTAAATTTTTTATTTTGCTGTATATATATATATATATATATATATATATATATATATATATATATGCCTAGAAAACCTAATAAATTTTAATTAAATTCAGTTTTATTTTTTAAAAAATATAAGACTAAAAGAAAAGATGGAATATTCTTGGTTAATTATTTATATATAAATTAGGGAGTGAGCACACAACTCAAGAAGGGTAGTTTTGTTACGTAGATTTGGTGACCCGTTGTTTTCCGGCACCCGGGTTGTCTTCTCCAATCACACCCTTCCACGTCATATTAATGGACAAGTGTCCCTATAACATCGCCACGTGTCTAAGCCTTCTGATACACGTCTCATTCATCAGACGTGGAATCCTTGTCCTTTTCCAAACTTGTCCTAAGTTCTTCTATTCAGTGTGAGTCACATACAAAATTAACACCATGTATTAAATTTTAAGTCTAATTTATCATTAATACTAAAATTATATTTTAATTAAATATTATAACATCAATATATCTCTAATTTTTCTTAGTTTATAAATTAAATTTAACAAATAATTTACTATTTTATTTTATAAAAAATAAAATATAAGACATGAAATTAAGTTAGGCCAATACTTGGTTTGATTATATACATAAGATATATAAGACTCACACTGAAAGTGACACCCTTGTTTTCTGTAATTCTCTTATCTATGGGAGGAAGCCATGGTTTTCAGCAACTCAATCATCACCCAATAATTCACTCTCCCACTGACTAAGGAATAAAAACAACATTTTTAATAAAATAAAATAAATTAAAAGATATTTAGAGGCCTTTAAAAGATGGCAGGATGCACATTTAAGTATCCTCCAAAGCCTTCTCCTCCTCCTCCTCCCGCACCCTTTGATCTCCGGCGAGCGATTCTCCGGCAATGCCACTCGATACGGTGATTCTAAGACCGAAAAGTCGATTAGAGCGCGATCCGTTATCACCGAGAAGTTGGAAAAATTGCGACTCTGATGGTGTTGGGCTAGCAATTGCAACCTCACTCGAAAAGATGGGATCTTATCGCAAGGCGATAAAGATCAAAGCTAATCTTGATCACGAGGCAAACTCCGGTGAGATCGGAGAAACTCCGGGGTTTCCGGCGTTGGACTTCCTCAACACATGCTACTTGTGTAGGAAAATTTTGCATGGCAAAGACATCTACATGTATAGGTAATAATAACTACTAACTATTATTTGTTTGCATTTAGTTTTTATTATTATATTTTAAAAATTATGTTTCTGAAAAAATGTTTTGTTGGTTGCAGAGGGGAGAAGGCATTTTGTAGCCAAGAATGTAGGTATCAGCAAATAATGAGTGATGAGGGTCAAGAGAAGTGTAGTTATGTTTCTATGAGAACGTCCGGCGTTGCGAGCTCGACGGAGTCCGGCCGGCTGTTCTTCACCGGCGTCACGACAGTTTAATGGTTGGAGAAATGAGAGAAAGAGGATGGCGAATCATTGAGAAAGCAAGATTTACTCATGTTGGCATGAGATTTTGAAGGCATGATTTTGGGTTATTGTGTCTATATAAATATGTATATGAGTTGTTGGTTTGATCAATGAATAGTTGGGAGAGTAGTTCCTTTGATTAAATTTTGTTTTCAATTTGTAAAGATTTTGGTTCATTAATTCTAGTGTTGATGGAATAGGGGGAATAATATGAGTTTTGAAAATATTAGGCTTGACCGGAAGATGAATCGTGAGCTCGCAAGGGTGGCTATTATTAATGGGAGGGAAAGTAACTTTGGTTAATGTTGTACTTACCACCATCCCAAATTATTGGATATCAAGATACAAACTTCCATAATAGGTAATAAAATGCATCGATGATGGCATCTGCTTGGATTTTATATGGAGAGGGGCAGATATGAACCCTAAAACCTATCACCTGGTTAGTTGAAATAGAATATGTCGACCCAAGGACTAAGGAGGATGGGACATCATAAACCTCAAAGTCTTCAATGAAGCACTTTTGGGAAAATGATGATAGAGAAACCTTAAAGGAGAATTTTGAGTATGCAGAAAAGTGCTTACAACCACATACTACAGTGATGCCAGTATAAACCCTTTCTGAGGACCTCCAAGTAAGAGCTCATCTTTTTGGAGGGACATGATGGAACAAGGGCCAACGCCCTAACAAATATATTGGTGAATTGAATGTGGGCAAGGGATACCACATAAATTGTTGGCGAGAGAATTGGATGGAGGCCAAGCATCGATCAATACATTCCCGTATTTACTACAAACGATCCAAAACGAGTACCTGGCCATAGAGGAAGCACACAGTCAAATACAAGAAGGAACGCAGCTCCTTATATCGGGACCACTCACACTATAGAAGGAACACAACAACTAATTAAACACCCTCAAGTAGCACATCATGAGGTGGGATGAGCACCAAAATGACATAGACTCTGGAAACTCACCGCAAATGGGGAGTTTCATTGTCAAATCACTCTACACTTTTAAAGTGGATGGCAACCTCACATGCCCACTTGGTGCCAAGTTTTGGAAGATCTCATGTCCTCCAAAGGTCAAATTTGCATGACTAGCCTGAGATAACAAAATCCTAACCCTACAAAATTTAGCAAAAAGGGAAAGAGCTAAGTGTTACCTATGAGATAGGGAGGATGAAACAATGACACACCTACTAATGCAATGCCCATATACAATCCACATCTTGGAGCATTTTTGTCACATGTTCGGCCTACGGGAAATACTTAGACAAATTGAGGACATTTGAGGCAACGGATCCTTCTCCAATCAAGTGGAGAGGGACGCTAGGCCACGTTGGAACCTGATGATAATGGCAATCACTTGGAGTATATGGATGCAAAAAAAAAAAAAAAAAAAAAAAAAAACATAAGATATTTCTAAGGTAAACACCTTGTTTTGAAGAAACTTATCTACGTCATTAATTTCCTCATATTTTATTAGTTTGATGCAGCTCACAACTCCAAAAGACCAAAATTGTTGTCCATGGAATTAATTGCCAAACAAAGTCGGGAGTCACAAAAGAAGAGGAACAATAATACCCACAGAACGCAAACTTTGAGGATGACCAGACCACAACCTGAAACCAACCCTATAAAGTGGATAGCCAACAAGGATAAACCAACATGATGATCATCACATGAAACACTCCCAGGAATATGCCATATGACTCATGTACTACCAAAATGGCACATGCTACTACTAGTGTAACTTCATCTTATTAAGCTTTATTAATGAATGTGATTTATCCACATATTTTATATCTTATTATTTTTCCTATGTGGTATTAATGAGAACGAAATTTGTTTTCAAGTAAAAATTACAAGGTGAAGCAACAAAGTAACAGTTTTTCAATTTCGATTTACTCCATTGTTATTGCAGAAAATAAACTTGAGGAAGTATAAAATACACTGTAGCTAACATATAAAGAGAGAATGAAAAACAACCGAAAAAAGATTTATATCAATGAAGAATTTTAGTATCAGCAAGGTTTAACATAGAGCATCATTGACGAGTTTGAAGGAAAATTCAATAAATAAATAAATAAAAAAGTTGACAAACATCAAGATATGCAAGTCATAAAATTCATTTCCTCCCAATATGAACTTCAAACTAAAAACTCCAAAACGCTTTGCATACATTTTTGATAGTCTGATGATAAGTTGCCTTAGCATAAAGCAGGTCTCCCTATCAATCACCATTGGACATATGTTCCTACAAAAACCTACTTTTAGATACTTCTCAAATCTGGATAATAGTTGGCACAAAAAACAAAAAAAAGAGAGAGAGAGAGAGAGAGAGAGAGAGAGAGAGAGAGAGAGAGATGTATGATCATCAAACAAGGATTACTTGGCTAAAACAACAGAGAGAAAATTTCCCAGGATATCTGGCACAAATAAATTACAACTAGTTATCAAACACATTAACATTTGCATTTCAAGTAGAATGAGAACAGCAGTTCATTGTTGCATTTCATTTTTCGATTGCAGTCATTCAATTGGCAATGGGTTGATCTTCACAGAACTCAGCTGCAAATATTTTGAAATGGATTGTAGACAATGTGTGGTAAATGATATGCTAGGCAACGGATAACTGCAATAGTTTCTGTACTTTCAGCTCAGGTTTTGCACGATTCCATTCTCAACTAGGTACTCCACAAATTCATCTATCAGGTAGGGCCAAGCACCTTCGGCGTCGTAGTTAGATAACGAAGGATCAATTGTCTGTAAGATATGAGAGAAGGCTTAGCATGCAGTTACAAATCTTTGTTAAAAGTTATTCACAGAAGGAAGTACAGTTTGCACAAATACTGTCACAGCTTGGAATAGACAATTATTCTATATAAAAAAGATGTATATTTACTGTAGGTTTATGAAGTAGCTGGCTACATTTTGAGATGTGAATGACAGATTATGATAACTTTTATATGATGTTCAATTGAAGGCTTAACATATAAATCTACAATTCAAGGATAAACACAGGACACTGGGGCTTAAGGGCCTGGTGCTTGTAAGATTGACCGACCAATCAGTGCATATTTTATCTCAAGAAATGCTATTTTAATAAAACCAAACTACCAAATAGACTTCCTAAATAATTTATAGCCATCAAATTAATCTCAAGATGGAGATGTTGGTGATCCCAAGGAATAATTAATGGTTTCAATAATTTGGATGTCTATTTGGAAAGTTTATTTTGTAAAGGGCCGGCAGCCCAGTGCTACAAACCTCCTACTATGCTCCAGGTCCGGGGAAATGTCGGATCACTTGGATTTATTGTACGCGGCCTTACCCTGCATTTTTTTTTGCAAGAGGTTGTTTTCACGACTGAAACCTGTGACCTCCAGGTCACGTGACGACAATTACCGTTGCGTTAAGGCTCCCCTTGGGAAAGTTTATTTTGGAAAGTTTATTTTGTACAAATAGCATTACTCAATTTCTTACTAGAAACGGAGGAAACCAACCAAAGAATTTATTTTGGAATGTTAGATACTTATATATCCAACTCAGGGCAATTAATGCTCTCCATGTAAACTGCAAACCTGTAATGAATTCTCCAACAATAAATAGTTCACTAGTTTACACTTTTTTTAGCGAAAATATACTAGCATCATTAAGCAAACAGACAACGTAAACAATATTACTAAGCAATAACACAAAAATGTGAAACCTGACTCTTGAGTTCAAGTCAAGAAAAAGGGCATACAGTGACAAACTTTATATGGCTGTTTGGTTCCATGTGAGTAGAGTGGATGCAAGTAGAGTTCACTTACATGTAAGTGCTCTTTCATCTTTTATATGATTTGATGTAAACACCCTATTTCCACGGAAGCAGAGTTACAAGAGACATAAATGCGACATCTTGACAAATTGGCCATAAGTCAAAATGCTGTATTTTTCAATCTTAGTTCATTGTGAGCTTATAAAAGATTGAGCTGCACTTAAACCCAACTAACATAGCCTTAGCCCAAACTTCACAAAACACAAGAAAGCCACTTTTACCCCTTGTTTTTGGACTTGAGTAGGTCTTTGGGGTACAGGCTTATTATGCCAAGCCCGACAACTTTGATCAACTCTATCAACTATTTCAGACAGGCTACCCCCAAGTTCAATACTTTCATCTACAGTTTTTATGTAAGGTTTGGGTTTGGCCTTAATTTATAAATATCTTGCAGAGTTTTCAAACTCATGTTCACCCTGAAGAAACTTGAAATAGAGGCTTGTATCTCTATTTTCTGGATCAGGCAATAGGTCAGTTTCAGGCCAACCCAGCGCACTAAATGATAAATTTTGAATTAGTGCTACTTATATCATTCTAGGTGCAAAGTCAATCAAAGAGTAAAAAGATAACACATGTTCTAAAATAAGCACACACTCATGGAAATTTTATTGTCACCCAGGACACAGGGTTGAAGAAAGTAGATTGTGATGCATACAAGTTTGCACCATGGGAAACATGAATTTAAAGATATCAGCATGTACACTCATCATCCTAAAGAGTCCTACAAGGGAGAAAACAAAAGAATGCATCATTCTGAAATAAACAAGAGTCATGACTATACTAACCAAGCATACCTTCGCAAACTCCAGCAACTGAGACCATGTGTCCCTTGAAATCGCTTTGTTATGCTTTGCCTAGAGGTTGGAGAAAGGAAAGATAGATATTAGATGATACTCTAGGAAGGAATAGAAGGAACTATTACAAAAGCAGAGAGAAATTGTAGAAAAGCACATGTTTATAATTACGGGCAAACACTCCATTATATCATCCTTTCACTAAACCATGTAGCTCTTGAGTACTTTCAACCAAGTAAATCAAATTTCAATTCATGCCTAGTGAGCTCAATTACCTGCAAGAACTGGCACCAATGGTCAACCAAAGGCCAGTTTTTCAGCAAACAGTAATTGCCACATGCCAAATGGCTGTATCCAGTGCAAGAGATTTTTGTCCCTAAATTAGCAAATAAAACAGTTCAGGTAAAACAAGGACTACTTTACAATAGACTTGCTATGACTTTAATGATCTATATAGTGCATGGAAAAAACCACAGATAATGTTACTATAGAAAGAACCATACCATGATATGCAGGAACAAAAATATTGTTTGTTAGCATGTGATAAGATAAACTAAATTATAAATTTGGATTAGAAAACAGTTGGCTATCTTTATGATTTCATTGCATTATGTTCCAAGTAATAATTTGAACAAAAATAAATGAAACAGAGAACAACTAATGATAACTTTAATATGTTCAAGCAATACAAAGAATCATCTATTGTAAATATATACAGAACTCCTCAGAGACTTTGTTCAGAAACAAATCAACACACATTTGCTAAAGAATGATGTAATTCAAAAGAGAACAGCCTAACTTGAGCTGAACCACAAAGAGAAGATGGAAGCAACTTTTAGAGAGTGGTGCATATCTAACAAGTTCACTTTTTCTCAATGTTCAAACAAAATGTAATGAAGCAGCAAACAACAGTGTTTTCCTGTTTCCCTCAAATTGCAGGTACTCAAAAAACAGTTTAAGCTGCTTAACTGAGAATCATACAGAAAGTAAATAGTAATTACTAACTTTCAAGGTCAACAATATCTTTGATATCTCCAACAATAAAAATAATTTAAAAAAAAACTGACTACAAAGAAAAAAAAATCTAAACTTCATTAAAAAAATACAAAAGCAAAACAAAAAACTTGATGTTTGGAGAAATGCATCTTATATGGAATAATAATTTCTACTCCAAATATAATCATTCAGCGCATTGTCTACATCATCTACTGGCATAAGATCTTAATGACATCAAGAAAAAAAATGAGATGCTAGAGAAATTAAGCAGAAGAGTTGATGTTACCTTCTCCTTAGCCCAACCAAAAGCAAAGTTATATATTTCGCGAAATTTATCTGAGGAAAATAGAAGAAACCTTAAATTTCCAGCAGAAAGTCATTTCTAACAAATAAAATCAATATGTGATCTGTAATATGTAAAATAGAAGCATAGTCTCAGAGAAATTAACCACGAACACCTACTGCTACAGTTATTCTGGACAAATAGACAACAGCATACATACATTCATCTTTAAGTTCAGCACGCATCAGCGGTATTTTTCACGAAGCTTTCCAACTGAATCTACCCTGCATGCAAAAAGAAAAATTGATCATACAATGACAAAGACAGAATTATAGAACTAAGCACAAGTAAAATAAATATAACTTTACACATGTCAAATCCACATAAAATTGCAAAAGGACTTCAAGGGAGTAACACAAACAAGACTAATGCAAGTAGAACTTGGCCAGGCTCAGACTTGCAGAGCCCAGGCCCCACCACGCATCAAGCTTGATGGCTTATACAAAAATCACCTAGACTAAGACTCACCCAAGAGTCCAAAAATTGGAGGCTATACACAGAATTTTAAGGCTTGTTGACAGCCCTAGCTACATAGTATGCACAAGGGCACAAAAACATCGTCTAGCAAGTTAAAGACCTTTAGTTGCTCAACTCAGATCAAAAAGTATTTCTTCTTTGCTTCATCTAGGATTAAAATTATTATCTGATTTGCATAATGATAAGATCATATTACAAATGTCATGCCCCAGGTGATATGTTGGCATCCACAAGTTTTGGTTTTTCAAACATGCCCAAGATAGGAGGACCCTAGGAATGCAATTCATTGGTGATCACTCTATAGGCTTAATATATCCACGATACTAGAGAACTCTATTATTCAATGTATGTTACCTCTTCGAATTAAAAAACATAATCAATATAAATATGTGTCAAATTCTCCAAATAAATCACTTCTCCTAAATTTTGGGATTGTTAATATTTTTAAGGAGGATTTGCATGTATACCCCTTAAAAGCATGAAATTGCATGTATACCTATAAATTTTATAATTACATGTATAACGTCAGGCTTCACAAATATTTGCATATATACCCTTAGAACTAAAATTTTAAATTTAAAAATAATTCATAAAAAAAGAAAATATCCTCATTTTCAACCACTATCCAAGAGAAAAATATATATATAAACAAAGAAAAACAAAATTATTTTTTGCAAAAATATAGGGTTGACTTTGACCGTAGGGGTATACATGCAAGCATCTGTTAATTTGGGGGGTATATCTGCAACTATGAAATTTCTAGGAGTGTATACACAATTATGAAATTTCCAAGGTTATACATGTTTCATGTTCTTCTGGTGGTATACATCCAATTTTGCCTAATTTTAAATGTCTTACTTGTCAAGGCGTTCTTGGCCTAGCAAACAATGAGAAGCTTGGGAGTTGCTCAAGTTTGCATATTAAGTTTAAGCCTGGCTTGATTAATTGTGAATGAACTGGAGTGTAAGCTTATATCTTTATCATGGAATTAATATTGAGCCATACTCAAGCATGGTTAGTTCATTTATGATTGACTTGGAAATATCTAAATTTCTTATATTATAGAATACAAACATAAGAATGTCTCACTCTACTATCACAACCAAATTGTGGACATGGTGGTTAGGGTGGTACGCAACTTTGAATTTTATGGGCCAAGGTTCAACTTTTTTGGATAAGGGTTTATGTCCAGAGAAACACAACCCGGCTCTTACCAAATTCAAGCAAATAAAGCTCAAACAAGCTGAATTCAACTGTCCAGCTCAAGCTCAACTAGAGCTTGATGTCAAACAAATTCAAACCAAGCTCAAGCAAGGCTTCGCTCATGTACAACCCTACTCCTGATGAATGTTTAAATAATATTATTAAGGCCATACATCACATATTGAGTCCCAGAGGAATATTTCAACCTGCCAAGAGATTAGAGATTATGTAGGGAAGAGGAATTTTGACTTGATCCATTAAGCATTTGACAGGTATCTGTAGATACCCTATGGATGGAACTGAAATGAAATATTAAACATGAAAATAACAATAGATTCTAATGGGAGCTACAAAGCTCCCGCAATGCGCAGGGTGGAAAGGTCGGACCATTTGGGTCTATTATGCATAAAGCCCTGTTCAGTCACTCTAGGAGCAACTGTTCATGGTCATTATGGGAAAAATACTCTTCACCATCGCTGCATCTCTTTTGGTGAGACAGTTCACAAAACGTACTTCTAAGTAATTGCCCCATAGATCCTATATCTATCTATATGAAGAAGAAATCACGTAAGGAAGACTTACCCTCAAGAGGTTGTTTCCAAGAATCAAACATGTGACCTCCAGGTCACATGGCGACAACTTTACCATTGCGCCAAGGCCCTCTAATGGGATAATCAAAAAAGTAAAATAAAATAAAATAAACATCAAAAGATCAAGCCCAAATTCAAACCCTAAAACTTGGAGCTCACTCATGCTTTTCAAGTGGAATGTTTGGGCTTGTACTAATCAACTTGACTCAAGAACTCTTATGCACAATCACTAGTCTGATGTCTTTAGTTGCAACCTTAACTAATTCATTTTGACAAGCACTTTAATTTCATGATTCCTTCAAAATTCCACTTCACAATTGTTCAAATAAAGTCATGATGAGAAAAGAAAAATGATAACAAAGAAGATACACATCCTCTAAGGTTATATTTATTATGTATGTATGCACGTATGTATAAATTCCCCCTTGGAGGTGTAGTGGATACAGTTCCATTCCAAAAGAACCTGTCCAGAAATAAGAGTCAAGTCACTAGTCATATTACTAGAATCTTACCCGAAAGTGCTTGCAGACCAGTAAAAATTCCTGCTTAGAAAACTGCATACATCGTGGCAGCCTTCATATGCCAAGATAGAACCAACTGTTGTAAACACAGAACCAACATCACAAATCACCTTAAGATAGAACATGTAAATCACGCCTGATCAATCATTTAAAATAAACATATGCTAAACTAAATCAGGTTACAAAGCTTGCCACCACCATGTTGGACATCAAGTGTGTAGGATTAACAGAAATCATGGTTTTACAGAAGCATTCCAAAAGTAGACCTTCACAATTAATCACAAGCTCCATTGGACACTAGGCACTTAGCCACTCACTTTGAAGGTGTGTGATACAATCTGTATCACATGCTAACGCTGCTAAAACAATATGATGGGCCTCGAGCACACATGAAAATTTTCCATAAAACCATAGAAAACAAAACAAAAAACAAGCATGTAGGGCTCAAATCCTCCAATAGAAAATACCAAGAAATGCATGTATTAAATTTGGAAGTGTATGAGTGGTCAAAAGCATGCATACCATAACA
Organism: Dioscorea zingiberensis; assembly: GCA_026586065.1. Taxonomy (NCBI): domain Eukaryota; kingdom Viridiplantae; phylum Streptophyta; class Magnoliopsida; order Dioscoreales; family Dioscoreaceae; genus Dioscorea; species Dioscorea zingiberensis. The sequence goes on along the minus strand of JAGGNH010000038.1, from coordinate 206,320 downwards.
ATATCATCAGGTTCCACCTGCAAAGGCCAAAAAAGGAGTAAAATGATAAGAAAAATAAAGATAAAAGTGGCATAAAGATAAAGTTTATCATGGAATTAAAGCAGTAAATAATAATGCTATAAAAAACTTACACAAAAGCCAAAAATATAATTGGCGCATAAAGTTATAAAAAAGTTACATAATTCAAATTGCCAAATATCTGACTTCCATGACAAGTTATGTCAAAGTAAAAGAAGCAGAATACTGGAATAAAGAATGAAGACATGTTGATAAGTGAAAAAAGCCACCTCCAATACAATTCAAGTCCAATTAATGCTGACAACATGTGCAAAGATTTGCAATTACCACTAAGCAACTATGCAAAATGGGATCCAACAGGAACATGCAAAGAAAGAAATTCAGCAATGGTAATAAGGTAGCATAGTTAGCAGACACCTCTCTTCAAAGTAAAGTTTCACAACTCATATCCCGTATATAACATGTACCAATAATTTCTTAAAAAGAAGAAAACCAGCAAGAGCTTTAGGCAAAATTTTCTTAATGTGAATGGTCAACTTTTCTTATCTATGAATAGATGTTCTGCTGAAGAGACTTTTTTCTGCCATTCTACATCAACTGCCAGAATCATATAGATGGGATAGCGTCATCAACAAGCAGCTGGAAGTGTTACAAAGGGTTTTCATGAATAATTAATAAGTATGAGCCAAGGTTGACTTCACTCCATGTCATATACAATAGTATAATGGTCCAAGATAAACAATTTAGTATGAACCTGAACAAGGTGGTCTAAAGCAACAATTTGTTGCACAAGTCAAGCAATTCTGTTCAAGGATCAGGTGAGTCGATGTCTCATCATGATGCAAAGGATTTGATGAACCTCAAAAAGGTACACAAAAAAAAAGGCAGCCGGTGCTACAAAGCTCCCGCTATGCGCGGGGTCTGAGGAAGGGTCGGACCACTTGGCCTCAAAAGGGTACAATACAAAGAAATCAGGAAGTGAAATCCAGTATCCCATTTGATGCAGCCAAGACAGTATACCACTTTAATGAACATCTAGAAGGAATGTTGAAGAAGGTAGAGAAATAGAAGAGGCCACACAACATGGCAAAATAAAAGAAAGAATAATTGTAGAAAACCACCATTAAAAATAAGAATTTGTTGTTAATGAATCTTACAACCAATACTAATGCACAAATTATGTACTAAAAAAGCACAGTTATATAGTTATTTGCAGCATTATAAAACAAAGCGGCAAGAGACTAACCAAAGCTTAAGAAGATAGATCATTATTATTATCTTAAAACAATTGCAGGTGATAGTGTCAGACAGCTACATGACCTTAAACAATATTTAGAGTATTAAATAAAAGATGTACATTCAGAAATAAACAATAATTTATCAAAGCAAAAAGGTTGTCTGTTTAAGTTGACCAACATGCATCCGATTTTCTTCAAACAAAAAAGTTAAAATTTAAATGAAATTATTAAAATAAATACTTGAAGAACTATAGATTACCCAGAAATGAACTGTGAAGGAAAACAAGATGTCTATTTAAAGAGTCTGGATCTTTAGATTTAGCAATTCTATGAGCAAAAAATAACTGAATAAGTAACCCCCCCTTTCAATGGAAGGAAGAAATCCTTAGGATTAGCATTCTTAAAGAATAAATGTAAATTCTCTTGAAGCACATAATCAAAGGTCTTATTCAATATTTTGCATATAAAAGTATCTATAATATCAACATTCATATTAGGTAAAAAAATGGGATATCCTTAGTGGTGGTGGTGAAAGTGCCTCAAAACAATACAAACACAAGGCAGATGTTGCTAACACCATTATAGTATCAAAAGAGACCGAGACAACAGTAATAACAACAACAGACCAAAATTACCTGCAAATCATTGCAAAGAAGGGAAATACCATCGACCAAGATCATATCAGCATAATTATCTGCAAAGATTGGAAATATTGAATTGAAATTATCACTTAAAGTTCATTAATCTAAACCAAACTATGGTGACAAAACCATGAACTAACAAAGTTCATTACAGTTAGAAAACCTTAAAGTTCAAGCAAGTGAACAAAAATTAGGTAAAAGATTGGCCCCATCAACTTAGGGATATTTTCAAAAATTTCAAGGAAATAAAAAGAAAAAAGACTTTATGGGGAGCTTAATTGGAACTTCTTGATGAAATATTGGATAGGCTAATGACTCATACACAGCTGATGAAAATTAAGGTGTAGGACCAAGCATAAGTAATGAGGCAGAGACTTTAGCCAACTTCAAGCCTCAACCACTCTGCTTGCACTGAAACAAAGCATTGGCGCTTTGACTCTGATAACGGATAATATAATGCATAATGCATTCCTGAAAAAGAACATCAGTATTTCACATATGACCACCAGGTAAAAGAAATTTCAGGTGTAGTAGCATGCACCACTGCATCAATTTTTAACTTGTAAACAATCATATTCACGGATCAGCATTTTTAAGAAGAAAGCACAGGCATCTCTATTAAATATCGATAGGGTAGAAGCCGTAAGAAGCATGATTCTCCTCACACTAACCTCTTTACTGGAGCAAAGAGGGACTTTTAGATGAGCAGACACTGACAGCCATTATCCTCTCTTTTGACAGAATAAACTATTTCAAAGTAACTCTTTAATCTTGAATTCATATTAACCAATACAATCAAATCTAGAACCATTAAAAAAAAAGGATAAAGATAACTTGAGTCTTTGGCATAATTGTCTAAACTCTTAAGTGAAGTGAGATTATTTTAGGTCCTTATTATTAATAAATATTGCTCTTTTTCTCATTGCAAATACCAATGAACCATGAAGTACAACCTGCAATGAAGATGTAACAGCAGGCATATAATCTACTTGCAAGCAAAACATTTTTGCTTCATATAATGCCCATCATTGACAATATTAACTTCAACTCAAAAGAAATTCATTGGAGTGCAGATTAAAAAGCGATCTCTCTGCAAGCTATGAGATCATCAGTTAACTAGATAAAAACTTGCCTTTGTAGCGATTGTAAAGCTCTTCAAGATGTCTGGTATCCACAACTCCTCTAATCTGTGGTTGGCTGTAGAAAATATCGAAAGCACTCTCTAGATGCCAGTCACTAGCTTTCAATGCTTGAAGAGCTACCTTCTCACTGGAACCACATATAAAAGAAGGCATAAACCATGACAACTTTGCATTGATAAGAGTTACAAGGCGTATTAAAAATATGGAACATAATGAGAAATACAGTTGAATATTTTCAAAGAAAAATATCTCCAATCTGTAATATATGAAAAATAACATTAAAAAAATCCAAGTAATCTTAAAGAAGATATATATTTCTCACTATGTTTCAGACTATAAAATTAAGAACAGAAGAATAACAAAACTTAATCATGGGTGCCATAATACACCAAGAATTCTGGATTGATGTCTTGACATGCAACATGATACCCTAGAGAAGAATAGATCAGGAGAAGATAAAAAAGTATCCTGACCTCAGTAAACCAAATTTCTAAATAAGGCATTGGCTGTAATTAAGTGATGCTGGAAGGAAGAGAAAGGTTTCAGTGAAAATATCATTAATTCATGGAATGCTTCATGAAAATAAATTTGTACAAATGGAGGGTACCAAAGAGAGAATGGAATAAGTATTTATACACGGAGAATATGGGGCAGTGTAATATAAGTCTCCATTTGACCAGAATTAGAAGAAATAAATTCAAGAAAACTTGCAACAAAATAAAAAAAGAAATTGGAAGGGGAAAAACAGAACTGATGATATTAAAGTCATAGCATTGGATAAAATAGTGGTTGGCCCTATTTAGTAGTAAAGCATGTAAGACTATGAGATTCTCTTTCTCAACCTTCATTTCGGGGGAAAACAACATATCATCACTGGTTTTTCATCAGCTCTATTTCAGGATCCATCATTCTATTTTCCCTACATATATTTTTGCAAGCTTCTCCAAAACTTCGAATCATGTTTGCATACACTAAAAATTCATTCACAGATAACCAGCTGTTGTTTAATGATAGCATGGCTTTACAATGGTATGCCACCAAAGATATCAATGATAACACTTTAAAATGGCAGCCCGCTACAAAGCTTCCGCTATGTGCAGGGTTCAAGAAAGGATGGGACCACTTGGCACCTTGCCCTACTTTTTGCAAGAGATTTTTACCATGACTCAAACCCGTGACCTCCTCACTACATGGCATAACTTTACCAAGTTTTGCCAAAGATAACACTTTAAAAGCTATGGAAAATTCAGAAAAGTGACAGGAATTGAACTGTACCTATAAATAAGAGCTATATATTCACACATATCAGTTAATTTCCACGTGCAAAGAAACAATAGAACAAAAAACTGAGATCTAAATCAGGAAAAAAAAACAGCAGATGAGCACCAAATAAGCTCACCTGCTTCCAGTTATCGCCATGAATTGCTGGAGTTTGTCACGGTGTCCTCTTCCCAGCTTATGCTGCCACAACACAAGAACAATCAGGCTACCAAAACCGAATTCCCAATATTACTCATTTCATTGCAGAATTGCTATTAAAACCTTCAAACAAGTAAAATTCCAAATTTTTACAACGGATCTAAAGATTTCTACAAAAGTTTCAACATACAGGCCAGACCAAACCAAACAAAACAAAACAAAACAAGAAATGGTTCAATGAATTACGAGCCTGAGAATTCAAAAGCTTCAAATCCGAAAAAGAAAAACACATGCCAGATCATCTAAACCCGGAATTTCCGGATAATACTAGTGCAAAAAAGATAGATTAAATCGGTGAAGGTGACAGACCATGATGGTTTCTTCAGCTGAAACCCTAGATTATTCCCGAAAAGGAAGCTCTAGGAAAAGGTTTGGATAGTGAAGGAGAGGAGAAACGAATTAGGGTTTGGGGTTTCTCTCTCTTCCTCTCCTTCTCCACAACCCTTCCTCTCTCTCTCTTCAGCTAGATAGCCACCGTTCTTTTTAATATTGGATTCTTGGAAGCCTATTTCTTGTTCGTATTGCTAAAAACCCCTCTAATTTCTCATATTTACCGTATTACAAGGTATCGTATTAGTAATATTTCATGTTTTCAGGGGTTGAAATGAGAATCTTGTCATCTTGATCATTCATCTGACGTCAGATCACGTGATTGGACGATCTGGTTAACGATCTCGAGGCAAATGTGCCTCTTTGATGGCTCAGGAACACCAGTGGGCCCCATCAAGTCGACCATCAAAATGCGCTTGATGTGATTCACTGACGTAAGGCGTTATTCTTGTACACGTGGCAGGTTTTGGTTGGTTGTTGGAGCCAATTTACATGGCGGGGCCACGTCGGATAATATATTGTGGATCGGGTCAGGTCGCTTCGCTATCAAACTGAACCCAACTGCACTGGTTTTATAATAAATCTAATTAAATGTATTCACATGTATTAATGATATAATAAAAAACTATTGATAATAATCATCTCTCTATATATATTACTAAGTGTGACAGATAATTTTCTATAAATTGGGTATGGGATGAGAAATAAATAAAAAAATGGAGTATACAAAAAAAAAAATATATATGTGTGGGGAGATTGTATTTATGCATAGTGCTACATATTTTGAAGACCTACGAATAATTGATGGTTTTACTAATTAAACTTTTTGGGTAACATCAACACAATGACATTTATTTGCATTATTATTGATGTTTTGCAATGTTACAAATCCAACTTTTTATGGGAAATTTATTGGAAAAATATGAATGATGATTTTAATAAATGGAAGTGGGAGAATAAGAAAAATTTTCATATGGAAAGTTTTAATTGCTAGATTAAAGAGTGAAAACAAAATAGTTCTTATTGTAGCGTCATCTGGAATTGCATTCATGCTTATGAAAGGAGGAAGAACCACACATTATAGATTTAACTAGTTCATTAGAGCTCTTTGTGCCCACATTGTTCTCAATATTGCTTGTTGTTTATTATAGAGTGTTCTTAATTTAGTCCAGCCATTGTCATCAATCTGTAATTCACTATATTTGTTCTTTATTCTTATTATTTCTTCCTCTATGTTTCTAATGTGTGGTTCTATGTTTTGTGTGATTCTCCTACATTTCTTGGTAAGGTCCTTTCTTAAACTATGGAACATGTGGCTAAAGTCATGCATTGGATTTCCAATACTTATGGTTCTCCATATTCTTTATAAACTATTTTGGCATTCAGGATCATCAATCCAATAATTTTCAAATCTAAATGGTATTGCATTCTTTACTCTTTGCGCACTATAGTCAAATATTAATAGCTTATGATCTGATTGACATCTTGGCAATTGTTTATATGGTAACTTGTTACATTGTTGATCTAACATTTATTTGCAATAAAGCGATTTAACCTTACTTGACTTCCGGCTCCTCCCCTGTGGGTTTTACACCAAGTGAAGGGAGAACCTAAGAACCTCAGCTTAGATAGATTATTATTTATCAAAAAGGAATTAAAAAATTTAGATTTTGTGCATAACCTCTGTATTTATGCTCCTTTCCTGTCTTTCCTCTATGCTCTTAATTGCATTGAAATCTCCAATGAGAAGCCATGAGCTCGAAATTGAGGATAACAGGGTGAGCTCATCCTAAGTGTCCTTTTGTTGTGTAACTAGTTGGTTGTTGTATATAGTTGAGACCAACCATGTTTTTATTTTTCATTCACTGTTGGGATTAGGTAAAGAGCAAACCTGGAAGCAACCACTGGTGTTGCTTTTCCTAAGTTCTTCTTCCATATCACAACTATCCCACTAGAATAACAGATTTAAACGTTTAATCGAAGAGAAAACCCTACTTACGCTTGCCTCGGCCTGACACCCCCTGCAGTTCCATTATAATATTCTCATTATCACTTGTTTATTTGAGATGGTATTCTCCTTGCTTGTTGCTCCCATTTTTTTTTTGGGTTTGGTTGTGCTCAATGGATGCTCTCTTGCTATTGCTTCCCATCTCGTCCCTTGAGGTCCCCTCTATCTCCATGTCCTCGTTTGGATATGGAGGTTCATCCACTTTGATCATCTCTTCCTCTCTTTGGTGGTCTTTGTTTAGCCTTCCCAAGATTCATGTAACCCTATCCACAAGAGCCATATGAGAGTTAATTATTGTTAGTTCTAATGACATGCTATTATTAGTTGAATTAATGTCTTTAGATCCATTGCTTTCAATTAATGCTTCCTTATTAAGCGAAGTCATTAATTCCTTATAATCCCTCGTCTCCATCCCTTCGTATGATGTGTCCACATGGCGACGATCACGTGCGTTAAAGGTTTGGGACCCTTCATGATGTGTATCGTGGCTCACATAGCCACCCCGCCAAGCCCGCCCACGTATCGGTTGTCGTGGAGAAGCACACATTTCAAAGTGGTCAGTTTTGCCACGTAGGTCCTACGAAAGCTTCTCCGTTAGACCACACCTCTCTCTCATCCTTCAACCCCTTAAACACGGCACTCGGTCCCCCCTTCGAAGTACGCACCTCAGTTGCTTCGCTAGAGGGTCATGCCTTTTCCCTACTATAACACATGTCCCTCATCTAGGCACTTTGTTTGGTGATCAATCAAGCCGTTAGGTGCCACGTGATCTGTCTCTTCGTTATGTGCACTCTTCGTCTTCATTGCTCGATCATCACTGGAGCCCCGTTGTCCAACCATCTAGGCTCTACAACTGCTTTGTCTCCTTCAAACCACCATTCAATGGTCAAATTTTTGGTTGTCTTCCTTCTCCGAATGTTCTACCTGTACTTTAAACATTTTAGATGCTCAGTTTCTCGGAGTTCATGTATACCAACTTGGGCTATCGACACCCTCAGCCATGATCCCTTTCCCTTTCGGGTTGAGATTCGCTGGCATGGTTCCGGTTCCTCCTTGTTAGCTCCTATCAAGCTCCATTCCATAGTTATCGACAACGCTCTTACCTACACACCTCATTTAAGGGGTTTTCAAGGTCCAACTTAATAAAGACTCTTACGTATCGAGCACGATTCATCAACAGAGTCGTGTCATCTATTTTCACGACACAACCAAAGAAGGAAACAATCAACTCCAGGGCCTCCGAGGACCAATACTCCACTTGTAAGTGATGGAGTTGTACCCACATCTACAGATGTTAGTCTTTCAAAAATAGGTTGAAAATGCTATTTCCGGTGAATAATATGTAAAATCGTAATTTTTATGGTCCAAGTACCTTCAGAGAAGAGGTACTCTACTATGGATTTCACCAAGCAACGGATGAGGAAGTATCTGTTCGGTATGTCTGTGATGAAGAACTCCCCTGGGTTATGTCACAACCTAAAAATTAAGGTTCTCCCTCATGATGTAAAGGACAAATAATTTCACATGCATGGTGATACCCATTGCGCTATGTGCTATGGTTACCACTTCATCTTCTAGCGTGATCGTGTCCATTACCAACATCTTCAGGTGCTCCAATGTGGGTCCCGGTATAGTAGTTGACTCTGCCTGGTGTTGTGGCTGGTTTCGGATGACGTGCGCCCACGAGCGACTTCTCGTTCCGTCGTTGGTAGCCCTTTCGCCCTGTGGTACTTACAGAGAAGACGAGCCATATATACACCACTGAGATAGAGAGGAGAGCTTTGGTCTCTCAGCTTTTTGTGGGAGCGTAAGTCGTTAGGCTGAGTGGATGGCGGTGGCATGACTTTCCTCGCCATCTTTACTCCGCTCCCACTTACTAATGTAAGTGGGGAAGAGCTTTCTATTGAGCCAAGACGGTCCTAAGAGCACGCCTTGAGACCTCGTGAGAGGGAGACAAAAGACAGAGCATGATAACTGTATTTTTTTTTAATCATTATCTATATTTTTAAGACGAGCAAATCATATGTGAATGATCTTGAATAAATCTCTTTAATTTTGAGTTTTCAATATTATTCCAAAGTTTGTTTTATTGCATGCAATTCTTATTTTGAGGGCCTCTTTATAAGTTATTTTCTTCCATCTATTTGTCACTTTTTGCTATATTGCCATCTTAAGTACTTTGTCTCACCTTCCTATTTTTAGAATTCAGTGTAATATAAAAGAGAGTTCTATAAAACAAAATATTAACATGTTTAACAAAACCCTTGACCAATATTTACTCATACCCAATAATAACAAAACTTTTTAATTATAATTCTTCTAGGATTTAGATTTTTCTTAATTAGAATTTGATATACTCTAAATTATAATTTATTTATCTTCGAACTCGAGCAATATTAATTACATCTTTGCAAACTATGCTTAATTAATCAAAGATATAAAGATTTTCCCTAAGTTGGTTTATATATGTGAAAAATGCTTATAATTCGTGTCAGATCCACTAGAAATTTTGCACCACGTGCAAGTCACGCTGAAGTTTACTGCTTTTCCCGCCACTTCTCTTCCCGGCCACCTCGCTTCTCCTTATCCTACACCCTCGAAAGCTATCCTGTTCCAAAGAAGAACGGCCGGAAATCTCTTTCCATAAATCGGCCCCAAATCCAAGCTCTCCTTCCTTCCTCGTATCTTGCAGGCATGACGCCAATGGCGTGGCGACTCCCTCGAAATCTAGGCCCAAGCCCTCGCGCCTCCTCCCTGCCCCTCAGACGCCAGGGATCCGTGCCTCGCCGATCTCTTCGTCTTCTCTCCACTCCCCAAACTCCGATCCACCACTACGATCCTTCCTCTCCTCCAAAGTCCGCCAAGAAATCCAAGCGATCCCTCCTCAAATCCCCGTCTTTCTTCCCCATCACCCCCAATCCCCCTGAATCCAAAAGACGGAAGAAATCGGGCCCTGACTATAAGATCCCAAAGAGAAAAATCTATTTCAAAAAAGTTGTGTATGATGGCGGGGAGTTCGATGATGCGGGAAATTAGGGTTTATAGGGAAAAAGAGGAAGAAGAGAGGAGAGAAAAGGAAGAAGACGAAGAACAGAAGAAGAGAACTCGAGATAGAGAGAATTTCATCAGATTCATTATTCACTAACTGTCTCTCATCAGTCAAGCCATTACAATTATATACCTAAGTTTTAAGATGGACGGCCAGGATTATATTGTCTCTAGGCCTGTCTTTACAAGAGAAGGTGTGGCTGAGATTAAAGGATCAAAACATTAAAGGAAATCTACGGTTGTTGCTTGCTGAGATGGAGGGCTCATGTTTAAAGAGGCTTGGGCTTATTTTGTCACACAACAATACTCCCCCATTACTTCCCTTGTCCTCAAGGGAAATCTGGAATCTGATTGAAGATCTTCAGCAGTGTCCCAAGTAGCTTCAGATGGATGAAAGTTCTGGCAACAGAGAGAGTTGGAATCTGTTTTCCACAGTAAGACACCCATTGATATCTTTGATGGCACGAGATTGGGGTCAATCAATAGCACATTGCTAAAAGTAGATAAGGCTAGCTTGATATCTCCTCGGGCTTCATGCATTATACCTTCCAAATTGAGTATAGCAGCAGAATTGGGCTTCAAAATTTCAAACTGCAAGTGAGATCCTTCCTTGTAAGATAAAGTACCTTTAGCTTGTCTTCTCAAATAATCACCTGAGAAACTGAAGCCTGCACCTCTTAGATGTTTTTTAGACATTTGATCACTTGCTAAGGTCTTGTGGGCATATTCTTCTCCCTCAAAAGCAAGAGAGTTATCCTCGCCACATAATTTGGGAGCCAACAAGAGTGCAATGATACTGTCAGGACCTTCATGCTTGTTCAATGACTTTCTCAATAAACTCAATCTAGCTTTGTTCTGTACTACACTGTAGCAAAGTGTCGTATTGCTCAATCTATCAATATGTGGATATGTTCCAGGTGGAAGTTCTTCAAACTGTCGGCCCAACAGAAATGTTTGGCCACATATAGACAGTGCAAAAGCCAGTGTTGCTCCTCGCAAGGAGTCCAATTTCGATTTCATTTCCAAACCCATCTGCTGTGCATCTTCAAGCTTCATTGAAAGATTAGAAATCAATGTGCCTTTCTCAAGAAGGACTTTTATTGCCTTCTCTACATGTCCATTGACCCAGGTATGTCTGAGAAAAAGACTCTATGGCATGTCCAATGTGATCATGTGCATCTTCTAGTGGTTGAATTATGTTTGGAGCCAGGCCAGTCATCAAAGCTGCTGCAGCATTGCTACCATTGGTCTCGTCAATGAAACTGATAGTGGAGTTGATAACCAGTAATAAACTCCCTTTGAGATCCTGAAAACCGCCACCATCATAGACCTTCTCCGATAAAATTTCAAAATCAAACAATTTAGTCCCTTGCTTCGAATATGCTGCTACTATTATTGCCCATTGTTGTTGCTCATTGGAACTGAAATTCCCATCAAAATTGTAAGTAACATCACTCAATTGCTTTTCATTTATGAATATATTGTAACCAAGGTTGATTCCACCCTTCACCCCCAAATCTGGATTGTGGGACAGAATTGCCATGTCAGTCTTATTGTATGCCTTCCAAATGGCTCTGTCAGGATGAGTCCAGAATTCCTCTTTCAAGATGTTTGCAATTAAATGTTTCTGCAGGTAGGCTGGGATACTATTCCTCAATTGATCATCAAAAATAGCAAACAGACCAAGCATATCCCCCTTCGCCAGAGCAAATTTAGCAACATGATAATCCTCCATAGGATGATTTGCCTTCCTTTTGACAAGACTGAATCCATAAGTCTGAGAACATCCAACCTTGAAGTAGCATAACCTCTCCATGAATACGACCGCCAAGCTAAATCCCTCTTCTATGACAAGCCAACAGCCAACCATAACAACTTGTTCTGTTGATCGGACAACATTATTTCCCTCAAGTAAACTGATGGTTAGAGAATCAGGTCGCCAAGGCATAATATCCGGATATAATTCCTGTTTCCGGCCACTTATGCTAGAATCAAAAACCAAGATCTGAGTACAAACAGATTGGTAAACATGGGTTACCTTCTCCAAGCTTTCAAATTCAGTACCATTTTTGGCATTCCAGGGCACAAACTCCCACTGAGGTATTTCTTCAAACAATTGTGGTGCATCCACTGATTTCATAAGCCTTGGCTGCAGAAATTTTGGTGTTTCTTGGTACATTGTATATATACCACTAGAATTACAGTCCAAAACAGGTCGATCATTAATTGGAAATAAATCCTTTGAAGATACAAGGCCTTTAAACCATTGGAGAGCCTTGTCATCCAAGGGTTTGGATACTACTTTCACTTTCTTCAACTCAGCAGTATGATGTAATCCAAGGGGTTGCTCCATTTTATATAAGCATTCATGAAGATCACAACCATCAAATCTAGGGTATTCTAATTTGGTGCAATGGCTAGCAGTGATTGAATGTCCACTAGGATCAAGAATTCCATCATTTCTATTTGCTATATCGAGATGGGATTGAGATGCTACCTCGTTGTTTTGGAGGGTGATTCCACGGATCATCTGCTTGATCTCCTCCATAACCTTGTGACTTTGATCCCTGATTTCTTGGCTAATTTCTTGGATTGCCCTCGTATGCTTCTCACCCATTTCTTGGATTGCCCTTGTATGCTTCTCACCCATTTCTTGGATTAAAGCTTCAAGATACTTGAAATCTTGGTCTTCGATGTCCTCTGCCATGGCAGGATCGATCTCTGATACCAATGATGCGGGAAATTAGGGTTTATAGGGAAAAAGAGGAAGAAGAGAGGAGAGAAAAGGAAGAAGACGAAGAACAGAAGAAGAGAACTCGAGAAAGAGGGAGAGAAATTCATCAATTCATCAATTCACTAAACTGTCTCTCATCAGTCAAGCCATTACAGTTATATATCTAGGTTTTAAGATGGACGGTCAGGATTATATTATCTCTGGGCCTGTCTTTACAAGAGAAGGTGTGGCTGAGATTAAAGGATCAAAACATTAAAGGAAATCTACGGTTGTTGCTTGCTGAGATGGAGGGCTCATGTTTAAAGAGGCTTGGGCTTATTTTGTCACACAACATTCGAGATCGGGGATGATGTTTATGTCAAGAGGAAGGAGGATCCGGAGTCTGATGATGATGATGATCCAGAGGTGGAGGAGTGCCGGATTTGCTTTGAGGTTGGGAACGCGGTAATGGTGGAATGCGATGATTGTTTGGGGGGTTTTCACTTGAAGTGCCTGAAGCCACCTTTGAAGAAAGTGCCAGAGGGGGACTGGTTTTGTGGGTTTTGTGAGGCACGGAAGATGGGTAAAGTCGCAGAGTTGCCAAAGCCACCGGAAGGAAAGAAAGTTAAGAGGACGGCCAAGGAGAAGCTGCTTTCAAGTGACCTGTGGGCTGCACGGATTGAAAGGTAATGTGATTAATTGGTTTTGTAGGCTGTCAGGGAACTGGGCAACAAAAAAGAGAGAAAAAAAACTTAGATTTACCTGTCCAGTTCCTGAGTTCATGAAATAGCTGATCAAGAAATAATTTTTCAGGAGATTCAAATGTTCATCAAGTGCATTGATGGATAGCCTGTTAGCTACTCATGTTGTTTTGTTGTTAACATGCATAATAGAATGTTGTAGTATGATCTAGGGCTAGTGGTTAACATTAAAACTGATTTTTTGCAAAGCCATGCCTTCGTTGGTTGTTCTTTTAACTTTTTTATTTGTTTATTTTATTTATTAATTTTGAGCAGCTTGTGGAAAGAACCAGATGGGTCATATTGGCTAAGGTGTCGATGGTATACAATTCCTGAAGAGACTGCAACAGGAAGGCAGCCACATAATTTAAGGAGAGAACTTTATCGCACAAATGATATTGGCAACATTGAGGTAATTGCTAATGGTGCCTGCTCCTAATTCTTCTTTTGTTGCTAGTTTGTGATTATTTTTGATTTTTCGTTTGTTGTGTTTATGATTTTACATGCAGCCAAATCTAGAGTTGTTGTGTATAGTTGGTTTGTAATCAAAACAAATGCATGCAAATTAAATTGAACTTGATGTGCTTGGAGGCAATCGAATGATCAATGTATTTAATCTTTCATTGGTGAAATTAAAAATTATGGGGGTGTGTTATTGTATTGTGACCGTCAGCATACAGACTTGGCAAAACCAATCCCATACCTATTTATCCATCCACACTACATTTTTGGGTGGGTTGGATAAAGGCTTCTATGAACCATCCAAAATGGGTAAATTCTACCTTTTCCAGTTTGACCAATGCCTCAAATCTTTTGATCTCCATTCATTTTGATGCCAATATGTTGAATAGATGTTTAATGGAATTCTTATTCTCAATTGCTAGATGTACCATCAGTTAGTAGTCTGCATTATTTACTTTTCAGCATTTTCCTTTGAAATATCTGTTCATGGGATATTCTCTACTATTCAGGCCAAAAATAAGCTCTTCGTTGTCACAGCAAACAATAAAAGTTAATTTTCAAATTGTTTTGATGCATATAATTTCTTATTCACATGATAATAGCTTTGTGATGTTAATCTATGATACTGGTTCATTAGCGTCACCTTAGTGTATTTTACTTCATAAACCCAAAAGAATTCAGCTGCTTAATGAACACAGCTACTTTGTTTTAAGTTGTAAATTATGCATACAGATGAAGTCTCTCATCAGCAGAAAAAGTCAGCTATTTCTTATCTACATGATAATAGCTTTGTGATGTTAGTCTATGATAACAGTTCTTTAACCACGCCTTATTGTATTTTACTTCATAGATTTGTAAAGAATTCTGCTTGAGAATTACCGCCATTTTAATTTTTAATTTTGCATACAGATGGAGTCTGTCATCCGACATTGCTATGTTATGAATCCTAAAGATTTCTTTGAAGCAAACAATGAGGGAGATGATGTATTTTACTGTGAATACGAGTATGATATCCATTGGCATAGCTTCAAGCGTCTTGCAGAAATTGATGATTCTGAGGAGGTAAGCTTTTTTAATTCAACATGGAACTTACTGATACTTTTTCTAAAAAAGAAAGGATTTTGAACAATATAAAAGTTAACATCATATATTTGGTCTACTTTGCTTAAGAATGATGAAGGATCAGGAAATGATGATGAGTGGAAAGTACCAAAGGATTCAGATTCTCACACAGATGAAGACTCAGAAAAAGAGGAGGATACCGCAAAGGGCACAAAATGCCAATCTCATCAGTTGGCTGCAGTATGGTTTTTTAGTAACAAACTCCTGTTTTAGTGCTCATTTTATTTGTACATTCTAAATATTGTTGTTTCACTCAGAACTCTCGCAGAGGAAGAGTGTTTGGTCTTCAAAGAATAGGAACAAAGAGAATCCCTGAGCATGTTAGATCTCATAAACAGACTGAACTAGAAAGGGCAAAAGCAATGCTGCTTTTGGCAACACTGCCCAAATCCTTGCCTTGCAGGAACAAGTATATACTTATTCATTAATTTCTTACTTTCGATGGTAGCCTGATAGCTATTTACTGAAGTTTTTTGAGCCAATTTTCTAGAGAAATGGATGAAATAACTGCATTTGTCAAAGGTGCTATTTATGATGATCAATGTTTAGGCTGGTGCCTTTATATCCATGGTGTTCCCGGAACTGGCAAGGTCGGTGATATTTTCTTGATGCATTTTTGTTTCCTCTTCATATTCTATCTCGTTGAAGTGTTCACTTTTTAGTTTCACATTTTTGCTTTTATGAATTTATCCCTTGTTGCTATTTAAGGTAACCTTTTTTATTTGTATTTTATAAAATGTTGGGGTGGGCTATTCTCTGGCAAACTGCAGACAATGAGTGTGCTTTCGGTGATGAGGAATCTAAGGTCTGAAGTTGATGCTGGTACTATGAGACCATATTGTTTTATAGAGATAAATGGTCTTAAATTGGCCACACCAGAGAACATTTATAAGGTAGAGGAGTCAATTAACTGTCTTATTTCATAAGTTCTTCGCATTTTGATTTTTTATGAAACTTTTGCAGGTTATTTATGAAGCTCTCAGTGGCCATAGGGTTGGATGGAAAAAAGCTCTTCATTATCTGAATGAAAGATTCTCAGAAGGCATTAAAGTTGGCAAACAAGCGAATCAACCTTGTGTCTTACTCATTGATGAGCTTGATCTCCTTTTAACCAGAAATCAATCTGTATGTATTCACTTCTCATTGCTATAACTTTACTAGCAAAATATGTTGAAATAGTTTGGTTGTGGTCTATGGGTTCTCGACAATAAATTTTAAGACTTTAATCATTTACGTTCAGGTCCTATATAATGTTCTTGATTGGCCTACAAGATCTCATTCTAAACTTGTAATCATAGGTATCTTTCTGTTCATAGCCTCAATACCTCTTCCTAATCTTCTTCCCTTGATAATCTACTAATATTGTTCTCATTCTTATATGTGTTTAGGCATAGCAAACACTATGGATCTTCCAGAAAAGTTGTTGCCTCGCATTTCTAGTCGTATGGGAATTCAGAGGCTATGTTTTGGGCCTTACAACTACCAGCAATTGCAAGAAATCATTTTAACTCGTCTTGAAGGTAGTGGTGCATTTGAAGAGCAGGCTATTGAATTTGCTTCAAGGAAGGTAGGAATAACAACTATTAGTTGCTTCATTATCTAATATTGTGTTTGTTAATATTTAATACTCCGGTGCATGGCTAATTTGAAAATTATAGCCTACTGAACCTGCACTTTTAGTTCATTTGACTTGTTGCATACTTGATTTTTCATCTGTGACATGTTTAAACTGTTGTATATTTTTGTAGAACAAAATATGAAATCCCTAAAGGAAAATTTATCCAATATTTAACAACAACAACAACAACTAAGCCTTAATCCCATACTAGATGGGGTCGGCTATATGGATTCTCTGTCTCCATGTTGCTCTCAAATATGAATTAAAATAAAATAAAATGAAATAAAAAATGATAAAATAAAAAATAAAAATCCACAAATAGATACATAAATAATAATAATAATAAAGAATAAATAATTCTATGAGATTGGAATGTT
This sequence comes from Dioscorea zingiberensis, assembly GCA_026586065.1. NCBI lineage: Eukaryota > Viridiplantae > Streptophyta > Magnoliopsida > Dioscoreales > Dioscoreaceae > Dioscorea > Dioscorea zingiberensis. Next base: position 189,384 of record JAGGNH010000038.1, on the reverse strand, counting down.
AAAAGCAGAAAAATATTCCCCACAAACAAAGCTAATGAAAGGTAGATTTTTAATCGACTTATCCATAGTCCCATACTAGATGGGGCCGGCTATATGGATTCTTTCGCCATTTCTATCAAAGCAAGATCCTGCTTAATATCTAGCAGACGTAGGTCTTTAGACACTACCTCTCTCCACGTAATCCTAGGTCTACCCCTACCCCTCTTCTTACCTTCTATAACTAAACTATCATATTTTCGACGGAGCAAATTCTGGTCTCCGATCATATACGCCCAAACCATCTTAAAACGTTCTTCCTTTATTTTATCTTCAATCGGCGTATATGCACTTTCTATCGGATGTGTTCATTTCTAATCTTGCTCAATCTTGTATGACCACTTCATCCACCTTTTAACATCATCATTTCTCGCATTCATCTTGTGAATATGCTGAACTTTAGTTGTCCAACACTCACTCCCGCATACTTTACATTCTTAATCATTGTCCCCATGTAGAATTTTCCCCTTCACTTTGTTAGGCATTTTCTTATCACATAACACACTCGTGATACTTTTCCATTTCAACCATCCAGCTTTGATTCTATGGGTTACATCTTCATCTATCATCCTATCATCCCATCATCCTTAAAAATGGAACCTAAATACTTAAAATGGTTAACCTTAGGCACTACCATCCCACCCAGTTTCACTTCCCCTTCATCTCTCCTATTTAGACTAAAATTACACTACATATATTACTTCTCCTACTTACTTCTACTTAACCTAAAGCCTCTACTTTCTAAAGTGTTTCTCTATAGTTCTAGCTTTTGATTTACTCCATCTCTAGTCTAATCCACTATTACAATATCATCTGCGAACAACATGCACCATGGGAATGTCATCTTGGATATAACTAGTTAACTCATCCATTACTAGAGTAAACAAGTATGGGCTCAAGGCCGAACCCTGATGTAAACCCACTGTTATAGGGAACTCCTCCGTATTGCCTCCTACTGTTCTCACGCTTGTAACCGCTCCTTCATACATATACTTAATAACATTTATATATTTTACATTAATGTTTTTTTTTCTCCAATACTGACCAAAGAACTTGTCTTGGTACCCTATTAGATTATCTGCCTTCCCAAAATCTTGAATGAAATACATACCTAAGCTAACTTGAACCAATTTATCTTATTCCAAAAGAAGAGTTGTGGGATTCGGGTGTAGAAATTATTTTATTATTTTATTATTTTATTTGTTTGGAGCTTCTATGTATAAGAATGTTAAGTTTGAATTTCATTAGGCTCCATATTGTTAGTATTTTACTTATGGTTCTACTTCATATGAACTCCTGCATAAATCAATGTTTAGTTGCTTACCTTCTTTTGACTGGTTAACGTGATTTTCTGTTGAAGAGTAATGCCCTAATACTTTAATTCATTGTTAACCTATATGCATATGTACAACCAGGTTGCGGCAATGTCAGGGGATGCTAGGCGAGCCCTAGAAATATGTAGGCGTGCAGCTGAATTAGCAGATTATCGTCTCAAGCAATTACCACCTACTACAAAGATGACCAATAATGATAATTCAGCAAGTATGCAATGAGCTATTAAGATCATTTATTTATTTTCATTAAGAAAGCGTACAGGTGCAACACCTGTGGTTGTTACAGACCTATATTATGATGGCCCATGGATCAGGCCAGAAGATTGAGAAAAATTAAATTTTTGGTTGACTCTTAATGGCTAGCTTTACTTTTTATTTGGACCTCATCACCCATCTAACGCTTTAATAGAAATCTTCCTAGTCATGGATCATACCAGATGATTGAGAAAAGTAAAATACTTCTCGTTTGACTCTTGATGGCTAGCTTTACTTTTTATTTGAACCTTATCAACAATCTTTCCCTTTAATGGAAACCTTCATAATCAAAGGATTACTTTTGTGCCCTCTTTTCAGGAAAATCCCTTGTTGGGATGGCTGATGTTGAATCTGCCATCCAGGAAGTGTCTCAGGCACCACATATAAGAGTAAGTATATGTAGAATGCTTGCTGAAATGCTAAATATTGTTGCTGTTTTTGTGATTTTGGCTAGTAACAACAGAAATGTGATTAGTGAAGTTGACATGAAGGCATTGCTAAAATATTCACCTCAGAGAATATATTTGAAATGCATACTAGCTACAAAATAATCAACTCGTCAATCAATAAGATCTTGAAAAAAGTAGGTGCCATATCAGGAGTTGTATAGTCCTTGTATAAGCTCATATTTCTTTTAACTTGTTACTTCCACAGATAATGAAAACTGGTTCAAGGTTGAGTAAGATTCTGTTGGTCTCCATGGTGCATGAACTCTACAAAAGTGGGTTGAGTGAGATAACCTTTGATAAGGTAAGACTCCTTATTTTGATAGTGTTTGGTAGTGATAAAATCAATTTTTGGCTTCAATTGCTACTAAAATCATATGATATTTTGCATGCCTTGTTTCAATAGTTATTTCTGTACTAACTACCAATTCTGATTTTTAAGTTGACTTTCTTTTGATGTCTCTCTTTTAGTTGGCTGCAACTGTTTCCTCTCTATGCTCAAGCAATAGGGAAGCCATACCTGGATGGGATACGCTGTTGAAAGTCAGGTAAGCAGATCTATCTTATTATTCCCTATCGTTGATAATATTTGGATTTTTCCTGATTCCTACTTTCTTGAATGTTATATTTTGAAATAAGAACCGATTTGCTATTTCTGTAGAGAGAGTATGAGGGTCTTCCTAGAAGAAGGGAAAAGTTAAAAGGTCATGTGCCGCTCCATAGAAGGTGTAAAGCCATATTTGGCTCAAGAGTGGGAATAAAAAAAATTAGAGATGCTTATTTGATTAGAATTTATTTATTATAAATTTACTGCACTAGAGGTTTGGCTCCAGGTTAATTCATCCCCTTAATCTGGCCAGAACAAAGTTGGACATGATAAATTTTGGTTGTTTAATTTTAGCCATCTTCTGAATGTTGGGGAACAGGGAATAGCTTAAGTGAATTCTACCTTCTATTCTCCAGCCAAACACAAGCCAAGAAAACTATGATGAACAACCTCTTTTGAAGGCTACAAAACTATTGCTTCAATATTCTTCTGACTAGGCCATATCTGCCTATTTAGCTTAACTGTATAGCCAGTAACTGAATCAGAACTTAGCAGCAACATTGGTGTAGTTAGCGAATTTCCAGTTATCTACTTCACATAAAGATTGGGAGAAAAGTTTCCTGCTCATAATTTGGTTTTTAGTTTTTTCAATTTTTCTTTTTGACTCGTCAAACGCTATTAGCTACAAGACTGCATGGGTTGATACGCACCGCACATTAAATTAAGTATGGTAAGAGACACCCGTTTAACTGATTCAGGTGAATCTGTGATTTATATTTAGGTTTTGGAGCAGAAGGTATTAAAAGGATGTTGATGAGATATATAGCTTGCTCTTGCAAGAGAACTGCTAAGCTATCTAGACTGTGCATCTATCTAAAATGGCATGATAGTTCTTTTAATAACTTATAATTTTATTTTCTAGTGCGATAATCATAGAGTATCCATTGAAAGTAACTTCTCTATTTTGTCACTAAACCATGGACTACTACTTTAAAAGTTTTGTTGGATCATTGGTGCAGCTGTAAGCTTGGTGAGTGTAGAATTATTCTTTGCGAGGAAGCAACAAAACACAAATTGCAGAAGCTACAACTAAACTTCCCAAGGTTAGTTTCAAATTCTGAAATCTTCCAGATTAATATCAAGTTAATAGTTGTCAAACCTTCTGCATCAATCACAATAATTCCACTTGATGTTATGCACTCAAGGAACATTTTGAATGGAGTTGAAAAGTTCTACCTTTCATGTGCTACTTTACTTCTCAATTTTAAGCTCATCCTTGTGGATATATTGATCTCTTATAAAAGCTAAAGTATCTAACTTATTCACAATTTCATATGAAGATTATCTTAGACACACCTGATATCATCATTTCTTCTTGTGACAGTGATGTTGCTTTTGCGCTGAAGGATTGCCCAGAGATCCCTTGGTTATCAAAATATTTATGAGCGGTTTTCTTTCGGGGGAGTTTAAATCTCGCTTCTCCATTAGTCAGGTTAATTTTTACTGGTGAGTGTCATTCACTTGTCTCACATTTCTTTCAAATGCATATTTTTCCATATCGGTTGTCTGATATCTCCTTTTTTTTGTATGTCAGATTATTTATGATGGTTTGGTAAATAGCACCTACAGGAGGAATTGTGACATATGGTTCTCATTTCATGTTGTACCTCTGATTTGAGACAAGAAGCATACTTTTTATCGACCGATCTCAGTCTGTTGTATCATCATCATTCACAATGAGGTGTGATTTTTTCTTTTTTTTTTTCTCTCTTGAAAATTTGCTTCATTGAACTATCCCACATTTGATTCCTAATTCAGATGCAGTGGAATCAATATTAAATTTTTTCCCACCTTTTTCTGTTGTGCTTCTTTCTTGAATTTTCCAAGATATTTATTAAAAGAAATGTGTATGATTCAAGCTCTAGAGCATATTTGCTTTGTTTATATATAATCTATAGAATTCTTTGCTGTTATGCAGGTCCTTGACGAGAATTTTGTGCATAGTTAGAGTAATTTATTATTATTATTATTATTATTATTATTATTATTATTATTATTATTATTATTTTCAAATGTTCATATTTGTGTGTCTGTAGTCCTTAGAATATGATATTTTGGACCTCCAAAATCTCTTCTTAGAATATGCACACAAACATAAAACCATTAGTAAGCTGAGGGGTATACATATGCAAAATATTTGAATTAATAAGACATCTCTTAATTGCCTGCGTCACCTTGTCCTCTATTTTCCATCAATTCGAAAACACTCTAAAGTGTCATAGAAATTTCTTTCTATGAAATTCCAAAACAGAACTAATATCTTTTTAACACTTGTCACATTCTAACAATTCATGAAAATTGATTTCATCTTAATTAGGGTCTGCAAAATGAACCTTAATTTCTGAATCCCAAAGAAATGTATAGCAAGCCCATCATGATAAGATCGAAAAGCAAAATTCACCAAGAGAAATCTAATTAATTTAAATAGTTCACATTCATCACAAAACTGACAAAAATTTGCATAAAAAACCAATAATTTTTTCTCAGAAAATTGCCAAAGAAAAGGGCAATTGTATTCCGAGCATCTAGTTTTGGATGTTTTTCTTGTTATACAACTTCTAATATCCATGAAAATTTTCAAATCTTAATTATCAACAACTTGGTGACTTTCTCTCTTGCCCCTTCCAAAGAAATGAACACACTTGCACATTAGAAAAATCCTTTACTTGATAAGCAGTGCTCTAGTTCTTCATTGATTTGTTATCAAACAGGCCTCTGGCAAGCCAAACTTCTTTTTCTGAGGAAGACTGTGCCGCCAAGGATCGTTATGCAATTTATAGTGTAATACCTATATAAAGAAGAGTTGGTTTCGGTCATCACGGCCGGGAAAATAGCTCTTTATCGATGTATTCTATTAAAGCATTGTTAGTATGTCTGACATTTAGAAAATGTCTTAATTGATGGGAATTAGCAAAAGTTAATTAAAACAAAAACATATTGCATTTCTGATTCAATCCTACATCTTAATTATCAGTTACTGTTAATAGACTAATGTCTTAATTGATCTAAATGTTGAGAAATTTTTGAATTAGAATGAAAGCTCAAAAGGTACAAAAGTGCTGCATGATACATAGATAATGGATGATTCTTACTATAAGTACATGTTTTTTCTTTTTTGGTTTTACCTGTATAAATGTGGAGAGTGCATCATCTTGTTCAAGTTTTGAGTATTCGATAGCCCAATCTTCTTCCTTGACAAAGATTTTCTTTTGCCGTTGAGCCTCAAGCAAAATGGAATCTCGATATAAGAACCTCTGCCAAATCTTTTGAACATTTGCCAACATGAAATCGACTTCTGTCTCATTGATTCTCTGGGAGAAACAATTGAAAGCAATCATAGTGCATGCAGCATAGTAATTGCATGCTAGTTCAAAAAAACATTGAGAATTGGATGAAACTGATACCTGAAGAATTTGAATCAAATTTGGGATCTCATCTTCTTGAATCCGAACCGCAAAGTTGTTGTAATTTAGTACATTTTCATATGGGAGGAAAATTCCATCCTGTGATACAACATTGTGAAGAATGATCACAAGGTGTTTCATTGTAGAATATGAACTAAATGTCATACTAAAATGAACTTCGTACCACCAAACGAGTCAAATGTAATAATACCCTGAAAAGTAAGAAAAAATCGGATACCTGAATTATCACAGGAATGCACCCATTTAGAATGCTATCTTCCATCCGGCCACTCCAGCCATCCCCAGGCAAAACACCACAGAAAACTGATTTTGCCAATTCTTCATGATACTGAAGAGAGCGGACTGGAGTCACTATTACATTGTTCATATGCTGTCTCCCGAGCTTGCCTTCTAAATTAGGAGTAGAACCGAACTCTTCAGCTAGTTTTTGCCTAATGCCAATACTATATCTGAAATCATATTTAGCCATTACTATAGGGATTGACATTTCTCACTCGTGAACGTAGAGAGACTCCCAAGGCTCAAATTACAATAAAGGGAATTTAAAAGGCTGCTTCCGGTATAATAGAAGGACTAATTTGGGTATTACACCTATCTGAAACAATATACTTTGTTCTTAGTTTTGGTAAACATTAGTAATTACAAACCTTTTTGAGGTCTCCCTCCATAGGCAGATCCCAAGTTTCCATTGAAATAGAACAGTATTGTCCTCTCCTTCCTTGGCCTAACGATTCAATTCGGTTATGCTGATTACTATGGAAGAAAGATTCCAGCAAAGATCATAAAGCCAACTAATCAGAAAGAAAGAAAGAAAAAAAACCTGTCCCAAAATTTGAAGAACAATGCACCCGGTTGGGCTTTTTCCATGCGGAAGAACAAGATCCTTCTCAGGGTCGAAGCATGGGTGATTTCCTCTTCTATGAGGTGAAATGAAGCTCCAATTATCAGGAAAATAGGCTGTTGTAGAGTGCTTGTGTTTTGAGTTTGTGTTCCCCCAATGAACCAACATCATGCTATTCCAAATCTCTTTTGGAGCATAACAAGCACCTTCATCCCATGAAAAGAACTGCCTTGATACAGAAACAAGATCATCAAATTCACAACATATCATGGCTCTACAATGGTTATTAGATCAGTAAACGGTATAACATTACCCAAATATGGTCCCTTCCTGAAGATTGATTCCAATGTGGATACCGATCAATTATATGCTCATAAGCCTTCTTGTAGTAGTCAAGAGTGAGAGAGCTCCTCAAACCTCTGTGTTTCTGACATTGAGAACAATGTTTCAACTTTCCGTGAAAACACAACAGTTAAAAATGAAAGAGCTAAAAGAATAGATCATACACTCAAGCTTAATTGGGGTGAATCATCGGCTCGAGATATCAGACATGAATCAAGAACAGGAACATAGAAATAATCTGCTTCTTCACCATTCAATGTCCGATGAGGACTTGCTAGTATGCTTTCATAAAGTGCCATCTGCAAAGAGAGGAAAACAATTGATAAGGCGACAAGCATTGTATGTTCAATTTGCAAGTCATAGGAAATCAACAAAACCTGTGAGCCATACAAATGTCTAGTCCATAATGTTCGGTTGTCTTCATTGTAGACTCTATTTACGCATTCATACTTCAAATGCCGGCCCTGTCAACATAAAAGGAATAGATACTAAATTTACGACTGATACATTGGTCAAAGAAAAACTCCAAGAGTGATGAAGCAAACCTCAAGAAGGTGACTATTAAATTCTGGTGGCAGATCATAAACATAAATAAGTGGCCTCTTCTTTTCAATGACAACTTTAATGCTCATAGAATCACTATTCAATTGAAGCTTATCAGAAAACTTGTCTGTTTTCGGTTGAAGCCATGTAGGCCATTCTCGCATAGGTGACAAGGCAGACGGTATGCTACAATCTATTCCATACCAATCACTGTCACACTGAAATCATCATTCCTTGAGTGAATTTGAAGATTTGAGACATGAAAAACAAAGGCATGAGCCCAAAATCCGATTCTATCGACACAAACACAGCAGTTCAGATTAATTGATCATGCAAAAGTAAACTAACAAAATTCACTTCAAGTCACATACCTCGCAAGAACCACTGTGACAATGTCCCTTTCCGGAACACTGATTGACACAACTGCATAATGTAGGCAACTCACAGAACTTTCCTGCATAACAGTCATGTCTACAAGCACATTCCTCATTGAATTTCACCTTCAATGAATAAGCATCTTCGGGATCTACATTGCACCAGCCATGTTTGCTAGAATTGGTTGTGAAAACATCCTCATCAACTGTTGTCCAATCAGCAGCTAAACTACCATCAGACACTAAGGGCAATCTGAAAAAGAAGAATGCTCTTCAGGAAAATCAGCAAAGCAAAGAATATGAAAAAAATTGGTGGAATGAATTGAAGAATTATGGTTCTACTTCATCTTAAAACCACATGGTTCAGTCAGTGGTCTGTCTGGATATTTGGTTCCCGGTCCACAGAAACACTTTGCTTTCGTTTCGTCACAATGGCCAGCACAGACTGAGGTGACCCATGGTCCTCGAGGCCGCATTGGAGGCCCCAGAAAATTACATCCTAGTTTTAGTGTCTGTGAGCATCCATCTCCTATTCAGAAAATTGCAGTATATGGTTCATGTCTACACAAAAGTAAGATAACAATATCATACTCACTCTTCTTTGCAGATGTTGGGTCATGTTTTCAAATACAAAATGTTCATAAATTAAGTCAATGATTGAAGCAAAGTACAATATGTTCAAGATTGCAGTCTAAATTGATCAAGATGATGAAAATTACAATCAATTGCTTCAACAATGTTCACTTCAAACATTCAGCTGTAATTTGCAATATCATACTCACACTCCTTCAAAGCGTTAAGGTACAATGTGTTCAATTTAGATGTTCTATCAATAGGACATTGTTCAATTTAGAGTTCAGACATTCAGCAGTTGTTTGCAAGTGCTTGAGGTGTTTGTTCTTGTACTGTTATCAAACATTTACTAACCTGCAAATCCATGGAAACACCTGCATTCTCCAAGCTCTCTGTTACATACACCGCGGCCATTGCAGTCATCTTTGCAACGTTTCCCCCTTATTATCTGCAAAAAAGAAACAACAAAAAGACTTCGATTGATGAATTATTTGGAGCTCTTGCAAATCCCATGTCTTATGACTGCAGTGTCTAATCATTCTGATTGCTGAACTAAATTAAAACATTACTTAAAAGCTCTAAACAGAGAGACCTCTTCAACATCAATGGCTGAAGAAACAGAACCACAACTCAAAAGCCAACTTCCTATATCCGGCTTCCACGGTGCTCCCCGGAAAATCACTGATCCATGAGTGTCAACTGGAAACTGCGCATTCAAGTCTGTGGGCGACATCGAACTTGCAACAAAGTGCTCATGTTCACATGCCTCTAAATCTATTACATCATTGTCGGAGCAAAGAACCTGTGTCTTTTCCGTGCCGAAAAGATCTATGGATGACTGGTATACCAGCCCGCATAACATATGAACTACTGAAACCAGTACAATCAGGAAACCCGCAAAGGCTACCGAAGGACTTGAGCATTTCCATGTAGGCATAAAAATCATTCTCATACAAAGAGCACTACAAGAGAGTTTCAAAGATCATTAAACCTGATTAAATAAATAAAAAAAACACAGAAAACATTACTGATATTCTAAATGACAACAGATTCAGAACAATGCCACAACCTTTGGAGCATCCAGACAGAGAATTCACTTTAGTCTTTGTATGTTACTGTGTGTAAAGCAAAGGAACTTCCACACATACCAACGAGTGAATTATCATTTATTTTGCCCCGCAAGAATTCCATTTACCCCAAGAGGTCTCGGGTTCGATTCGCAGGTGAGAACACATTTCTGGGAGTGTGAGCAGTAGTTGTGACGGGTGGTCCCAGCGCCCACATATGCGCGGGCCCCACCCTCATGTCTGCTCCGCAGAGACTTGTGAACGCCCTTAGTATTTTAGCGGCTTGCCACTCATATTACCCAAAAAAAGGAACTTTCCACACATAAAAATGACAACCTAATTAGAAAATCTGAACTTTTCATTGGATTATGAGAGGAAAGATGAGCTTCTGAATGATATGAGGTTCCAAGAAGGGAAGGAAAAACAGAACATCCACTTATGGAAATGAAAATAAACACCATATACATTTACAAAAATTAACAAACTTAATTTTTAGAAGTTTCTCACAAAATTAAAGAAGAGTGAAGAGCTTTTTAGAAATTGAAAACAAAAGTATATAACTTGATTTAACCTGTCACATTACCTAAGAGGCTTGCAAATTGCAGACCTTGATCTTTTGAGGGTTCAGAGCTAGCATTGAAACTGATCGAGAGAAAAGTTGGAGTTTTGGGGGGATGGTCTTCTTATGAAGGCAAGGTAAAAGAGGGTGGTGGATGCATGCTAAATTTTTATTGCTAATTAAAATGTTTCAAAATTTATTGAGATGCATGCAACCCGAAAATGGAGCTTTAAAACTCCCACTTCATGGAGAGTTTTAAAATGCAAATTTTATGAGGCATGTACGTGCATGTATAGAGCTCTTTTTGTTTTTTGTCTATTTTTTTTAAATAAACTTTTTTATTAAAATTTATCCATTTACCAAGCACAACCTTGTTGAAGTTTATTTATAATTTATTCCGACCTTTTATATTTAGGCCCCATTTTGGGAAGTCCAAAAGCACTTTTTTTTTCCATAAGTTAAACGTTTCTATGGATAGAAAGACATCTGTATTTGTTTTTCAGAAAGAAGTTATTAAAAAAATAAAAAGGACTGAAAAATGGTTTTTTCTCAAAAACTAGTGAGCTTATGAAAAAAGTGCTTTTGGATAAGTTATTTTGAAAAGTTACAATTACCAAAACACTTTTTTATTTAAAGTTTTCATTGAGTTTCTCAAGCCCTTTTCAAAGTCGGGAGTTATTGGCGAGGAAGAACGCACATGGGCAACAACATAGGCAACGATCCTTTTCCTCATCCCTTGCTAACAGAAGTACTTATGAATTAACATATTTTAACACATTAATAAACAAAAGCGTCTAACTTATGCCCTATTTGGATTGATTTATTAAAAAAGTACAATTTTCCAGTTTAATAAGAAAATTTTTGGAAAAATAGCTTTTTAGAGTAAGTTAAGGGCGTATATATATTTTGTGTTTGGATATGTTAATTTAGAAGTATTTTTAATAGTTGGAAAGTTTTGGTAATTGTATGATCCCAAAACTCAAAATTCTTATCTTTCTGTATTTTCATAATTTGGTAATGATATGATCTCAAAACAACTTTTAAAAAAAAAAAATTTCAAAAAATTCAAACCACTAGCTTCTTAAAAAATCATTTTTCAGTTTTTTTTTACAACTTTTACTTCTTTGGAGGAGTCAATACGAACAGTTTTTTTTAGAAGAGCTTAATCTAAAAAAACACTTATGGGCTTCCCAGAAGCTAATCCAAATGGGGTTGTATCCTGAATAGCCTTTTTCTATAAGTCCTATCAAAGTGGAAAAAAAAGGGTCATATGTCAATCTAAACGGGTCTTATTATATATCCATAAACTCATCTTTATTTATCATGTATCATCAAGTAATACTCTTACATATCGAGAGACTTACAGAGTTAATTTTATCCAAACATACATAGATGATATATAGATTATATATACAAGCATGCAATTATATAAACGTTACATGCAAATTGAAGAATTCATCAACGTGGTGCATGTAGGAAAGACCTAGCAATGCGACCATTAGCACCATGAGGAAAAAAGCCCTCCAGGTATGGCCTCATTTCCAGTTCCATATAGTCCTGAAGGTCTCAACCCCAGTTCTTGCATACCCTAAAGAGTTTACATCTGCAGAGATGATGTTGTTTGTGGTTTCATTCTCAGCTCCCAGATTCTCCGGCACCGTCAATCCTTCATCCTTCACGCCGGTGCTGACGAGCCGGTTTCGCAATTTCGATATCCGGTTTGTGAACTCGGCGATTGTCATATTGTAGGGTTCAACCAGCTCATCTTTTCTTTGGTAGAGGAGGGTTCTTATCACTGCATCTTGCCCTGCTTCCACTGCTAAGAGCCCTGCAACCAGCTGCATGCTTGCATGCATGCAAAGTAAACAATAATAATTACCCATATATATACACATAATTAAACTACCTCTGGAGCTAAAAAAAAAAAAAACAGAATAATTACCCACATATATACACATTAAAGAGAAATTAATATTCATTAGTAGTTGTGAATGCAAGTAAGGACGGTCAAATGATCAAGTTGTTTGTGAACAACTAGAGATTAGTTCGGTAAAAGCTTGAGTTTGGCTCAAAATTTCGAGCTTTCAAGTCGAGCTCGAGCTTCAATTTCGAGTCAAGTTCGATTGAACCGAAATTTAGTATTAATATATTAATATATAATATAAATTTTTATATAAATAAGTTGAAATCTTATGAGATATAAATTTTATTTATAGAGAAATATTATCTAATTTATATTTTTAAATTGTATAAAACTAGAAGTTTAGAATGAGAAAAAGAATAAATTATAAATAATTTTTTAATTTCGAGTCAAATCGAGCCGAGTTCGAACTTTCAAAATTAAAATCCAACCAAACTCGAATTTTTAAAATTATAATCAAACTCTTAATTTCAAGCTAAATCGAGCTGAGCTCTTTCAAACTCGAGCTAGGCAATTTTGAGCAGAGCTTGAGCTGGATTTGGCCAGCCCGATCAAACTCGGCTCATTTACAACCCGGCCTCATTCACAAGCAAAAGAATTAGAATTTTTATGGCACACATATAAATAAATACAAGTATTTATTTTTTAAATATGAAAATACTTTAAATTATATTATTAGTAGTAGTAAATAATAAATGCACCTTTTTAGAAGCTCTGCTGTTGAGGTTAGGGTTTGTACCCACATAGCCCACGAGACCAACATAAGGCAGAAGGTTGCAACCGAGTATGAAGCTGGTGTCTTTCACGTAAGGTGGTTGGAGTTTGTATCCAAAGGCATCAAATTTAGCAATGGTCTTGCTATCCCACCCATCGTTGATCTTATAGCCCTAGTCATTCAAAACATGTAAATCACATGCAATATATTTAGATTCATTCTTTAATTATATTAGATTTTTGGGCTTTTTGCGGGTGTACTCTTGAATAATTTTGAAATTGCGTATTTACGCTTGAATAAAACATAATTGCATATATACCCTTGAATAATAGATATAATTACGTATATGCCCCTAGGGTTAAAATCAGATGAAAAATTGTCAGTTAACAAACGATAGACATGCAAAATGACCATTATACCCTTTGCATATATACCACGAAAAATTTGTTTGACTGTAGATTAAAAAAAAAACCTTTAAAAAAATCTGAAATTTAAAATATTTAAAATATATAAATAGGGGTATTTTGGACATTTTCAAACTCTTAACTTAATTCGTAACCATAATTAAGATTATTTGATTAACTTCTGTCAACAGACCCTAACAGTAGGGGCATATCCGCAATTCAATCTATTTTTCAGGGATATACAAATAATTATGATTTTTTTGGAGTGTAAATATGTAATTTTGAAACTTTTAAGGGGTATATAACCAATTTCCCCTATATTTTTTATCTTGATATTTAATATTTCCAAAAAACAAAAAAAGAATGTTTTAATTATGGGTTTTTTTGCAGGTGTATAGTTAAAATCTTTGAGTTAACAACAGACAAATCTCATATAGCAGGGGTGCATGTGTAATTAAATATAAAATTTGGGGACATATTCCTTATGATTATGATTTTTTTAGGGGTATATATAGAATTATGATAGTTTTGAGGGATATACATGCATTTTTTTTAAACGTGTAACCCTAAAAAACATCAAAATTGTGTTACATACTTATGCCCTGAAAAACTATAATGTGTGCATACCCCTAGGTTTCATGTTTTATTGCGTACATATGGTGTTAACATCATGTGTTAAACCGTATACCATTATCTTTTACGTATATACCCTTAAAAATTTCAGTTGATTACAAATTTACAATTAGCTAAAAAATATCGATATTTAAAGAAAAAAAAAATTTTAAAAAAGAAAATTGTATAAAAGGTATTTTTTTCATGGTTTAAATTTAACTATAGTCAATGCCTTTGGGTTAACAATAATTAATAAATCTCAACAGCAAAGATATATACATAATTAAATATGAAACTTGAATTATGATTTTTCTAGATATATTACATAATTAGGAGTTTTGAAGAATATACATGTAATTTTCTCTTTAATTATTAAAAGTGTTTTGATCCAGTAGTTATAGCTAGCCTTTAGATTTCTTTTAAATAAATTAGAGTTTTTGAGTTCAAAATTCTTTATTATGTGAAATATTAACACAAATATATACTGTTTAGATCCATGGACTATTTCACTATTTTGTTAAACAAGCACTTCTTCTTGTTCATATTTTTTGTTTGTTTATTTATTTTTATCAAAATGTTTTTTTTCCTTCTATAATGACCTGTTCAAATACCTACACAAAAAACAGTGTTTGGCACCAGGGATGGGATTCGGATATCCCCATTTATGGATATCTCCATTCAAGCGATATATATATCCCACCATCCCAACGCAACCTTAACTCATCTTATAGATCCAAATGAGTTTATATTCATATTTAATTAATTGATGTGAGAATTATCTTTAAAATGTTTTAAAAAAAATATCGTTAAATTAAGTTTCATAGATTCGGTAAACTATAATTGAAACATTGAATTCTCGGTTCAATCGAGCGTTGGTTACTCACCCAATATCGGTTCAATATTTCTCAAAATAATGAAATTTCTATCGGTATAAGCGATTCACATTGTTTGGTTCAGTAACTGAACCGTTACCACCCCTACCTGTATGAGTGTCTGTTTTGCTACAGATGTGGGGTGGTGGGACATGGAGCTGACCGGTGTGAGATGGTGGATGAGACACAAGAGGTTACCTAATTGCTAAAATATCATAGAATCCAACTCTTCCCTATTTTTCACAAATCCTTTGTAATCATAAGAATGTTTTTACCACAACAGTATTACCTATTAATATAAATAAATTAATATGATTTATTTATTTTTTAAAAAAATAAAAGAAATGTTTACCCAACACCCCTGCCACCCCTAGCACATCGAACAAGTTGTATGAATGACACTTGATTTATAACCAATTGACTTCTCCTTTGTGCTCAATTTCATCCAATTGGATATTTTCCCTTCAAATTAGATATAAAGCTTTTAAGTTCTAGTTAAAAGCTTCAAGTTTATCCTTGACTTCTCATCTGGGGGGCACGTGTGCCTTTGTCACCAAACCAAAAAAAAAAAAAAAAAAAAAAAAAAAAAAACACGTCAAGTTTACTACAACTTATCCTTGGAGTTTGATTTTTAGGGGGAATTCAATGAACCGAATTTCAATCTCTCTTGATCAAAATCACAGGGGACCCAATTAATTAAAGATCACTCAGCAGTAAGACGTGCACCTAATGACTAACTATGAAAAATCAAATTAGAGAAGCACAAGAAAGAACTTCAATGAGAGAACTAGTCCCTTTCAAGAACGTTCAACTCCAAAACGCTTTTTTATAGTTTCAAGCATGCATGGGTCTATAGTCCCTTTCAAGCTCCAAAACACTCTTTTTTTTTTTTAGTTTCTTCTCCTTCTCTTTCTCTCTCTCTCTCCACATGCATGGGTCCCAAAACGTTTTTTTTATATAGTTTCTTCTCCTTCTCTCTCTCTCTCTCTCTCTCTCTCTCTCAAGCTAGCATGCATGAGTTTAGTCCCTTTCAAGAACGTTTAAAAAACGCTCTTTTATAGTAGTTTCTTTTCTCTCTCTCTAGCATATATGCATGGGTCAATCACAGGGTTAATTACGTGCAGTAGTAGTGTATGATATGGGTCAATTATACATGCAATGCACCCTACTTTCCGTTTTCAGTGTCAAAATCCCAGGAAACAGGATCCCGCTCTATCTCTCTATCTCTCTCTACTTCCTCTCTTATCCATGATGCAGCCAAGCACTATAAATATTAAATACCACTCATACCTCTTTCCATCCCTTCTCATCACCTTTTCTCAAACTCTTTTCTATCTCACTCTATCTATTACTTTCTAGAATCATGTCTCATCCCAACAACTTCTCTCTTCTCCTCTCCATAACCACAGCACTACTCCTCTTGATCATCCAAGCTCTACATCCAGTCAAAGCTAACTACAACATTATGTCATATGGAGCCAAGTCTGATGGCCAAAGTGACTCATCTGGACCAATTTCAAGTGCATGGCAAGCAGCCTGCATGTCCACCGGCTCATCCACAATTTACATTCCCAGTGGCACCTTCATGCTCAAACCAATTACTCTCAATGGCCCATGCAAGAGCAACAAGATCATCATCCAGATTGATGGAACTCTTGTAGCACCTTCAAGTTACAGTCAGTGGCGGAGCCAGGATTTTTGTTTACCCCGGGCTAAGCTAATCATTCATACAAAAATTCAGCATACAGAAAGTACAAGATCCTAAATAAAAATAGAAACCATTCCTTCCCCTTCCTGTAGTGAGACATATATATATATAAAACTTATCAAATCATCATACAAAAAATACAAGATAATAAATTTAGAACACAACAAAACTGATTCCAAACATCTAAGAGATTCATTCACCAAAAAGAGCACATAGAAACAATAGCATCACCAAGATTCTCAATATTCCTACAAATGGATATATAACCTCAAATACCAGCATATGATTTCAAAAGTCCAGGAATTAGCACACAATAACGAGTATATAATCACTAATGCATCAAATATAAAGATCACAAGATCACACTGTTATAGTTTGTGAAAAACTTCACCACTACAACATCCATACAAAAGGAAATATATAAATAAACAAAAATTAAGATGTTGAAAAGAGAAGGGAGCTCCCTTCAGTCCAAAAAATTTGGGAAGAACCACAACAGCTTCAAGTGAAATACTTCTAATAAATGCTCTAGCACCTGCACATTGGGTATGAAGAGAACATATTAACACTGTTGTTTATTTAAAAACAATTTGCAGGAAAAACTGCATCCTGTCTAAAAAACAAAATAAAAATGTGGTATTCAAAAAATAAAAACTATTCTGTTTTGAGAATTTGGCAGAGCAAAAGCATTGGCAATCAAACATTTAAATACCAACCCATGAGATAAAAATAATTTCATAAAGATATCAAGGCAGACCATAATAATTTCATAATTTCATAAACACTTACTAATGAAATTGGACTCTTCGATTCTTGCTAGACCAAAAGGCATCTATTATAGAATCTGTATCGATTGCTTCCGTTATGTCTCTTTCAATATAGACAACTAACGAATCAGTCAAATACTCATCTTCCATCTTGTTACGAAGAGTACTTTTGACATGCTTCATGGCTGAAAATGTTCTTTCTGAAGTTCTTGGTAGAAGCAGGGAAGAGTTAAAATAAGGCGAATCAACCTATCAATCAAATTGTAGGACTCTTGCCTTATTTGTTTCTACTAAAACCGACATAATTACGAAATTGTAGACATACTTTGAAACCTCTCATGGCGAACCACATCAAATTGATAATGATCCAGTTGACATTTCAAATGATGCATGTCTTGTCTATCAAAATCGGTTGCATAAAACTTCTGGCAAGTAAACAAATGCGATCGAGTTGAAGGATTTAAAGTTGTCAGAGGATCTAAAGCGATCTTGAGCATAAGCAATTCCAATCTCTTCATTGAATCTATTATGTAACTCTTCTAACTGATGATCAATCGTAGCATTAAATACGCCCATGTGATAGTGATGATTAAGCGTAATGTTATCATTACATTGACATGAGCGTCTTGCCCCTTTAATGCTTATTTGCTCATATCAGGTATATCGACATCAAATTTCATGCAAACCGATTTCACATGGTTAAGGAGATAATCAAAACCTTCTGCTCGTAAGGTTTGAAGCAATGATTTTGTTGATGATACTAAATTCATTGCATTCAAAATATCCAATGATTTATGCTGCAATGCCCGACAAAGCATATCTGTAATCCCCAAAATCTTGTGCATAAGATGCAATATGAATATGAAATCAAAGGACTTTATTGCCATCAAGGAACCACTAGCTTCCCCACGAATTGAATTTGAAGATCCTTCATTAACCATACATTCAAACACACTAATAACAGCACCATACATATCTATCAAACTGCAAATGGAATCAAAATGTGAACTCCAACGAGTAGTACCAGCTCGATGCAAAGTACCCATCTGATTAGCCCCTTTACCAGTCTCTCGTTCACCACTAGCTATCCCCCTTTCAATCTCAGTAGCTTGGGATGATTGCGATTACGTATGGCAGCTTAGGAGAAGAAGTAATAAGATTGACAATGCATGTCAATTTTGAAAAATTGCCATATTGAAATCTCATCTTATTGATTGCAACTAATGCAAGTTGTAAGCGATGAGCAAAGCAATGAACATAGTATGCATACTCACAATCATTGCGGAACAAAGCTTGCAATCCATTAAATGCACCACGCGTATGTTGCTTGCACCATCATATCCACGACCTCGTAAATCTCGAATGTGCAAATTATGCTCGGTAAGAACTTTTGATATTTTCTTCTTGAGAGTTAAAGAAGTGGTATCTTTAACATGCACAATCTCAAAAATCTCTCACGCAAAAACCTTGAACATCAACAAATCTCGAACAATTGCCATACTGTTCTTTATTTGATGCATCCTTTGCTTCATCAATCAAAATACAAAACTTGGCATTTCCAACTTCTTCACGGATTTTTCTCTTACTTTAGTAGCTAGAATATGCAAAATATCTTTTGGATCATAGGAGGCGTTATACTTTGCATTTCACGGAGCTTTCTCTAAGACAACATCATTTATCTCAACATTTAACTTTGCCATCAAACTAATCATCTCAATTAGATTACCACGGTTCTTTGACATTACTGATTCATCATGACCTCTCAAGGCACTGACCACGTAATGTAAGCCATCGAACACTATCAATGGTAGCCTTAAGACGCAAACGATTTTTCTTTATTTCTTCTGAACTTTGAACATTCATAACTGTATCAATGTGCACTGATATATTCTTTAACGCCTCAACATTTCGCACAGCATTATTGTGAGTAGAACCAGGACCTCCCATATGTGACAAGAAAACACATTTGGCCCCATTATTTACTCTCTTCCAGCTACTAAAACCATCAACGGTAAATGCAGGATGTAGAGGCTCACGGCCTTGAAAAACAAAGCACGGAAAGCAAAATGCAGCATCTTTTGAAATAGAATACTCTAGCCATGGAAATTTTTTGTACCAACTTTCTTGAAATCTTCGATTTTGAACTCCGGTTTTAGTCCTCGGATACTTTCGGCCAAGATAGGTTGATTTGGTCCCCACTTTATATAAGCACGTCTAACTTCATCTTGATTATAAGCGGGATGTTGCCATATTGGAATACGCAATCTTTGGATCTCGTTCAAGTTCATTCTCATCAAAAGGAATCCTTGGAACTTTTGTTTTGAGGTTGAGGTCCTTGAGGACCTTGAGGTTCAACAACTGCAGGAATCATAGGAACATGAACATCAACACTTGGTTGAGTATTAGAGTCTGATGTTTCTTCTCCATTTTTCTTTTTGAAGAACGAAAAAATTGTTTTTGCTCTTTTTCGTTCTTTATTTTCCATCCTAATAAAGTAGAGAAGGGTTGAAAATTAGAGAAATAAACTAGAGAAACAAATCAACAAGATCACAGAATCGCAATGATCTAAATACGGACTCTAAGAAATACGATATTTGAGGAAAGAAAGGAATCTAACAGCAGAATGTAAAGCATTAAAATTATCAGCATCCCATAACTATCCATTTAAGAAAAATAATTCAATCAACCACAAGTAATAAGTGTGGAAGTAAAGAACACCATGAGAAAGATACCAAAAAGGTCCAAAAGGAACAAGTTACTTTCTAGCGATTGCAATGTGAGCAATTAAAGCAAAAATCAAAGGCGTCACACTCACGAAGGCGGAATATTATATTTCTTTTTCAGAAAAAGGAAAGCATTTTAATGTGAGAGGAGGCAAACATATAAACCATTCAAACAAATCAACATCTCATAACAACTATGCCACTAAAACAATTAAAATAGAAAAGAAACAGCAAGAGATATACCAAAAAAGCTCCAAAGAAACAATTCTTACGACAAGTAACCATTTCCACAATAAAAATGGAATTGAAGACACTAAATTATAAAACCAAGGCACCTTTCTTCCTTTTGAGAAAAAAAGGTAATGAGGAAAGGAAGACTAATCCATTTCTCTTCACCTTTGTCCATCTAACCAAGTCTCTAATCCATCAAAAACACAATTACCATAAAACAAAGAATACCATGAGAGATACCAAATGGCAAATGTAAAACATTTTTGGAGCAAAAATTCACATGATAAACATAAAAAGAAGTAAATTCACCAATTTGTTACAAAACCGAGAATCCAAGATGCTGAATTCCAAAATACAAGCATTTCTCATCCTACGAGAAAAAAAAATTATAAGCAAGGAAAACTACTCCATTTCTCTTCACGCAATTATCCATCTAAGAAAACTACTTCAATCTATCACTAACCATTCCATGCCGGAGACATTAAATTGTGAAATAGAAGCTTTATCTTTCTTTCAACTAAAAAACTTATCGAGAAAGGAAAACTTCTCCGTTTCACTTCAAATAATTATTCATCCAACCATAAAAAAATAAAAAATAAAAAGAAAAAAGAAACAACCTCTATGAACCAAAGAAACACCATGAAGCACACCAAAACCCCAAAAGAGACAATTTTTCCATAAAAAAAGGAAATCCACATGTTTCACATATAAAAAGGTAAACTCACAATTTCGGCAATCAAAACCAGAAGCAAAGACATCAGACTTTGAAGCAATTAAGAAACAAAAACATTTATTTTTTCCCTTTTGATAACAGAACAACTTACTCGTATACTAGCAAGGGGCGAGAGGCGGGCAGTGAGGGCGAACTCCACGGCTGGGAGTTGGCCTTCGAGGGGCCGGACAACGCCGCAAAGATACCTGACGAAGGCGAGGATCAAGGATGCCTCACGCCGGCCGGGAGAGGAAATATCGGGCGGTTCAGTAGGGCGGCGTGGTGGAAGCCGTGCTGCCGGATGAAACGGACGGCGCGGGCCTGGCGGTGGCCGGGGCTCGGCTGCGCGGGGGCGCGGGCGAGGCTGCGCGCGTGGGAGCCGGGAGGGGTGAAGCCGTGAAGTGAAGGTCGTGAGAGTTTGAGAGATTGAATCCTAGGTTATGTGTTTAAGGAGGGCTGAGAGAGATTGAATTCTATGGTGGGCTGAATTGTTGAAGAAGCCCAGACCCAGTATACCCAGCAGCCCAGGGCCCAGAGGGAAAAAAAAAAAAAAAATTCCATTTTTTCACCCCGGGCTTCAGCCCACCGGAGCCAACTAATAGCTCCGCCCCTGGTTACAGTACTGCCATTCAACAATGGATCATGTTTAAACAGGTTGACGGTGTTTCCATCTATGGTGGCACCATCAACGGCCAAGGCCAGACCCTCTGGTCTTGCAAATCCTCCAAAGAATGGTTGTCCGTGGCATAGCGGTAAGTACTCTCTTGGACATATAGATAAAAAAAAAGTATACAATGCTCTCGCTATATATGTGCGGAGTCCAAGGAAGAGTCAGACCACTTGGGTCTATTATACGCAACCTTACCTTGTTTTTTTTACAAGAGGCTCTTACCGTGACTCAAACTCGTGACCTCCACGTCACATGGCGACAACTTTACCGTTGCGCCAAGGCTCTCTTAAAAAAAAAAAAAAAAAGCTTGGTGAGAAACTAACTTAGGATTTTGATTGTTTTGTTTTTGATTTTGAAGTCATTGATATTCAGTAACTCAAAGAACATCATGATAAGTGGATTGACATCGATAAACAGTGAGTTATATCACATTGCGATCAATGGTTGTGAAGGAGTGCAAGTTCAAGGAGTTAAGATCAGTGCACCGGGGAATAGTCCAAACACTGATGGAATTCATGTTCAGATGTCAACCAACGTGACCATCACCGGCACTGGCATCAAGACCGGTGACGATTGTGTCTCTATCGGCCCCGGGACAACTGACCTTTGGATTGGCGTGTCACTTGTGGACTGGCCATGGCATCGGGTAATTAATGTTTAATGAGTTCAATCCAATCTAAAGCTTAAAGCGATAGGATGAGAGACTCAAACCTATATATATTATTATCTTTCAGCATCGGAAGTTTAGGAAAAGATAAAGAGGAGAAAGGAGTGCAAAATGTTATAGTAAAAAATACAGTATTTACTGGATCACAAAATGGACTAAGGATCAAAACATGGGGGAGACCAAGTGATGGTTTTGTGAAGGGAGTTGTGTTCGAGCATGCTCTAATGCAAAATGTTCAGAACCCGATCATAATCGACCAAAACTATTGTCCTCATAACGATGGATGCCCTGATCAAGTGGCGATTTTTATTTTTAGTTAGTTGTATATTTTGCCATTGGCTTTGATACCATGTTTAATTATTATGTATGTTTGAATAGAATTAGGGAGTGAAGATCGGTAGGGGTGACATACAATGATATTCAAGGATCATCACAACACAAGTAGCAATGAATTTTGATTGCAGGTCCTAGCAATCCATGTAGTGGAATTATGCTTTGGAAGACATAAAACTAACTTATGGGGACAAACTTGCGAGTCTTCTTGCAAGAATGTTGATGTACTTGCATCACGGACTTGTTGTCCCGCCAAGTTGTCTTTGATTTTCATTATCATCTCACAACTGTTGGATATTATCATGCAATACATCTTAATATGCATATAAGAATTTTTTTATGAATTATAAATAATAAAACCATATTTTACTTATTTTGTATGAGCTCATGATGTCTGCTTGTATCATCTACCGACCGGATGTAGCCTCATGAACACAAATAATCTGCAACATAATAGCGCCATGATCTACTTGAGAATGACAGGCTTATGATATTCTCTCCATCACCTATAGATCACCTATAGATCCATAATGAGGGTTTGAATTGGAACTCACAACTTTTTTTTAAAAAAAAACTTTAAAATGTGCACGTTTTCAAAACATATCTTAATCAACCATATTCCAAAATTACACTTTAATACTTTGATCAAATAGAATGCCACTAAAGGGATCATAACAATTATACATCTTTAATTGAGACATACTCTCTTCCATATATCATTACATCAATAGCCTCTATTAATTAACCCAATCTTTAATGATAAGCTATATAGGCTACCAAATCCATAATTCTTAGTTCCACTATTATGTCAATTTAATGACTCTTTTGTTTACAATAGAAAGCTATAATTTTCAATTTAATGTATATACATATATAATGCAACAAAAGATATGGAATCAACTATAAAGAGATCTCATAATAATACCTTATAATTTCAATTATCCCACTGGAAGAATAAATTTTTGAATTATGCTCCAACTTTTAATGCCAACTTTTCATGGGACGTCATAATCAAACTTATCTTGTGCAAACAAAATTACCTTACTTTTGTCATATTAAATGCATTGAGATTTCTTTGATATGCGTCATAGTTGATCACATATAAATAGTTAGACAATAAAAGTGAGCATAATTATTAACCCACATAACTTCCATAGTAGTATGATTACTCAAATTGAGTTTATCTCTCATCTTAAAACATGCTTAATTTTATATAAACAAATATTCTATGATCAACATATATCTAATATGAGTAGTACATACTATAACTCTCTTTAATAACTTGTGATATCCAAACTAGTGAGAATATGTTGAATCACACTACTAATCATAAATATTAATAAGCAAACATTCTTGGTCTCCACTAATATACTTTAATCAACACAAAAATTACACATATAAACTTAAATTTAAAAGCTCCCACTAATCCTCATATTCAAAAAATAATAGTACTGAAGAAATTAATAATATAGCATGATCAAGAAAATGTTAAAATACAAATATTCTCTAATTCTCATAAACTTTTCTACTTTTATTTGGAAAAGTCCTTAATTATGAATATATATAATTACTTATATCAGTATAACTTTAATTCTAATATAAAATTATATTACTTATCAAACTTTTATTAGATTCAATAATTTGACATATCGTAGTCAAGGTAAAGCTGCAGGTCCTAATAGATTTACAATGGAGTTTTTTAGAGCCTATTGGAGCATATATAATAGGTGATTCATTAGTTACAACTATCATGGATGTTTTTGAACATGGTCACATGCCTAAAGTTGGAACCAAACCTTTGTCTGTCTTATTCCCAAGAATGATAGCCCTCAGGTAGTACAAGATTATAGGCTAATCTCGTTATGTAATGTTAATTACAAAATTATCATTAAAGTAATGTCAAATAGAAGTAGGGCATCATTATCTAGCGTTATAAGTTGGGAAAAGATTGCTTTCATTAGAGATAGAAATATTAGCGATAATATAAGTTTAGCACAAGAAATTGCCCATTATGTAGAATATGATACCCATGCCCATTGTTGAGCGCGAACACATACTCACGCAAGTGCACATGTCATCAAAATAATAAAACTGGTAAGTGCCAGGTCAAATCCATAGGGAGTGGGATACTAGTAAACTAAAACCTAAAGAGGAACTATACTACTTCAATCGATGAAATCAAGAGATGGTGACAGAATTGTTCTCACAATCAAGTGATTAATGAGGGATTTAAGATGGGGAAGACAATCAGTAATGATAATCTAGGGTTGCATAGTATTTAGACATGCTTATGATTTTTTCTATTGATTAATTTTGGTTTACTTCGTTGGTTTGGCAAGGGAGAATTCAGTGATGAGTTCAGGTGCTTATGTATACGCTCCGGGAGTAGCCTACAGATTCCTTATGTTTAAGGAATACGCTTCAATTTCTCCCCATATGTCTATGGTGGTAGGACAAAGCATTGTTGGACCTAGACTCCATCCTGACCATGGAGGACCACTGTATATATATGTCTATGCTAATGGGGTCGGCGAACATCAACCCGACCTCGCCGCAGTCCTCTAACCTACACATGTCATGAAGCTCAAGATATCTCACTGTCTTTCGGATTAGTGATTAACCTAATACACATGAAGATTAATACAATACTAATTTGTTGTTGTCCGTCGACTAACAGTGCTAAGGGACAACATCACAAGCACACCAAGCACAACTCATAAACCATTAAATCACTAGATAATATAGATTTTCATGTCTTCAGCACCATACAACCCTAGAACGAACGTTCTAGCCTAAGATCATGGAGTTCAAAACTGGGGGATCCAAAATACCCGCCTGACATCGTGTCTGTGAAGAGACACCAGGCGATACATCGAATCACAAATGTTATATTTTTTATTTGTGGGTTTTTCCATTCCTAATAGAGGCACGCCCCTATTATTAATTATCCCAAATAATATTGCGAGAACCTCCGATTAAGGGCAAAAGAGTACAAGTAGAGGCAATGAAAAATAATTCATTTATTATAGAACATGACAATTTATTACATATAAATTTCATCATCATGGATATACGTATACATATTTTATTATTTATTTATTTATTTATTTATTTTTATGACGCCACCTTGTATGCCTCGCCGCCGCCCTTTGAATTTATTGCTGCTATATTGCCGCCTAGTGCCTCATTGCATGTTTTTCATTTCAAGGCAGATTGGGAGATGCGACCGTACTTGCTAACGGCCCACAAATGACAATCTGCTAGCTTTGGAAAGAACCGTAAATCTGTACCGATTGGTCCACCGAAAGGGGTTATACCATATATAATTGGAAAGCCCTGGATGTCTAATTTCTAATGCTGCAA
The DNA here is from genome assembly GCA_026586065.1 of Dioscorea zingiberensis. Lineage (NCBI taxonomy): Eukaryota > Viridiplantae > Streptophyta > Magnoliopsida > Dioscoreales > Dioscoreaceae > Dioscorea > Dioscorea zingiberensis. Next base: position 163,284 of record JAGGNH010000038.1, on the reverse strand, counting down.
ATATCGCCCCAATCAGAGTTTTTTATCAAAAGTTATCGATATTTGGATGAAGTCAAGTTGGCAGAATTGCAGTAATTGACTTCTCTTTCCAGTAAAATATGTACCGACTGGGCCACCTAAGGGAGCTGTACCATACATGGTTGGAAAGCTCTGGATGTCTAATTTCTAATGCCACAAATTTCGCCCCGGTCGGAGTTTTCTAGAAAAAGTTATCAGCATTTGGATGAGGGGTAGTCAAAATTTGGTGAGAATCGCAGTAATTGACCTCTCTTCCCATTAAAATATGTATCGACTGGGCTGTTGAAGGGAGCTGTACCATACATGGTTGGAAAGCTCTGGATGTCTAGTTTCCAATGCCACAAATTTCACCTCGATCAGAGTTTTCTGGCAAAAGTTATCAACATTTGAATGCAAGGTAGTCAGATTGGCAGGCTGCAGAAATTTGGTTTCTTTTTTGCAAAGCAACGGCAAGATGACAACACCCTCAGTGACAGCCGACCGGTGACACAGCGCGCATCGGCATCGGCTGATCTGACACAACAACAAAATTACCTAGTCCTTGTATCATCATTCATAATAAATATACAAGTTTGAGTACATCAGTTCTTTGAGGTCAAGAAGACAAAGTCTATTAAATCTCCCAGGAATACAGGGTCCACAAATCATAAAATCATAAGTGAATACACTAGTGAGGTGCCTTTAACGTTTCCTCGTTTCACAACTTCAAATTTTACTCTAAACTGGAAAGTATCTCATTGAGGTATTCTATCAAGCAACTGATGTGCACTTCACTTAGTTGAACATCTAACATGGATTTGGAATTTCTTTACATGAAATTTACAATCATTCTCTCAACAAGCATTTATATATGAGCATTGATGATTTTTTTTTTTATTTAGCGGTAGCAATTGAATTCTTGACATTTTCTTCTGTCTAATAGTATCTTTATCATCTTCTTACCACGATTTAGGAGTCATTTTTATTACCTTTGTGACCAAATGTTTTACTTGGTGAAAGCCAGGTTTGTCAGTCTGCATAGTTGATGGATCTATATTGGCAGGTCCGTTGCTTGCAATATCACAACTTGAAGCATTTGGTCATTTGAAACCAATTCGACTAATGCGAGCTTCATCAAATTTCATCCTGACAGAAATATTGGTTGTAATTTTATAGGTTGTTTCACTAGTAATCGTTGCAGTAGGCGATATGATATCAACATGCTCATAATAAGAAGATGAATTCCTTCCCGACTTGAGGTTGAAACATTGATGAGGAACTTATGGCCATGATTAATGGTTGAATTCTTGAATACTATTTCATCACTATTTCAAGACTTTAAGGGATACTCATCAAGCTTGTAGTAAAATGAACATCTGAAAACCCTTGCAAAGCTTCTGTCCATGCCTATGCCCCTTGATCTCTATTCCAATATAAGGCATCAAAGTCCAGTAAACATAACATATTTACCCTTTTTTTCTACTTATGGCTTTATTTGTTATCTTGAATATTCTTTGGTTTCCATAACCTCATATTGCCATATGCTTTGAATAATTTCTGAGTCTCCTTGTGTTGATAATTAGAAGCTCAACATTGCATACCATCACTAGAGAAAAGTCATTCTATTTGTTTTGGATACTTCCAATCATTTTTTTTTACAAGCCTAGCTGCAAGTGTACAAATCTTGGATATGAGCCAAATTAACCTGACATTTCAATCCCAAAGCTTCAAATAGAAGTGCAATCTTCTTTTTCATTAAATAGCAACTCTTCTCATTCTTGACATATTTTTTTTTAATCAAAAAGTGAGGGGAAATCAGTTAGCAAAGCTAACTATGGTGGAGGCACAAGTGGGCCTGTTGCTGAACGTTGTGTCAGTAACCATCGTTATAAAAACTCATAAGCAAATCAAGGTACTGGACATGGTTTTGTCATAGAAGATAAAAGCTTTATTAATGTTAATTTGGACATTCAAGTGACCCACTGAACCCAGATTGAACTTTTTAACAATTTTTCCAATAATATTATGGGAGCAAACTGTCCCAAGGTGATTGCCAAGGTTGTTGAAGCATTTCATCGAATAGATGATATGCATATTTGATATTAGAGAGAGTTACATTGTATTTATAGAGGGAGCTTTCAAGAATACATTTCAATACCCTTTTTCATTAATAATTCCATACACTTTAAAATCATCACATAACTTCTAAAAGAAAATCCAATCTTATCATTCATTTTGTTATGAACAACATAACTTTCCATTTTCTTCCATGAAGTTGCAGCTACAATAGCTTTTCATTTTCATGACTTCTTCTATAACAGATCCTCCATTTCTTTCATCTTTTCATTCACCAGCTTCTTCTTCTTGAGCTACATCCTATTTTCTTCTTTCCTTGGTAGTAGTTCTTTCCCCCAGTAATCCACCACCACCTGTGATACATACACCATTCAAAACCTTCATGACTCATGTAGTCTTATTTAGAGGATTTCAGCAATACATTGCTAACAGAGGCATTGTTCAACATACTTTAGGCATTTGGATCATGATTCATGACCAGACATAACCACAAGAGTACTCAGGGCATGAAATGCTCGAGCAGAGAAGGCTATTATATAGCTTCTGCTTATTCTCCGAATTTGGTGACCGCGGCGGCGGTGAGGCTATTATATAGCCTATGCTTCTTCTCTTGGTGACAGCGAGCAGCGTGATGAGCCTCGGGGGCGGCCGAGCTAGCAAGTGCGATGATGGAGCCCTACAGCGCCCGGGGATGGTATCCATCTTGGCGGCGGCCGATGATCGGCGGTGGCGGCCGGTGATGAAAGCGGCGGCGCACTAGGGAAGGAAGCAAAGCGGCCGGGCGGATCGATGATGGAGCCGCGCGCGCGCCGCGATGGTATCTTGGCGGCGACGACGACAACGGCAGGATATGGGGTTTATTTCAGGTGGTGAACGAACAGGAGAATGAGGGAGCATCTTCCCCTTTGATGCTACATCTTTCTCCCTCTCCTCTTCTCTTTCTTATCGGGTCTTCTTTTATAGACGGGGACGGTTCGCAATTATGGGAGATATATCCTCCCTTGACCGGATCCCATGAGAGAGATATATTTTTTTATTTTAAATTTCCCCATTTGATTTATCCTCAAGGAAATGAATCATGTCCAATGAGAAAGATATATTTTAATTTTAAATTAAAATCCCCAATTTGATAATGGAAAGATTTTAATTTTAAATTAATCTCTCTTATGATGGAAGGTTATATTAACATCTCGATCTAATCTTATCCCATTGATAGCTGATAATATCAAACACATTTTTTTTAAGATATATATATATATATTTTTTGGATTTTCTAGGGATCTGTTCCCTTGGATTTGCCTTGGGATCTGTTCCCTTGGATTTGCCTTGGAATCTGTACCCGTGGATGATCTTAGGATTTGCATTTTTTTTAGATTGCCTCGAGATTTGTATTCTTGGGCATCTTGGGATTTGTGCTATTTTACTATTTAGGATCGCCTCGGGATTTGTGTTCGGGCTACCTTGAGATTTGTATTTCTTGAAGATTGCCTCGAGATATGTATTCTCGGGTCATCTTGGAATTTGAGATTGCCTCGAGATTTGTTCTCAGGCTATCTTAGGATTTGAGATTGCCTGTGTTCTCAGGCTACCTTGGAATTTGAGACTGCCTCGAGATATGTGTTCTCGGGCTATCTTGGAATTTGAGATTGCCTCAAGATTTGTTCTCATAGCTATCTTGGGATTTGCGATTGCCTCGAGATATGTATTCTCGGACTATCTATTTCAATATATATACTTCATCATAATATTTATATGAAATATTTCATATTGGCCCTTGAGACATTTTGTATTTTCAAGGCTTATATATATATTTTATATATTCCCCCCTTATTTATTTATTTATTTATTTAATTATTTTATTATTTTTTTTAGTGTAAACAAAAACAAAATCATCAAAGTATTCAAACATCAAAATATCCATGTTCATGATACAAGGGCAGAAATCAAATAAAGATGAGAGAGGATGCGGATCTTTTCCCTTATTAGTGTTCCCCTTCTTCAAGATGTGCTCGGAGCCCTCCGGATTGATGGCAAACTAATGGATATGACGCCCTTGAAGTTTTGGCCGCTACCCCCCACGTTAAGCCCAAAAGCCAATGATGAAAAAGATGAAAACCCTAGGAGTCTTTATATAGCTGCGATTTGCAACCTGTCACTTACTATGGACCAATGCATCCTTCCTACTGAGCAATGCGTCGTTCATTAAGGACAAACACATCCTTAAATCTCAACCATTTTAACAACAAAGTCAGGACACATCCTTCTTAAGGAGCGAAGGGTCCTGACTTTTCTGGTCTGTGCAGTCTTCATCAAGAGTTCCAATGAATGTGTGAGAATTGAGAATTTTTTTTTGAGGATAAATTTTTTTTTTTCTTTCTTTCTTTCCTAGTTTTTGTTTTAGTCGAGTGGTTAATAAGGGAATGTTCCCAATGTCGGATTTGTTTGAAATTCCTATTTATTAATTAAGTATTTAGTTGATTAAAAAGTTATGTATAAGCACCCTCTAAGTTTTCCTTTAATTAATTAGTTTATTAAAGATATGTCTCTTGCTGGGAGATGAAAAGGGGGATTCAATTAGCTAATCCCTTAAGTGGAATTGTTTGTAGTCACCAAGGGCATTTTGGTAATTATGTGTGATAGGGGAATTTGAAAAGAATGAATAACAAAATTTATTCGATTACTCAATAATTGATTTAATTATGGAAGTCCCCAAGGTTGGTTTAAAATGAATTTTTCTAAATTCTTTAATTAGTTTCCCCAAAGTTGATTTTTATGGTAAATGGAGGATTAAGGTGACTAATTCCTTAATTAGGGATTAATATGGCAACTTAGAGATCTTCATGGAAATTTTTAATGCAAACATTAATAGAAGGACTTGCATGTACCTAAAATGCTATTATAGGGGCTTAGACGTAAAAAGGTAATGATTTGATTGAGGCATGAATTTTTTTTTAAAATAAAAGCACATGGATTGGATCATGAATGAAAGTGTAATAATTAATGAGATAAATATTTTATTAGTGTAAATAAAATAAGATGGGATTCAGAAGTTTTTTTTTTATTTTGAAATAAAACACATTTCTATTATACTATATATATATATATATATATATATATATATATGTAGAAAGAGAAAGTTAGAGAGATATAGAATGAGAAATAGAGAGAGACAGAGGGATATCGCCTCCGCGATCACGCCTGACCAACCGTGAGAGATGCGATTGTGCTGCGTCAAATTTTGGGATCAAGGGAGATCGTGATCTCCTCCATCGCCGCCACAACTCTCCTATAAAAGGCCCATGGTGAAACCCTAAAAAGCTTCGTGTTGAAGCGTGGCGAGAGTCATCGCCGCCAAGGCGCAGGAAGAAAGGAGGCAGAGGGCGTTGGTCGCCCAAACCTCATCGGTGGTTCCGCGGCCGGCGTTGGTGTAGTCGTCCGGATCACCGCTGAGCTTCGCCGCCTTCATTTGATTGGCGTAGATCACGAAGGGGAGTTGGTTCCTTGGGACACCAGACTTCGTGACTTTTGTAAGTGCACCTGCCTAGTACCCACCTAGCTTTGGGTTTTCTTGATTTTGTGCTTTTGATCTTGCTTCATTGCTTGAGCGTTTATTGATCTTGATATTATTGAATATCCTTGAACTAATTTTGCATTGTTTATTGACCTAGATATCACCATGATTGGTACTTTGTGGGGTTGGAGTTTTCGATTTTGATGTTCATTGATACTAAACTGAGAAGGATTATTTTTACTTGCTTGGAAATTTTGAAGCTTGTATTAGTCCATAACAGTAGGGTTCCTCAGTAATTAGTTTAACTACATGGACTTTAAGGAGAGAGTAATGAGGTGTTTTTTGTGGTTATTGTATGATTGATATTGTGTCTTTGAGGCTTGTGTGTCATCTAGTGATCTTTGATGGATTTTATTGTTTGCCTCTATGTTTAGTGGGGATGATTTCTCTGTGATTAAAAGTATGGGCCAGGCATTGAGTGTTAATAATAAACCGTAGGTAAACATGGGTCAGTTGGATGGATTTAAAGGATGGTATAATGCTTTGAATATAAGGATGTACTCATCATGTGTAGGGATAGCATACAATATGAACTCTTGTTGATTGAAATTACTAAAGGTCAGTAAAGGTTGTTCAGAAGATCTGTTTATTTTTATTAACATAATGATCACTAGTACACGTGTTTAGAGAGGATTTGGTTAATGGCTTTATGAAATGGGGTTCAGTAAAAGGTTTAGGTCAGGTGGGCTATAATTGTGGGACGGGTTTGATCAAGTCCAAACCCATGTGAGCTGAATTAATTAAGTCGATTAGATTTGATTAAAGAGGGAAGGATTACTTGGGTGAATGATTTATTTTTAAATCCAAGTTGACTTAGTCAAGTCTAGTTTAGAGAGGTTTAAGGAGTTGGGTTATTAATGGGTCGGATACATTTAGTTGGGCATGCATTGTAGACGTAGTTGTTCTTAAACACATGTGTGTTTATTGAGAATGGACTTGTGGTTACCAGATATCGACGTGGAGTGCCGAGCTTCGTCGGGACAGATACAGATTAGTCGGTTGGATTGCGAATAGAGGTAAGATACTCTTGCCTAGATTCCACCCATTGTTTGGGTTTCTTGTTTTGTTGAATGCTGGTTGTTGGCATGTCTTTCTTTGTGATACCTGCTGTTTTTGGATACATGCACATACATGATAGTTATTGCTCTCTTTCCTCGTATGTGTGTGATTGATGTGCTTGTGGTAGTGCTATTACTACCTTTTTGTTGGAATGCTCGTTGGACATGCCCTCCTGTGACCGACACTTATTTGTAGAGGCACTCGTGGTGCTTGTGTGCGACTAGGTAGGTATCGTCGGTGGAGTGGCGGGCTCATTGAGCATAGCCTCTGTTATGCAGCATGAGACCATAGAATCTGCTTGATACTTGTGTGTTGGTAGGGTAGGTGTCGCCAACCGAGTTTGTTCTTCGCTTCGGTGGATGGGCGTGGGGGCTCCGGTTTGGGAACATTCGAGGGGCCGGACATCACGGCGTTTCGGCTTGCCATGCCGGAGGGGCGATACTCTGGATTTGTCCTAGGGAGCGTTGAGGGGCGGGACACCACTGGCGTTCGACTTGCCATACCGGAGGGGCGATACTGCGGATTTGTCTGCTGTCGATGGTGTTGGTTCATTTGCGTAATGCGACCGCGTGGAGAGGTGGCGCTCTTGAGGTACGGCCAGGAGGGTCATGTATGCGGCCATTTTGTTGTTCTTTATCCGAGGATCGTTCTTTGAGTTGTTCTTGGAATCCTCTTCCAGGCAGAGGGTCGGGGAGTCATACCGCTGTTGTTGTTGTTTCTGGTAGACTCCTAGGATCTGATTAATGCGAGGTGTAGCTTGTGTTGATGATTTGTTCTTGGATTTGATATCATCTTTATTGGTTTACATCTTTGAGATCCTTGCAGGGTACTTACTGGGTTTTCCTTTCGAAAGCTCATCACTTTTCCTTTCTCTCATTTCAGGTTTTAAGGAGTAGGTGACTCGAGCTCAGGAGACGTGCGAGAGTCAGGGTGGGATATTTGCTGAGGTCAGAGGATCTCCTTGTCTTTTGTTTCTGTGAGAGGCACTCTGTTTAGGACCCATGTAGGGCCTGTATTTGTTTAGGGCATATGGACCCTTTGTGACTAGTTTATTTCCGTTGTGGTTATTTTGAGGTTATCACATTATTATTGTGTGAGACCTTTGATTCTTAATTGATATTTGCTTTGACTATTTAGGCCTTGTACTTGGGTGGGGCTGCGTCTCCACAGATGCGACCGATCACATTCACGATGCGAGGTCGGGAATCCAGGGTCGGGGTTTTCTGAGAATGACCTTTTCAACTTCGGATTGACCTAAAATTTTAACTAAGTGTTCACGACTTATTGATCTTCAATTTGAATGGTGGAGATTGGGTTTAGAGTCTTATGCGCCCTTGTAATAATTTTATGATTTTTCTTTGCTCTTTTAAGATATCACGCAACCCTCTCTCCCTTTGTATTGGCTCTTTTCATGGAACACCCTTTCCTTTGGCCACATGGTCATCCCCGGCTTGATCATCATATGTCAATATCAATAATAACTTGCATTAGTGCCTAAATTTATCCATTTGATACAGAAATTCACTAAAGCATCGTATATATACATTTTTTTTATTAAAATGGATAAATCACACTCTTTTATTCAATGATTAAGTAGAGTTGGTACATTGACGCTCGTATTTGAGCTCCCCAAATTGTTCCCCCTCCCGGGGATCCCTAGATTAATCTACATTTAACTAAAGTGATACAACAGCAATAGGCAAACCCCAGCTGGAGGACGAATCTCATAGCTGAAGACTGCAGAAGAAACCTAATGGAGTTGAATCAATGGGAAGTTGAATACATCCCAAGGGAGGAGAATACGGGAGCTGATTTTTACGGCAAGGTAGGCGAGACACCATACAGGGATGTTAAAGATGCTCGGATCAACAACAACTACCAAGCTGGTGGGAGAAGAAATCAAGAGGCTTGTTGAGGCAAGCTGTTGAGTAGTAGTTGTTAGGCTCTCATATAAATAAAAACCAAAAAAACTGTCTACTTAAGTTATCAAGAAATATTTAAGAGTGATTTTTCTTTGGTATTTGGCCGAAGACATGAGTTTGCAGTTATATTTCATGAAAAGACAAAAAATAGAAACTTGTTATAAAAGCTTAGGAAAAAGACACCAACACAAAAACACCCACACTTTTCGAGCATTGAACTTTGAAGTACATTGCCTCAAAGGTTACACCTCAAAGGTTACATAAGAGGAAAAAGAATATGAAAAACAAAAAAGAAAAAAAACCTTGTATATTTTTCACAACTATGTACTCTTATATTTAGTCATCCCTAGCTCCAAACGACTTCCAGGCCATCCCAAACCAACTGAAGTGTCTTTTTGTCCCTGATCAACACACTGTATTTGGCAACAAAACCCATGCAACTCTCTTGTTATGCCGAGTACCCCTTCTCTCTTTTGCTTCGAGCTTACTTCCTCATGGATCTTGTATCTCATTATAAACGGTACCAATCAGCAAATGATATTGTGGTCAGTCTTCTGTATAATTAAGAAAGAATCCATCGATTAATGGCGGCCCGATGTATAATTTGTCGATTAATTGCGAGAAACCAAGCGTACTTTCGAGCTATCAATCCTAAGAGAGGAAGGATGGCTTAAAAGGAACTTCAAAAATCTTAAATCTTAATGTAGTGATTTGACAAGGATAACATTCAACATGACATCATATTCCTTCAATATTTGGCAATAATAAGATCCACAAGGAAGCTATATGATGTGAGGGACTCATCACTCAAATTGAGCCCTTATACAAGAAGATTCTGCTGAACTTGTTAGCATGAGTCTTGATTAGGTTTTGTGCTGAGAGAGTTTGAAGGTTTTCTGAAGATTTTTCTCTAGCTATTTGAATATCTGAAGGGCGAAAAACCTGCTGCAATACTTTGTAAAGAAAGCGGGGAAGCAATGCAATAACTATTATAAGTATGATGCGTGAGCCAATATGTGTTTGTAGAAATATAGGACGGATAGAAGCGGGGTCACGGCAAGAGAATGAAAATATCTGAAAATAAAAGGACACACCGATATTACGTGGAAAACCCCTAAATGAATTGGGGTAAAAACCACGGGCAAGGATAGAAGAATTTCACTAAGTGGGGAAAAACTCAGGAGTTACAATTCTCTCTTCTAAGAGGAAAATACCAACTCTCTAATCTTTCTTTCTCTCCCACTCTCCCCTCACTCTTACTTGAAATTCAAGTTTGTGATGTCATGCTATTTATAGGAAGAGTTGGATGAGATTAGGTGGGTTAATTGATAATTAACTCACCTAATCTTAGCTTAGTCTCACCTAATCTTAGCCCACAAGTTTGACCAATAATTAGGTGAGCCATTCTTTTTGACTGGCCTACATTTTGACCAACAATTCTCCCACTTGAAGATTTGATTGACTGTCAATCAAATTTTCACATCATTCTTTCTACCTTGCCACTTGATGTTGCTTACGTCTCCGTCAAGCCACAGGAGGATCGACACCATATATATCTGTCAGCATTGATTGCTTTTGTCAAGAAATCTGCTATGTTGTCTTTGGTGTAAATCTTTTGCATATCCACAGTTCCTTCTTCCACTTTCTTACGAGCGAAGTGATCTTGAACTCGATATGTTTTGTCTTTGAATGAAATCTTTGGATTCCTTGCAAGATGCAAGAGCACTTTTTGTCTGTCTGAGAACAATGTTCTTTTGTTTATGCCCGAGTTCTTCCAACACCATCTTCAACCACATTGCTTCTTTACTAGCTTGTGTAGCTCCTATATATATTACGCCCGGTCGTTGGCGTAGCCACGGCCGTAATTTTGAAATCCAACTCACAGCTCCTCCAGCAAGTGTGAACACATATCCTGTAGTGGATTTAATTTGCTTTTGTCAAGATCACCTGCATAATCGAGGAATCAACATATCGGCGACAATAAAGTTAGATCCCCCATAACATAATGCAACATCTGAGGTTCCCTTCACATATCTGAGAATCCTCTTAACAACATTCCAATGCTCTCGACCAGGATTCGCCATGTATCGACTTACCACTCCCATTGCATGTGCAATGTCTGGTCTTGTACATATCATGGCGAACATTAGGTTTCCCATTCTTGCGATGCATACGATTTTCGAGATATTTCCATCCTCTCTTCTTTCTTTGCTAGGACACATACTTGAGGATAACTTGAAATTAATAGGAAGTGGGGTAGAAATTGGCTACAGATCTTACATATGTTGAAAGCATATAGAATCTTCTTCAAATAATTCTTTTGAGAAAGCCAAATCTTCCTATTATTTCTGTCTCGGTGAATTTGCATCCCTAGAATCTTGTTTGCCGGTCCCAAGTCCTTTATTTCAAATTCCCTAGCCAGTTGTGCCTTTAACTCACGAACCACGATCTTTGTTGGGGCTGCTACCAACATATGCGTCTACATCTGACAACGAAAGACAAAATCTTCTTCTCCAAACCTCTTGACATATGCACAAGGGTCTGCATTGAGTCTGCTGTATCCAAGGCTCATGATGAAGGAATCAAATCTCTTATACCAACATCTTGGCGCCTGTTTTAGACCGTATAGAGATTTGTTCAACCTGCAAACCAAGTTCTCCTTACCTTTTCTTCAAATCCTTACGGTTTGGAGCATATAAATTTCTTCTTCAAGATCTCCATGAAGAAATGTAGTTTTACATCTAAGCTGCTCAAGCTGCCAAGTCGAATGTAGCACACATCATAAGGACTACTTTCGGATTTGTTGTGAGTGAACCACGGGTAAAATATTTCGTTGAAGTCGATCCCCTCTTTACGAGCATATCCTTTCACCACCAATCTAGCATGATATCGGTCTACTTGATCATCACCATTAAGCTTGATCTTGTAAACCCATTTGTTGCCAGTGGCCTTTCTCCCTTGTGGTAGTAGCACGGTTCCATGTTCTATTTTTATGAAGGGCTTCAATTTCTTCTTGCATTGCTGCTATCCACTGTGATGCATCTGAACTACTCAGTGCTTCTTGGAGACTTGATGGCTCTCCATCCTCAGTTAGAAGACAGTATGCAACATTGCCTCCAATAATATAATCTGAATGCCAACTTGGTGTCTTTCTTATGCACGAGTTGACGCTTGAACTTAGGGTCTTGATTGGTGGCTCTTGTACTTCGTGCTCTGGTGTAGCTTCAACTTCCTCTTCCACTTGTACTGTTGTAGTCTCTATGTTCTCATTTGAAGTGCTATCACTTTCTGCTTGCACTTGTTCTTTGTCTTCTATGAAAATAACATCTCTGCTGATTACAACCTTGTGGGCAGTGGGATCCCACAGGCGGTACCCCTTTACTCCTTCAGCATATCCCAAGAATATACATTTCCTGGATTTTGGATCCAACTTCGTAGTTTATGGGCATTGTACATCACGTACACAGGACTTCCAAAAATATGAAGGTTTGAATAGTCAACTGGCTTACCAGTCCACATCTCCATCGGTGTCTTCAACTCAATTGCAGTTGAGGGACCCCGATTCACTACATAACAGGCGGTACTGACTGCTTCTGCCCAGAATTTCTTGTCTAGGCCTGCAGTTCTCATCATTGCTCTTGTTCTCTCCAACAGAGTCCTGTTCATCCGCTCTGCCACTCCATTTTGTTGAGGAGTGTATCTTTGTAGTGAGCGCCTTTTGATGCCTTCTTGCTTACAAAATTCATCAAATTTTTTGCGGTGTATTCTCCTCCATTATCTGTCCTAAGACAGCTTGATCTTCTCGCCCGGAGTCAAGTTCCACCAGCTTTGTAGAATTTGAAGATTGAAAACACATCTGCTTTCCTCTTGATAGGATACACCCAACACCTCACGGGGTAGTCATCAATGAATGATACAAAGTAATTTGCTCCTCCTAGTGATGTAGCAGGTGCTTGCCACCGCGTCAGAATGAACCAATTCTAGAATTGCTTTGCTTCTAGAATTAGATGTGTTGAACTTTAACCGAATCTTTGCTTGCTCATGATGCAATGCTCACAAAAGGATAATGCTACCTTTGTGAGACCATGGAGTAGATTTTTTCTCTACAAGAATCTTCATTCCTTGCTCCGACATGTGTCCAAGTTTCTTGTACCATGTCATTGCATGTCTTTCACTTGGACTACTCGTGGCAATTGAAGCTTCTCCTTCTTGTAAGGTTTCTCCCTTCAGCATGTATAGGTTTGCAGCTATCTTGTCTCCTTTCATACATACCAGCGCTCCTCGAATTACCTTCATGATCTTGTTATGCACTTCAATTTTGCATCCAAGATCATCAAGTTGTCCTATAGACAACAAGTTCTTTTTCAGGCCTTCCACATGTCGGACCTCTTGAATAGTCCGTATCGTGCCATCATACATCTTCAATTTGATGGTGGCAATACCAACAATCTTCAGGGCTTGATAAATTACTGACTATAGACAGATCCCTCCGAGGAGATAGGTTCATAGTGATTGAACCATTCTCTTATAGAGGTCATATGAAAGGTGGCCCCTGAATCGAGAAGCCACACATCAGCAAATCTTCTCCCTGTAGCCGTTGTTGTTGCTGATTCACACACCATGGCATCTCCATCATTTGAAGTGTTTGCAACATTTCCTTGAGGATTGGAATCCTTTTTATTTAGATTCCAACAATCCTTCTTCAGGTGACCTTTCTTACCACAGTTGTAGCACTTGAAAGTCTTCTTACTCCTTGATTTTGATCTGCCATGATTGTGGCTCCCACTTGGGCCACGTTCTGTTGATCTTCCTCTCATCACCATCAAGGCCTCAAGCTTGTTCTTGAACTTGCCACCTGTCTTCCTTGTTCTTGCGCCAATTTTCTTCCTCCAGAATAGCAGCTGCAATGTCGTCGAAGACTAGAATATCTGTGGGGACATTATTTGTTAAGTTGATGATGAGTTGATCATACGAATCTGGTAGACTTTGGAGTAGAAGTTCTGCACGTTCACCGGCCTCTATTTTGTGTCCCAATGATGTAAGTTGGGAAAATAGAGTATTCAATGTGTTGAGGTGCTCCGTCACCGAAGTAGATTCTGCCATACGCAGAGTATAGAGTTTCCTCTTAAGGAAAATCTTATTGTGGAGTGACTTGGCCTCGTCTGACTTAGTGAGGTGATCCCAAATCTCCTTACGCCGTCTTCTTCTCCTCTATGCTTGATAGAACTCCATCGACTAGTGCTTGAGATGAATATTTACTTGGCGTTCCGTCTATTTCGCTCCACTTGTCATCATTAACCTCGAATTTGGTCTTTCACTGATGGCGGCTAAGGAATTATCCTTCCTCGGGATTGCCTTCATCTTGATTTCCACGGTCGAAATTACTCCCGTTGAACTTTTCAATCTAAGTATCTTGCCAAGTCATTGCTTCTATTATGAAGCTGCTTCAAGCGATAACAGTTCCTTCAATGGGTGAATAATAATCTAACTTATTTTACGATGTGGAGGATCCACTTATAGTGGCGACCACAGCATACGATAAGTAGAAATAAACACCCAAATCGGCTCGATACCACTTGTTGTAGAAATATAGGACGGATAGGCGGGGTCTGCAAAGAGAATGAAAATATCATCGAAAATAAAAGGACACACCGATATTACGTGGAAAACCCCTAAATGAATTGGGGTAAAAACCACGGGCAAGGATAGAAGAATTTCACTAAGTGGGGAAAAACTCAGGAGTTACAATTCTCTCTTCTAAGAGGAAAATACCAACTCTCTAATCTTTCTTTCTCTCCCACTCTCCCCTCACTCTTACTTGAAATTCAAGTTTGTGATGCATGAAAGGTTCAATCTTCATGCTATTTATAGGAAGAGTTGGATGAGATTAGGTGGGTTAATTGATAATTAACTCACCTAATCTTAGCTTAGTCTCACCTAATCTTAGCCCACAAGTTTGACCAATAATTAGGTGAGCCATTCTTTTTGACCGGCCTATATTTTGACCAACAATATGTCCTTGAACTGACCAAATGATATTTTTTTTTTGACAAAGGTGACAAGCGCCTACCTGTCAAGGATGGGCACGTGACGAACGCACGTGCCCACACCTTGCAAGAGGAGGGGCTCGATCCCGTGACCCGTCACAAAGATCGAGGCCAACCTTTAGCAAGGGAACCCGGTACCAATAGACTAAGTGGTCGTTGGTTGACCAAATGATATATTGTCCTGCCAAAAGATCTAATTCAGGATTGAAGCCAAAAATAAAACATATGCAACAGTAAACAATTTGAACAGCACTCACCAGTAATTGGGGAAAATGGGTATGGAATCAAGTACCACCATTAATAGGAAAGTAGTAACAATGGAACCCCATAGTACAATGTGAGTTACAAATACCCAGCGTTGGATGTCCATTTGCTAAGTGAGCGATCCCAACACAACTCGCAATTGTCCATAAGCTTCCCGGACTCCATATATGGATTGTAGTGTTGCCATAGATGAAAACAGGAACATAGAAAGAACAAGACTGCACTTACAAAGTATCCAACATTGTGATCGGAATAGCTTAAATTGTAGCTCTCTTGTTTGTGTCACCTTCATAAAGTTTTGGATCACAGGGCGGTGTCTTATCACTCAAGTCCTTGTCGAACTCCAACCACTATTGTTGGGACCGATGTATAAATGGCAGAGCAGTACACTACTCCAATCTGTTAAAGCAGAAGTTGTGGAAAATGCGGCGCATAAAACATACCTGCATCAAAAGTAGGAAGATAAGATGTCCTAATCAGAGAGCACCCTGATGTACAAAAAAGAAGATTCCATAAGAACATGTATCTCAATCTTCTCCAAGGAACATGTGTTAAAGGTTGACCAAAACCTACTAAGTAGTTGCAAGAACACAAGAATATCTGTGCCATTTTAAGTTTAACTAAAGAACAAAAACATGTTCAAACGGGATAATTTTGAGTAGAAAAGCTGCTTCCGATGTTTTCTTTTCTTTTTCCAGACTCAAATAGAGAAAAACTTTTGCTTCAAATCTGTTGAAAGGAAGTTGAGCTACATGTCATATCTATGTAGACCATTTATGATAGAAAGTTTAGCATCTCAGTAATAAATGTGTTAGCTAATGATCTGCATGTATGCTGATGGTAGAAAAAGAAAACATATATCACAGCTAAATCAAGTGCAGCACAGTGCACTAAATGCACAAGTATGGGATTCGGATATCCCCATTTATGGATATCTCCATCCAAGAGATATATATATATCCCACCATCCCAACGCAACCTTAAAACTCATCTTCTAGATCCAAATGAGTTTATATAGAGGCGGGAATCTTTCCTTGCCAAAGCTGAGGAGCAACTGAGGAGCGACCTTTCTTCTTACTTCTCCAACCTCATCTTCTCCCCCACTTGCCATGGCGAGTGGGGGTGGAGGAAGGGGTGTGAAACCTCCAACCCCACCTGTGCAAACTGGAAAAGCTTGTTCTCGTGTAGTCTCAGGGGAGAGGGTATTTGGTACTGAAGTCATTAATACCCGTGAGAACTTTGAGAGATTGAAAACCCTTCACCATCCACGCTTCAAACCTGATGGAGACTTTAGGATGAGGCTCTATGAGAGGATGAAGACGGCCATGTATGGAAAATTCCTGGGTAGAGCACTCCCTTTGGAGCAGGTGAAAGCAGCGTTGGCCACACATTGGAGAGATCTAGGCAAGTTCTCGATCTTTGATCTGCCAAACGAGTACTATTATATCCATTGTGAGACAACTGAGATGGTGGAGAAAGCCCTGTTGGATGGACCTTGGACAATTTCTGGAATGGTGTTCCAGCTCATGACTTGGAGGCCAAACTTTCAACCAGCGTTTGAACGATTAGAAGCTTGTGGCCGGTGTGGATCGAAATGCATCATTTGTCTATGGAATCTTTGGGAATTAGATATGGTTGAAAGCCTAGCCTCAATAATAGGCCCTGTACTGAAAATTGACACACATACTCTGATGGTTGATACACCGGAGGTGGAGCTTGGTCGAGAAAGATTCGCCAGAGTTTGTGTGGAACTGGATTTATCGAAACCATTACAAACTGGAATTTGGGTAGGTGAAGGGGACGAGGAAACCCTGGTGGCAGTCTTATATGAACGAATACCATCCTTCTGCTTCAGGTGTGGATTAATTGGACATACCGTGAATTCGTGTACAATGATGCCAGGTAGTTCTGAGGAAGGCGAAGGGGGGAAGGAAAAATCGTAGCATATGAATCTAGATGATGAGGAACAGGAAAGCATGAAGAGAGGAGAACCTCCGAATCACCAAAACAAGGCCACTGATTTCGTTGAAGAAAACCCATATGCTTGGGTGAAGGCGGGGTATCGGAGTGGCAGAGGACGCGGCCGCGGACGCTGTGGTGGCCCGCCCCATGACTCCCGGCGAGTTGAAAAGTCGGTGTTGACCAACACGGGACCAAGAATCCAGAAAGAGATGGGACAAGCGACACGTGGAGGCCGGGAGGCTGGTCTTGGGCCAGGTAACCCAATCTCGAGGCACACGTGAAGTTTATCCAAGAGATGAGATACAACCCCTCAATCCTAACCCTAACAAGGAAATCATCTCCCTCTCAGAAGCGACTAGTAGTCGCACACCAACCTTCTCCGACCAGCACACTCCCTGCCAGGTTACCATTGGAGATCCTCCTTCCCAAGATCTGGCCTTGGTACCGTTGGCAATTGAGATACCTGCTTCTGAGTCAGAGCTTGAAGGAAATATTAGATTAGCTACATGTCTCATCACCTCGGTAGGAAAGAATAAAGGAGTTGAGGTAACGGCTAGGAATCAACGGTGAGGCTCAACCTTAGGCCCACGATGTATTTTCCGATGCCCATGCTGCTTTGGTAGGCGAGAGTCACCTGCAGTCCTTAAACCTAAGGATGATCCACTTTGATGGTGACCAAGCCATGGAAGGTGTGGTTATCGATGGAATGAGAATTTTGTGAAGATTTTGATGACGATATGCCACTTGCACTGGTACAGAAAGATGCAAAAATTGAAGCTTTGGCTAGGCGCAGCAAGCCTATGACCAAGTCAAGCTCGAAGAAAGGTCGATTGAACACCCCAGCTAGGGATTCATCAACCTCTTCCTAATAAGGATGCTTCTTAGGCCCTCACTTTTTTTATTAAAAAATTTTAATTATTATGATTATTAACTCAATTAACATTCTCTGTTGGAACTGCAGGGGTTCATCGAATCCTAGGACTCTCAATAGAATAAAATCTCTCATGAGACAGTATCAGACAGACATAGTATGCTTGGTGGAAACCCGAGCAAATGAAGATCGGGCAATCAACTTCTGTAAAAAGTTTGCAAAATCCTGGGAATGGGCTGCTATTCCCACACAAGGCATGTCTGGAGGCCTCATCATCCTCTGGAAACAGAGGATAGGTATTGGTAGTTTCATCTGCTAAACCTAAGGAGTGGATAGTAACAGTAATTTATAACTCACAAAATATCCAGATCCAGAAAAGCCTATAGCTAGATCTATCAGCCCTTTCTGATCTTAAATTACCTTGGATTATGATGGGAGATTTTAATGCCATCCTTAACTCTGAAGAACATAGAGGTGGTTCCTTCAATCACTATGCAGCAAAATCCAGATTATTCAATGAATTTGTAGCAAGTAATTAATCAACTTATTGACATGGGTTTTTGTGGAACATCTTACACATGGTGTAATAACCAATTTGGATTAGCTAGGAGGTGGGCTAGACTGGATAGAGTACTAGCCACTAATGACTAGCTAACACATTTTGAATCTTATTTTGTAAAACACCTCCCTAGAACTGCTTCTGACCATTCCCCATTGCTTTTGAAAGCCAAATTATATTCTTATAAAAAGCAACGAATCTTTCGATTTGAAAACTTTTGGTTTGAACATGATCTTTGCCACCAAGAAGTAACCAAAGCTTGGTTTTCTAAAACAAATGCTTCCCCCATGCATGCTTTTAATATTATGTAACTAGAACAAGATCTTATTTATCCAAGTGGCCAAGGGTTTGTCATCCTTAGATAAAGCCATCACAAAAACTGAAGAGGAGATAACCTTTTTGGAAACTTTAGAGCCCACTTTAGGCTATTTTGATCTCAATAGCATTGCCTTAAGAGGACTGTATAATAAGCATCTTTGCTCTTTTAAGGCAAAAATACAATCTGATGGGCTCAAAGGGCAAAGATGTTGTGGTTGAGGAATGGAGATTATAATATGGGTTTTTTCCATAGACAGGCTAAGATTAGAGGCCATAAGAATAAAATCTCGGATATACTGGATGATCAAGGAATCCTTCAAACAGATCAGAATGGTATAGAATTGGCTTTTTGCAAATTCTATACTAGTCTCTGGTCCTCAAACAATGATATTCCATTGGATGCTCTGATCACTAGTCTACCAAATGACTTACCAACTCTATCTGATAGAGATGAAGAAAATCTAGCCAAACCAGTTACATTGATAGAAACTTATCAACGACTAAAATCTATGGCCAAGGGTAAAAGTCCAGGACCTGATAGGCTTAATGTTGAATTCTATCTTTTTTATTGGGATTTGATAAAGGAACCATTATTCCATGCTATTCAACATTTTTTTCAAACTAGCTGTCTTCCAAATGCTTGGGGCAAAACATATGTGGCTTTGATCCCTAAAAAGATGTTTCAAACAAAGTCCAGGACTACAAGCCTATTTCACTTTGTAATGTATCTTACCAAATCATTGCTAAATTACTTGCAAACAGATTGAAAGTATATATTAATGGGCTTATTGGACCAGAACAATCTGGATTTCTTGTTGGAAGATCCACTACTGATAACATTTTAGCTGTACAGGAGATTGCTCACTCATTAGAATATGATTCCCAAACCCTTCCTAGGATGATTTTAAAGTTAGACATTGAAAAAGCATATGATGCTATTGAGTGGAATGCTATCCTTGCCACCCTCAAAGTTATGAATTTTCCTAAAATTTGGGTAAGCTGGATTAAAGCAAGTGTGTCATCATCTACTTTCTCTTTTCTAGTTAATGGTCAACCCACTGAATGGATTCATAGTGGCAAGGGAATTAGGCAAGGTGACCACCTCTCCCCCTATTTATTTATACTTGCTTCCCAAAATCTAACAGCTATCCTCAATCAAGCCATTAAATTAAATTTAATCCCTGGTTTTGATGATAGACTTGCAAGCAACTTCAATCATTTACTGTTTGCAGATGATTCAATCATCATAACTAGGGCTTCCAGGGCTGTGGCTAGAAACTGTAGGCTATGTCTGGATATTTACAATAAACTTACTGGACAAAAAGTCAATTTAGCCAAATCAACCATTCATTTCCCTACATGGATCAACAGGAAAATCAGAAGAGCCATTGAAGCCATTTTAGGAATGAGAATAGGAACATTTCCATTTAAATACCTTGGAGCTTTGATTTCTCCAAAGAGAATACCTGTTAGCCAATGGCAACCATTGATTGATAGAACAAACAATAGCCTAAATGCTTGGAATCCCACCACTATATCTCTAAATTTGGTAGATCAATCCTTGTTAACACTTCCTTATTGTCAATTCCTCAGATACTCCATGGCACATTACCACATTTCGACATCGTCCTAGACAAGATCTCCAAGCTGGCTAGGAAGTTCCTTTGGGGGCATAATGCTGCAGGTGGCAATTTCCACTCTATAGGATGGAGCATTACTACACTTGATAAACCAGGGAGGTTTGGGAATTAGGAACTTAAGAAATGCCAAAATAGCTCTTATGGTAAAAAATATATTCCACATGTTGAACAAGGATGATAAAATTTGGGTGAAAATAGCTACACTTAAATATGGATCATTAAACCCTTGGAGTAGACCAGTCCAATGTACATCTTCATGGTTTTTAAAATGCTTTACAAAGCGCATCTTCCATTAAATCCTTCCTAGGGATTGATAGCTGCAATCCAGCTGATACAAATTTTCTTAATAATCCTTGGATATATGATATTCCAATTGCTTTCAAACCCACTTATATCAACATGAATTTTCTTGTTGAGAATATGATCATATCTGACTTTGTGGTAGATAAGGAAATTGATATCTCTGAAATTGAGAGATGCTTTGGCCATAACATTGATTGGGACAAGGCAAACAATGTTACGTTTCATGACAATATTGATAAACATTGGGTTTGGTCTCCCATGGGTTCACATTCTAAGCTTGTTAGTAAGGTATATGCATTCTTGAATCAATCTCAACTTTCTGAAATGAAAGATTGGCAGGGTTGGCAGAGCCTTTGGAGGCTGCCTGCAGCTCCAAGGGTTAAATGTTTTCTTTGGAAACTTATGCATGGTAAAATTCCAACTTATGGATTCTTACATGCACCGAATATTGGCCCTCAAACACTATGTCCCCTCTGTGGAATTTGCTATGAAACTATAGAGCATTTAATGCATTCTTGCAGATTCACTAAAGAATGTTGGTCCTATATCTCTCAGTATGCTAATATTGGAATGTATGTTTTTGAGAATCTCTTGAGTGGGGATTGGATCTTAAGTAATAGGCATATCCATGCAAAGGCCCTGGTGGCTACCTATGCATGGTCTATATGGAAGGCCAGATGTGATCTTGTCTTCAATAAGAGAAGAGTTGACCCTATGCAGATTTTTCAACAAGCAATTACCATTACTCAGGAACATCACTGGAAGAACAAAATCATTTCAGGGAGTATCTAAACTTGTCCTTCTAGAACAATCTTGACATCATTCTTTGTGATGCTTCCTGGGATTCTAACTACAATTAGTGGTATAGGTTTTGTAGTGATGAGGGGCCCAAGCAAAGTGATGATGGTTGGATGCTTAAACAAGGAAGTGGATTCAAGCTTACAGGCTGAGATTCAAGCAATAGGTGCTGCACTGGAGCAAGGCTATGCAAGAGGATTCCAACCAAGAAGAGTGTATACTGACTGTCTCCAAGCTATAGGATTGATTTACAATGAAGACTTGAATAACAGGGGAAGATATCAGGAGGAGTTGCAATTTATCAGACAGTTTATGGAGCAAAATCAGATGCTCGAGATTACTTATCATTGTCAAGAGATTTGAATCTGATTCTGAATGAGACTGGCAAACTATGCAAGGAGAAACCCACAAATATCCCTCTTCCACCGTGGCGCTGATAGACCAAAATGGATTGAAGAGATAGTAGCTAATGCTGGTGTATGCTTTTAGTTATTTTTGTAAGCTGTAACTTTTCTGTTTGTTGTTAGTTAGCTAGTAATAGCTCTTATCAGTCAAAAAAATGAGTTTATATTTATATTTAATTAATTGATGTGAGTATTATCTTTAAAATGTTTTGTTACCAAACATAACAAAAGGTAAAAATATATACCTCAAGTGACCGACTTCCTGATAAGCAAATTGAATGATAATATCATCAATTGGATCACTGAGAGCAGCCCTCGACGGGCGGAGGACCTCCCATGTACGTCATCGAGGCCGCGGCTGAGGGCACTGTTCAGGAAGAACTCTGCCTCCAAGAACTCCAAGTTCAGTGCAAATTGCACCATATCCTTCTCATTCATAGACAAGTTTGCACCAACAGAGTTTGCACTATTGAATAAGATTAGTAGTAGGACAATGCATGAGACTGAAGAAGAAACACTGCTCAATGATATATAGGGCCATGGATGGATGTCAACAAGCTTTCAATTATATATGTTTTGTTTGATAGATTTGCATGCATTGGGGAGGGGTATTTATACGCTAAATTAAAATTATTTTTTATGATTATAAAATAAAATAAAAAATCTTGAAAAAAGGACAATAGATGATATTTTAATTTTGTACAACAATTAGCAGATGAATCCAATAGCCACAATGGCCTATTGATACCGGGTTTTTTTGTTAAAAGATGGGATTCCCTTATGGATGGCCTGGGGTCGAATCCCACCTCTTACAAGATGAGGGAAAATAAAATAAAAAATCTTGAAAAAAGGACAATAGATGATATTTTAATTTTGTACAACAATTAGCAGATGAATCCAATAGCCACAATGGCCTATTGATACCGGGTTTTTTTGTTAAAAGATGGGATTCCCTTATGGATGGCCTGGGGTCGAATCCCACCTCTTACAAGATGAGGGTCCAGGTGTCCGGATGTGTTTCCGCGTGAGCTGTCTAACCAAAAAATCCAGGTGCACGGATATGTCTTTGTGTTGAGCTGTCGAGCCTGTACACGTCCTTAATGTGCTACACGGGTGCTTATCGCCTTAGTTAAAAAAAAAAGAAAACAATGAGCAGATGGAGCAACTTGTGTATTATCGCAAGTACATGTATAGATCTCTTTGTTTTTTTTTTTTTATAAATATGGATAAACCACTTTTATTGATTGTAAAAAGGTTCCTAATTGATCCTCTATTACAAATAATACATGGTTCGTGATACAATCAGGTAGCTTCCAACCAGGTAGCACTAATTGGTACAAGGGAATAGGTAGTGTAGAGGTGGAGCCGCAGGAGCTCTCTCATGCGAGTACTTGTCTATGTGATCCATACCTTTGTAGCAGGATGTTGGTGTGGTGGTGCGCTCTCAGGGGTATTGTATGCCATCTAGGTAGTTGCCTGTAGGGGGAAAGTGAAAAGGAGCACGTTCCATCCTGGTTGTCCTTTCATACCGTTTCACTAGTAGGATACACCGCACGATGAGTTAGGGCAAGCTATTGCTCCCACCTTTTTGATCGTCTCCTCGCCGTAAGTGTTTGTTAAGTTGGTTACCATTATGGAATATTAGTATTGGAGAGACAACCTCGATGTTTAAGAACTCACTTGTACCCCTAATTAAGGACGCAAACGGTAGTCTGAGGAGGGGGCAAGCTACATGTATAGATCATGTGTTGGTGGATGTATCTTGATTGCACAAATTTGTTTTGGTTGAGGTTCACACATTTTGATTTGTCATTTGAATGAATTTCATCTGTAAAATTTATTGTAAGGTTATCATTTTGTAACTAAAATTTATGGCTTCCATATGTACCATGTATAGTACACAATTTATATATATATAGAAAAATATCGATATTATGTATATTATACTAGGTTTCTCATATTTAGTGATATATCCTTAGGTTTCTCATTTTGTTGTCTGTTTATTGCTCTATGGACAAAACCATATTATGTTAATTTAGAAGTATTTTTAATAGTTGGAAAGTTTTGGTAATCATATGATCCTAAAACTCTAAATTCTTGTCTTTCTTTATTTTCATAAGAGTGTTTTGATAATTATATGATCTCAAAACAACTTTTAAATTTTTTTTTAAAAAAAACTTTAAACCACTAGTTTCTTACAAAAAAATCATTTTTCAGTTTTTTTTACAGCTTTTACTTCTTTGAAGGAGTCGATACGAACAATTTTTTTATAGAAGTGCTTAATATATAACCAAAAAAAAAAACACTTATGGGCTTCCTAGAAGCTAATCCAAATGGGGCCTTATTCTGAAAAGCCCTATTCCATAAATCCTTCTATCAAAGTGGAAAAAAAAGAGTCTTTTTTTCATATGTCAATCTAAAAGGTCTTATTATATATCCATAAACTCATCTTTATTTATCATGTATCATCAAGTAATACTCTTACATCAAGAGACTTACAGAGTTAATTTTATCCAAACATTGATAGATGATAATAGATTATATATATAAAGCATGCAATTATATATACGTTACATGCAAATTGAAGAATTCATCAACGTGGTGCATGTAGGAAAGACCTAGCAATGCGACCATTAGCACCATGAGGAAAAAACCCTCCAGGTATGGCCTCATTTCCAGTTCCATACAAAGTCCTGAGGGTCTCAACCTGAGTTCTTGCATACCCTAAAGAGTTTACATCTGCAGAGATGATGTTGTTTGTGGTTTCATTCTCAGCTCCCAGGTTCTCCCGCACCGTCAGTCCTTCATCCTTCACGCCTGTGCTGGCGAGCCGGTTTCGCAACTCCGATATCCGGTTTGTGAACTCGGCGATTGTCATATTGTAGGGTTCAACGAGCTCATCTTTTCTTTGGTAGAGGAGGGTTCTTATCACTGCATCTTGCCCTGCTTCCACTGCTAAGAGCCCTGCAACCAGCTGCATGCTTGCATGCATGCAAAGTATACAATAATAATTACCCATATATATACACATAATTAAACTACCTCTGGGGCTTAAAAAAAATAAACAGAATAATTACAAATATATATACACATTAAAGAGACATTAATATTCATTAGTAGTTGTGAATGCAAGTAAGGACGGTCAAATGATCAAGTTGTTCGTGAACAACTCGAGATCAGTTCTATAAAAGCTTGAGTTTGGCTCAAAATTTCAAGCTTTCAAGTCGAGCTCGAGCTTCAATTTCAAGTCAAGTTCGATTGAATTGAAATTTAATATTAATATATTAATACATAATATAAATATTAATAATTATTAATATATAATATAAATTTTATATAAATAAGTTGAAATCTTAATTATGAAATATAAATTTTATTTATAGAGAAATATTATCTAATTTATATTTTTAAATTGTATAAAACTAGAAGTTTAGAATGAGAAAAAATTAACTTATAAATAATTTTTTAATTTCGAGTCAAATCAAGTTGAGCTCAAACATTCGAAATTAAAATCGAACCAAACTCAAATTTTTAAAATTTTAATCAAACTCTTAATTTGGAGTTAAATCGAGCCGAACTCGAACAAACTTATATTCAAGCTAATTTCAAACTCGAGATAGGCAATTTTGAGCCTAGCTTGAGCTGGATTCGGCCAGCCCGATCAAACTCGGCTCATTTACAACCCTCATTCACAAGCAAAAGAATAAGATTTTTTATGGCACACATATAAATAAAAACAAGTATTTATTTTTTAAATATGAAAATACTTTAAATTATATTATTAGTCGGGAGTGATATTATAAGGCCGACCGGATTACTGTGCAAGTAAGGTCGCCTCCCATTTGGCCACTTGCACAGTATTTTAAGTATTTCCAACGGTATGAATGGAAAGAATATCGAAAAATAAACTAGCATGCATGTCAATTTTCATACAATTTGGAAACTTGTAGGATCTTCATCTTAACGGGTGAAAATTTATAGAACTCTTACCGGTTCAAAATTTCACCCTTTAAGATGATGACCCTACAAGTACCAAATTGTATGAAAATTGACATGCTAGCTTATTTTTCGATGTTCTTTCCATCAATACGGTTGGATTTCCTCAAAACACTGTGTAAGTGGGCCAAAACGAGACAACCGCATTTGCACAGCGATAAGGCCGGCCACATAGTATCAGCCCCGTATTATTAGTAATAGTGAATAATAAATGCACCTTTTTAGAAGCTATGCTGTTGAGGTTAGGGTTTGTACCCACGTAGCCCACGAGACCAACATAAGGCAGAAGGTAGCAACCGAGTATGAAGTTGGTGTCGTTCACGTAAGGATTGAAAGGTGGTTGGAGTTTGTATCCAAAGGCATCGTTCATCATCTTCCCAATGTTCAATGCACTCAAATTTAGCAATGGTCTTGCTATCCCACCCATCGTTGATATTATAGCCCTAGTCATTCAAAACATGTAAATCACATGCAATATATTTAGATTCATTCTTTAATCATATTATATTTTTGGGTTTTTTGCAGGTGTACTCTTGAATAATTTTGAAATTATGTATTTACGCCTGAATAAAACATAATTGTATACATACCCTTGAATAATAGGTATAATTACATATATACCCCTAGGGTTAAAATTAGATGAAAAATTGTCAGTTAACAAATGGTAGACATGCAAAATGACCATTATACCCTTTGCATATATACCACTGAAAAATTTGTTTGACTGTAGATTTAAAAAAACCCTTAAAAATCTGAAATTTAAAATAGTTAAAATATATAAATAAGGGTATTTTGGATATTTTCAAACTCTTAACCTAATTTGTAACCATAGTTAAGATTATTTGATTAACTTATGTCAACAGACCCTAACAGTAGGGGCATATCCGTAATTCAACCTATTTTTCAGGGATATACAAGTAATTATGATTTTTTTGGGAGTAAATATGTAATTATGAAACTTTTAAGGGGTATATAACCAATTTCTCCTATATTTTTTATCTTGATATTTAATATTTCCAAAAAACAAAAAAAATGTTTTAATTATGGATTTTTTTGCAGGTGTATAGTTAAAATCTTTGAGTTAACAACAGACAAATCTCATATAGCAGGGGTGCATGTGTAATTAAATATAAAATTTGGGGACATATTACCTATGATTATGATTTTTTTAGGGGTATATATAGAATTATGATAGTTTTGAGGGATATACATGCAATTTTTTTTTAAACATGTAACACTAAAAAACATCAAAATTGTGTTATATACTTATACCCCTGAAAAACTATAATGTGTGTATACCCCTAGGTTTCTTGTTTTATTGCGTACATATGATGTTAACATCATGTGTTGAACCGTATACCATTATCTTTTACGTATATACCCTTAAAAATTTCAGTTGATTATAAATTTACAATTAGCTAAAAAATATCGATATTTAAAGAAAAAAAAATTTAAAAAAAAGAAAATTGTATAAAAGGTATTTTTTTTGTTCGTGGTTTAAATTTAACTATAGTCAATGCTTTTGGGTTAACAATAATTAATAAATCTCAACAGCAAAGATATATACATAATTAAATATGAAACTTGAATTATGATTTTTCTAGATATATATACATAATTAGGAGTTTTGAGGAATATACATGTAATTTTCTCTTTAATTATTAAAAGTGTTTCGATCTATATAGTTATTGCTAGCCTTTAGATTTCTTTTAAATAAATTAGAGTTTTTGAGTTCAAAATTCTTTATTATGTGAAATATTAACACAAAAGTACACTGTTTAGATCCATTCACTATTTCACTTATTTTGTAAAATAAGGACTTCTTCTTGTTCATATTTTTTTTTATCAAAATGATTTTTTTTTCTTTTTTTTCCTTTTATAATGACATGTCCAAGCATTTACAAAAAAAAAAACACTTAGGTAGAGTTTGGAACCTTAGACAGGATTCGGATGTCCCCATCTATGGATATTTCCATCCAAGAGATACATATATCCCACCATTCCAACGCAACCTTAACTCATCTTATAGATCCAAATAAGTTTATATTTATATTTAATTAATTGATGTGAGTACTACCTTTAAAATGTTTTGTTACCAAACATAACAAAAGGTAAAAATATATACCTCAAGTGACCGACTTCCTGATAAGCAAATTGAATGATAATATCATCAATTGGATCACTGAGAGCAGCCCTCTGAGCACCGACGGGCGGAGGACCTCCCATGGCGAGCCCTGGTGCGACTTCATCGAGGCCGCGGCCGAGGGCACTGTTCAGGAAGAACTCTGCCTCCAAGAACTCCAAGTTCAGTGCAAATTGCACCATATCCTTTTCATTCATAGGCACAGAGTTTGCACCAACAGAGTTTGCACTATTGCATGAGATTAGTAGTAGGACAATGCATTGGAGTGAAGAAGAAACACTGCTCAATGATAGGGCCATGGATGGATGTCAACAAGCTTTCAATTATATATGTTTTGTTTGATAGATTTGCACGCATTGGGGAGGGGTATTTATATGCTAAATTATAATTATTTTTTATGATTATAATATAAAATAAAAAAATCTTGAAAAAAGGACAATAGATGATATTTTAATTTTGTACAACAATTAGCAGATGGATCCAATAGTCACAATGGCCTATTGATACCGTTTTTTTTTGGTTAAGAGATGGGATTCTCTTATGGATGGCCTGGGGTCGAATCTCACCTCTTATAAGATGAGGGTTCAAGTATCCGGATGTGTTTCCGCGTGAGCTGTCAAACCAGAAAATCAAAGTGCACGGATATGTCTTTGCGTTGAGCTGTTGAGTCTGTACACGTCTTTATTGTCCTACACGAGCGCTTATCGCCTTAGTTAAAAAAAAAGAAGAAAACAATGAGCAGATGGAGCAACTTGTGTATTATCGCAAGTACATGTATAGATCATGTGTTGGTGGATGTCTTGATTGCACAAATTTCTTTTGGTTGAGGTTCACACATTTTGAGTTGTCATTTGAATGAATTTCATCCGAAAATACATTTTTGGTCCCTGGAGTATGGTATATTGTTCATTTTGGTTACATCTTATGAAAAATGTTATACGGATGCACTTGTATTTTCAAAGGTTTGGCAACTACGGTCCCTAGGTGAGGTAATGACCAAAGTAATATAGGGGTTGAATACATGAATTTTATAATAATGACGTGGCACGCCACATCAGCATGCCACGTGTCAAAAAAATTCAAAAAATGCTAAAAGAATTCTAAAAAATTCTAAAAAAAATTAAAAAACTAAAAAAAATCTTAAAAAATTTATAAAAATTCTAAAAAATTAATAAAAAATCTAAAAAATAAAAAAAAAATTCTTAAAAATTCTACAAAATCCGGTTAAAATTCTAAAAAAATTCTAAAAAATTGTAAAAAATTCTTAAAAAGACTATTTTTAGTCCGTGGATGTGGCATGCCGCATTGTCAAAAAAATTGGTTTTAACATGTGGCATGCCACATCTGCGGACTAAAAATAGATTTTTTAAAGATTTTTTTAGATATTTTAGATATTTTAATTATTTTTTAGTAATTTTTAGAATTTATTTATTTTATTATTTTTTACAATTTTTTAGATTTTTTTAAATTCTAACCGGATTTTCTAGAATTTTTTAAAAAATATTGTTTATTTTTTAGAATTTTTTTAGAATTTTTTAAATTTTTAAGATTTTTTTATATATTTTTATAGATTTTTGTTTATTTTTTAGAATTTTTTAGAATTGTTTTAGCATTTTTTGAATTTTTTTGACACGTGACATGCTGATGTGGCGTGCCACGTCATTATTATAAAATTCATGTATTCAGACCGTATATTAGTTAGCTGCCACCTCAGCCCTAAGGACCGTAAGTATCAAACCTTTGAAAGTACAGGACCATATTGAACATTTTCATAGTACAAGGACCAAAATGAACAATATACCATAGTCTAGAGACCAAAAATGCATTTTTGCCTAAATTTTATTGTAAGGTTATCATTTTGTAATGAAAATTTATGGCTTCCATATGTACCATGTATAGTGTTGGAAGCCTATCTCAATTTTGGGATTTATGTTGACTTATTATAAAGTGGTTTCAAATATTCAAAAAGATTTTTTTTATCAAATTTTGAAATTCAAAACGTATGGGGATTATGGATAAGTTTTATTTTAAATTTTGGATAAAATTTTTGGATTTGATTTTATCCTTTTAATTAATAATCCTATCCAAACTTGGTAGTAATCCTATCCAAACTAGGTTTGAGTTTGAGTAAGATTATATGAGACATAGAGGCTAATAAATAGAGGAGACTACTCCTTTCGAAGAACACAAAAAATCTTTATCTTCTTCCTCCTTCTCCCATCATCATCTTTCTCTCTTCATTGTTTTGTTTTCTGGAGCAATCTTGAGCACTCGTTGTTCTCCTGTTCGTGTGCATGAAATAGAGGACTTAGTGACTGTTGTATCCTGGGAGAAGTACGTCATTGAGAGATCTTGTTGCACCGAGTTACAAACTCCGAGGAGACGAAATACTTCTTAATGTCAGTGCGTCAACACACCTCAATCAAGCCTCAACTTCATAGTTGTGAAGCCCAAAATTTTTAGGACATTATGGTTTGATTGTTAGGTTATCATTTTGAATTTTTTAAGAGAATAAGTGAGAGTCTCCCAAGGACTTCTATTTGAATCTTAGTTGAAATAAAGTCTCAGGATTATTTTCTTGATTAAAATATTAATGGTGTTCTTAATATTCGACTTTACAAACTATTTATGTGGATAAATATCATGTTGATATAATTTGAATAAAAGTCCCTAGTTCTTAGGTCAAGGAAATAAAAGAAAAAAAAAATGTGGTTTCTAATTTCCTTAGTTATATAGTTAATTAAAGAAGTTCTTGGTATTTGGAATTTATTGGATTTTGAAAGATTGTGATAACTTATATAGAGAAAATTTATATATATAAAATATATATAAAGAGTGTCTAAAATTCTTTTCGGATATACCTATGTTTGTGATCACTTAGATTATTTTCAAGTGATAATGTCTTCACATATATGTGGCTAGGCATATTATATATATATATATATATTGTTTAGAATATATATAAAGAGTAGTGGGATTGTGTTACATTAATGTTGACTTGACAAGTATTATATATAATTAATTAGGTAATGAGTAAATAATATATATAATTAGATATATGGTTGTTAGAGAATCAGATAAGATGGGATAGATGTATATAGTTTAATATATATAAATATATAAGATATCAGATTTTGAATTCAACTCCCACGTGAAAATGCATGAATCCCTTTGATGAAACCGAGGGCTGGGATTTAATGTAGAAATTATATGCCTTGATCCAAAGGCCAAGGTTGTATGCTGGACAAACTGCGTGAGAGGAGGTCGCTCCCCGCCAGTGAACGCACGACGCCACGTCGACACCGCGTGAAGCTTATCTGCTCCGCCGGACCTTGCAAAACAAAAATTTAAATCAAAAGATAATCTTGATCTAAAAGGCTAATCTCATCTATTCCAGGAGCATCTATAAATAGAGACGCAAATCCTGAACCCTAGCATAACTTCGTTTCGTTCAACGCCGCTGCAGTCGAGGAGGAGAACGGTAAAGGCCTTCTTCGCAGAGGACAATCAGGTGCTCGCGAGAAAGGAGGGGAGATTGGTTAGCCACGCTCGTCAGACAACAGAGATTCATAATCCCTTCAGGTCTACTGTGAGCTCGTCGGAGAGCAAGCCACGCCCACGTGCCATCAACTCCGGCGCACCACTTGGGAACAAGAGGGAGATAGAACGAGGGTTTAAAGACGACACCGCCCGTGAGTTCTCTTCCCCTCTCTACTAAGGTTATTAAGAAATCAGGCATGCATACAGGACTGTAAAATCGATGATATAAATTAGAGCACGCTTGGTATTTAGTTCTTGTGGACAGACGATAGAACTGGTCCACAGACATGTTAAATATGGTGGCTAGTCGATCTCAAATCTCACTGAGGTGGATGCTTCTACTATCATTATTATTTGATAGGACATAGGGTGATCATATGTGATGAAAAAGGAGGGGTTGGACTCTCTGTTATGTTTCAGCTAGATGGGAATCAAGAGAGGCTTCAAAGAGTGTTGAAGGTGTGTTTGTGTTGAGGATGAAGGAAGTTAAAGCTTATGTGTTTAGCCTCTGTTAAAGGATCTAGTGCCTGATGATATGAATGCATGGTTGCTATGGTTTGAGGCTTTCAATGAGATAAGAACCTAGGTTGAGTGTAAGAATGAGAAGTCAAGTTTATGATTTCATGTAAACACTGATGTGTTGTGAGAAGGGCTGGCGATTAATAAGTGTTGATAATAACTTACTTTTGCCTTGGATTGTATTCATAATAATTTAATTAATTAGTTAGTGGTTTTGCCAAGAGATGATAAAAATATATTAATTTGACTAGGGTTATTTAATGAAGTAATGATTTTAAGCTGATTTTATTCAAGCGGTTGGGTTGACCAATTTGATCGGACAGTTGAGCTTAAAGGTTTGTTAAGTCTAGACAAGACAAGCGTGTTGGTAAAACTTAACTAGATAGTTGTTTGGTTCAATGAACATATAGATATTAAATCTAGTGGTTGGGCCTTTGGGCCGGTCTGGGCTTGAGTGAGTTTGGAGATGGGTCGAGTTGATTTAGTAATCTCAATTTAAGTGTTGGGTTTATTAGCAGATTGAGGGCTGCTCGTATAGGGCACATGCATTGTGGATGTCATTAATTCTTTTAAACATTTATGCGTTGTTGAAAGTGGACCCATGGTTGCCGGATATCGGGCGTGGATCGTCGTGGAGAATATTCCATGGAATACCAAACTACGTGATTTTAGAGGTAAGTTACCTACGCCTCAATTCCCGCCCATCCTTGGGTTTTCCTTGTTTTTGTTATTGCTATTTATTTTAGCATGTTCCGTTGAGCTTACATTGTGGATGCATGCGCATTACCTACAAGTTGTTTGTTTTCCTTCTTTTTGTATGTGCATGGTTGAAAACTAGAGATAGAGTATTGTTTGTTGCTTGTCTTGCTTTCGTTGGACATCTTTGTCGCTGTATCGGAAACACTTGACCATGGGCACATGGTCTTGTGTCTTGGCGGGTAAGCATGTTCGAGCGGGTTCATTTTCGGTTGATGGGCGAATGCTCAGAGTGGGAGTGGAAGCGTTAATTTGAGGACACCTCGGCGTCTCGATGGTTTCGTCTTGGGGAGGATACTCTGGCGGTCCAACCTGTCAGTGGGACGATACACTGGCCGTGTTAACACGTAAGAGAGAGGTGGCGCTACCGAGGCATGACTAGAGAATTGATTTCCAAATGAAATTTGTGGACGGAAAAGTTTTGGCGTCATCGAAAATTCTTCTTGAAATTCCATTTCGGGCCCGAGGGCCAGTGTTTGACTAGGAGTTCTTGTTTGAATGTCCTTAGACTCCTAGGTTCTTGATTGTGCGGGCGTAGTCCCGGTTGCTTGTTCTTATATTTATTGATTATATTGACCGGCTTTGTTGTGACCCCTGCGGGGAACTTACTGAGCTTTCCTTTCGAAAGCTCATTCTTCTTGATTTCCTTTTTCAGGATTAAGAGAATAGTGTCTACCGGCTCAGGAGCTGCGCGTGGAGGTTCGAGGATCACAAACCTTTTTGAGAGGAAGAGACCTTGTATTTTATTTTAGGACCCTTGTAGGGCCCATAGTGTATTTTTAAATTTCAATTTTCCACTGTGTAACTTTTGTAATTAATGGAAAAATGTTATCTGTTCTTTATCATTTAGGCCTTGTATCAGGTGAAGCTTGAGTCTCCACTTGGAGTGCGGCCCGATCACAATGAAACGTGCCCGAGGTCCCGGGATCCGGGTCGGGGCGTTACAATAGTAGATAGTTCATCCTCAACTCCAACTCCAACATATAGTACACAATTTATCAGCATGACTTGTATAAGGCTGACCGGATTACTGATCATTTAAGGTCGCCTCATTTTGAGGCACTTGGAGAATATATATTTTTTTTAAATCCAATCGTATGGATGGAAAGAACATCAAAAAATAAGCTAGCATGCCAATTTTCATATAATTTGGGAACTTGTAGGGTCTTCACTCTTCATCTTAACGGGTGAAAATTTATAGAAATCCTATCGGTTCAGAATTTCACCCGTTAATATGAAGACCCTACAAGTTCTCAAATTGTTTGAAAATTGACATAGTAGCTTATTTTTCGATGTTCTTTCCATCCATACGGTTGGATTTTCTCAAAACACTGTGCAAGTGGGTCAAATTAATGGAGGCGACCGAACTTGCACAGTGATAAGGCCGGCCGCATAATATCAGGCCCGTATATATATATATATATATATATATATATTATGTATATTATACTAGAAAATTCGTGTTTAGTGATATATCCTTAGGTTTCTCATTTTGTTGCCTGTTTTTGCTTTAAGGACAAAACCATACTATGCCTTTTACAAATATACCCATATAAAATTTTTTTGATAAAAAATTAAAAAATATATTGTTGAAAAATATGAAATTTAAAAAAAAATAAAATATTCGGTAAGAATGTAAAAGATATTTCATTGGTTTAATGTTTTAAATTTAACTATAGTTATAACTTTTAGATTGACAAATATTTCAACAACAAATGTATGTACTTGATCAAATGGAAATATGGGGTTAAACATAAGGAAAGTTGGGTAGTCCATTCCATCACAGATAGGTTAAATAATAATAATAATAATAATAATAATAATAATAATAATCTTGAAAATAGTGATGAATGGAATTCATTTTGGTTGGAGAAACAACTTGGCTTTGGCTTATTAATCAAGTTTCTAACAATGTACTGAATGAATTGTTTTATCTTGCACGTGGTTATAATTTATATTTGGTACTTATACTTTCTAGTTTAAATCTTGTCCATATAAACAAATATTTAGGAAAAATTAAAAAAAGGTAATTAATTCAAGATCCACAGGATCCTTGAGGTAGGGGGAGTAAAAATAGTGGGATTCATGGATCATTTCCAATGACCTATAATTCATTTGCCCAAAAAAAAAATATTTTGAAACTATTTAGTAAAATGATTTTGTTTTGTTGATGTGACATGCACCATGGTTTATTTATTTATTTATTTAGACTCAATATGAATCCAATATTTGAAAAGTTGGCTTTAAATGTGTTACATGAATCTGATTTTTTTTTTCTAAAATCTAAGATGAAATTAATTAGAATATGAAATTTTATAAATAATTTTATCATCTTGAATTGTAAAAAAAACCATAAATAAAAATTAGTTTCTCATATTAAAATTAATATCTTGGTAAAACCTTAAAATAAATTATTAAGATAACTTGCTAATTATTTGTAAAATTAGTTTTTAATATTTTTAAAAAATCTTTCAAGCAATTTTTTTTAGTGTCAAGTTTTAAAGGCAGGTTTCATGCTATATTTTTTTTAAAAAAAATATTCACCATGAAGCTAAGGGCGATGCACACGGCGGAGCTTTGGGAAAGAAGGTGCTTGGCAGTAGGGAAGGAGGTGGAGACCATGCCAAGGGTGTGGAAAAGAAGGACATCACTGGAGGGTCGGATGAATTGCAACAAAGTTAACCCCTAACCATCGAAACCCCTACGGTCTATAGTGAAAACAGGGAGCTCCCCATGAGAGGGGTTATCCTATGCTGGAGCACTTAGAGGGGAAGGGGGGCCAAATTTCATCAATTTAACCCTTATGACCCTATACAAACCAAAAAAAGGGGGCTCTAATGAAGAAGAATTGACATAAGTCTATTTTAAATGTTGTTGGTGACACAATGCCGACAAGCAACTGAGAAGAATAGAGACGGGAGCTATTTGTGTCCTGACCAGTGAGCAAATGGTGAGCTATGACATGCCATTGGTGCGAAGGAACAGGGCATAGGAGCTCGCAATACAAGGGAGGGCGGCTGAAAGCTTACGGAGAAAGGGAGGTGAACAGATCATAAGGAGCTAGGCGAGATCGAGACAGAGAAAGAAAACAAAGGGGAAGCGACATCTCTAAAACCACACAGGGATCATCGGAGAAGAAGAATACACAGGGTCTGCCGGAAGATCAGAACATACATGATACATCACATCTCCCTATCATTGGATAACGAGATGATCATAGCGAAAATAAGTGCTCAAAAGTTATACAATTGCGACGATAACATAGATCCAATGAAGGAGTTATGGATGGGAACACCCTCACAACGGCTCTGAAAGTGGCGCTTGACCGGAATTGGAGCTGGAGCTCGAAACAATTTGGAGATGGTCAAAAAAATTAACATATGGGGCACACCAAAATACACTAAGGCCTCGTGGACATTCGGGGCTTTGATGAAAGTTATCCTCATTGTTAGAAATTATATTTCCCCATAACAGATACTTGGTTCTAATTCAATCTCAATGGATACCTTGATTTTTGATATGGCATTGTAATATAAACCAACTTTTATAAACATGGATTTTGACCTCATATATGTGCAAGTAGGTCAGCTAATCCACTGGGATATAGAACTGTTGAATGAAATTTTCCTGAACAGTATAATGCATTCCATTACTAGCAAACAAATAGATTAGGAATCTAAGAAAAAAAAAACATGTAGTTGGACTCAAGGAACAGGAGGAAGGTCCCTGTCAGCAGCCACCTATGATGTATGTGGAAAGAAACAAAGAAATAAACCCATGACAAGGCTGGAAACTAATGTGGAAGTTGGAGATAGCTCCAAGAATCAAGATGTTTCTTTGAAAATTTTTGCATGACTGTCTTCGAACTAGAAACTATATATCTAGTAGGAACTTTGGACCAGATGATCCATGCCCATGTGAGACTACCAGCCATCTCTTCTGAGGTTGCAGCTGGACACAAAAAATTTAGACAGAGATTAAAAAAGAGGGATTCCTTAATGGTTGGGACACATAGACAAAGAATCTTTTAGAAGGAAACCGGATGATTAATAAAGGCTACTTAGAGAACCACAAAAATATCCCCAATAGAGAAGCTAATAATTAGAAACACATTATGACAAGTATGAAAGACATGCTGTAGCCAAATCTTCAGAAGTAAGAATAACAAGCCTTACATGGTGGCCCAAAAGGGATGCATAGGAGATGGAAAAGAGAGAACCATGATGTCTCTGTATGGAACAACAAGGGTAGTAGAGCATGTTAGAGACCCGTGTGGTTTTGGGCTTTCATATAGGTTTCAAAACTATTCAAATATGAAAATGACAATTGCCAACAGTCACTTCTTTTCTCCCAACAACCGACAGTTATTACTAAACCGATGCATCCCTTCCCAAACCATTGTTTCCCTTTGGATTCCATTCTATAAATAGACCCTCACTATTTTATTTGAGAGAACATAAAAAATATCCTATTCTTCTCTTCTCCTTCTCCCTCTTGTATCTATCTCCTTCTTTTTATTCTCTGTCGGAGCAAGTCAAAGAGCACTCACTGTCCTCAATTCGAGTGCACGAATCAAAGGACGAAGACTATTGTATTCTGGGAGAACATCGCCACTGTGATCATATATTCAGAGGAAGCAAAATTGTTCTTAAAATCAGTGCAATCTTGCACGCCTCAGTCACCTTGTTCCTATTCATAGCACCATCTTTATCAAGCATTTTCCAACAGAGCAAAGATTGAATATATTGTAATTTCTAACCAAGGTAATTTATGCATTGCAAGAACTAGAACATATGAAGCACACTCAGTGTTCGAAGCAAACCGAACGCTCTAAAAGAAGGAATAGAGAGACTAACAAGTATGGGAAGCAGACAAACCCTACTACATACAAATAATGAAAGTTTGTCATAAATCCAAACTAGGAGATAATATTATATATATATATATATATCATGATAAGAAAAACTATGTGCGGATGCAATTGTTAGAATAGCAAAGTACGCGGGAAAAATGATTCTTAATTTTGCATATATCCAAATATCTGACTGGCAAGTTGAAAAAATTAAAGACCTATGCATGTAATCCCTAGAAATAACAAAGGAGAAATCAGGAATCCTATGAAAAATATCACTGAAAAAAATAGTAATAAATTCTTTTGTCTTTAATTTATTCCTTTTAGATGAGAATTCATGATTGATTTGAATCTTTGTAACCACTAGACTCCAATGTGGTCTACTCATGTCCAACTCAACCACAACTATCCATGTCACAATATTGAATTGAAATTTTGCAAAAAAGGGAAGAAAAAGTATTTTACATGTATATCCCTGCAAGTGCAAGATCATATCCATAGGACCATAACTATCTTTATATGTAATTATATTTTTTTGAAGGGTGTATATATAAAAAAAATAATAAGGAAACAGTTACAGATACACCCCTCAACCTCCATTGTTTCTTATAAACCCCCTCTCCCTAGCAAAGGAAGAGTGGCCATAGCTTGAGAGATGGCTGAAGATCACTCTACTACTCCTCTTCTCCAACCCACTGATGCTTCCACCGACGAAAAAGCTGGGCCGCCGCCGGCGAGCCTTGACGACGCCATCGAGAGCTTCACCGGCGGCACGAGCAAAGCCCTGCTCTGGCTAGCCTTCTTAGCCTCCTTAGCTTGGGTCTTTGACGCTCAACAAACCTTCATCAACGTCTTCACCGACGCCCAACCCACGTGGCACTCCACTGCCGGAGTCGGCGCCGCCGACGCCACCGCCACCCAGTGCAGCTTGCCAAGAGACTCATGGGCATGGGATCACCCAAAGTGCGTTTCCATTATATCAGAGTGGGACCTACAGTGCTCACCGGCGGCACTGGTTAGCCTCCCGGGGTCGGCGTTCTTCGTCGGATGCCTCGCCGGAGGACTCCTCCTCGCCACCCTCGCTGACTCCCGGTTCGGCCGGAAAAACATGCTGTTCTTCTCCTCACTATCCATGTCTTTGTCGGCGGCGCTCACAGCCGTGTCGCCGAACTTGTTCGTCTACTCATCGATGCGCTTCGTCTTGGGCTTCAGCCGCGCCACCGTCGGCACCAACGCGCTCGTCTTAGCAACAGAGCTCGTGGGGAGAAGATGGAGAGTAACAGTGGGGATCATGGGGCTTCTCTGCTTCACTCTCGGCTTCTCATCACTTCCCTTAATGGCTTATCTTCTCAGAAATCATTCATGGCGAATACTCTATCTCTTGACCTCCATGCTTGCTTTCATCTATTCAGTTATAGTCTTCTTTGTTTTGAAAGAATCACCAAGATGGCTTCTTGTACGTGGACGTAGAGATGAAGCCATGCAGATACTTGGAATAAAGACTTTGGAATGTTGTTCAGATGTGTTTGAAGCGGAGGAGGAGGAGGAGGATGGTCTGTTTTCATCGATGAGGGTTTTATATGAGAAGAAATGGGTTTTTGTGAGATTGGTGGTGGCTATGACAGTGGGGTTTGGGATTGGAATGGTGTACTATGGATTGCCATTGGCTTTGGGGAACTTGGGAACATCAAACCTTTATGTGAGTGTGGGGTTGAATGCATTGAGTGAAGTGCCATCTAGTCTTTTGATACTTGTTTTGATAGAGAGGATGAGTAGGAGGAAGGCATTGTTGGGGTGTAGTGTTTTGAGTGGAGTTGGTTGTATAATGTGTAGTGTTTTTGGCCGGAGTTGGTGGCGGACGGTGGTGGCGGAGATGGTGGCGTTTTTGGGGGTGTAGTGGGTTTGGGGTGTTGTTGGTGTATAGTGTGGAGTTGTTTCCGACGAAGGTGAGGAACTCGGCGGTGATGATGGTGAGGGAGGCGGTGGTGTTGGGAGGGGTGGTGGCGCCGGTGATGATCGCCGCCGGGAGGGAAGAGGAGGGGGTGGTGTCGTTCAGAATGTTCGGATTGGTGATCAT
This sequence comes from Dioscorea zingiberensis, assembly GCA_026586065.1. Taxonomy (NCBI): domain Eukaryota; kingdom Viridiplantae; phylum Streptophyta; class Magnoliopsida; order Dioscoreales; family Dioscoreaceae; genus Dioscorea; species Dioscorea zingiberensis. The sequence goes on along the minus strand of JAGGNH010000038.1, from coordinate 123,610 downwards.
GTTTTCGGGTTTGTTTGTTGTTTGGTTGCCGGAGACGAGAGGTAGGCGGATTTTTGATACTTTGGAGGAGGAAGAAATGATGGGAAAAAATGATTCTCTGTGTCGTGCATGTTAGATTATTATTGATCTTGTATGTTTTATATATTTTCATTGTTTGGTGTGACATTGCTGTCTCGGTTTGATTTATTATTTTTTTTTATATGGTTTAATGAGGTTTATTATTGGTTTGTATTGTTTAGGTATAATATCCAAATTAGTCCTTCTAATCGGCCTTTTTGGTCTCTCTATTAAAATTTGAGCCCTGGGGGTCCTTCTATTTTCACGATTGAGAAATGCCAATTCTTCCCTTCACTTTAAGGGCTAAACATGCCTTTAAATATGCATTTAGGGACCGACATTTCTCAATCGTGAAAATAAAGGGACCCCATGACTCAAATTATAACAAAGAGACCAAAATGACCGATTTAATATAATAGAGGGACTAATTTGAGTATTACATCTATTGTTAATTAAATATGGATCAATTATAATAGATCCAATGAAACTAATTAGTATATTATTTGGGTTTAATCATAGGTTGAAATTAAGTTTTTTATTAATTACATTTGATAAACTATGAGATTTATTACCCACATGTTGATGTCAAGATTTGCTCTTCCTTGGGATCTAAACAGATCTAGATATCAATGGATCAGAGAGTCGATGGAGATTGAGAAACTTTCCGTTGGAAGAGTGATCTACAGAGGAGGGCCAGGCACTCATGCCCGAGGTAGCCTCCGACTCTCAAGTTATGGAGGCTTCCAAAGAAAGGGAGTGCAAGGAGGAGAGAGAGAGAGAGGATCTCAAGTGAGAGTGCATGAGGCGCAAATATGCGATAGTCTCAAAGGAATCTGAGCTCCAATAGCATACCAAGCCAAAGATACTCCCTCCTCAGTGGTGGGCTGAAGTATGCTGAGGCCGTTAGGCAGTTAGGATCCAGTTGGATGGCAGTGGGTGTTAGCTCGTGTCTAGCAAGGTGCTAGCTCGGACATCAGGTTGTGTTAGAACTTTTTGGGGTCTTCTAGAGAGTTGAGTTCCACCGTCAGATAACTAGGCGGTTAGATGACAGTTGAGTTTTCGTCTTAGCCCTTGAGATCATGTCACATGAACTTTAATATTTTCCATCTTCTTTTCTTTGCGAGGGAAATCTTTCTCTAAATAACATATAGGGTAAACTATACGATTAATCACCCACCTATTCATGTGTTTCTATTTTGGTCACTCACCTTTAAAAAGTTACGATCCAGTCACCTAATTTTAAGATTCTATGTTTTTAAGTCACCCGGCCCCATGGTGTTAATGATGCAGATGGTGCCCATTTGGGCACCTGGAGCATGTTTGAAGGATTTCCAACCGTATGGATGGGAAGATTATCAAAAAAATAAGCTTGCCTGTCAATTTTCATACAATTTGGTAACCGTTTGGTCCTCCCACTTAACGGTTCTTATTTTATAAAAATCTGAACGGTTCAGAATTTCAACCGTTAAGTGGGAGGCCCAAACGGTTACCAAATTGTATGAAAATTGACAGACTAGCTTATTTTTCGATGATCTTCCCATCCATATGATTGGAACTTCAAACATGCTCCAGGATTAACACCGTGAGATCGGGTGATTTAAAACATAGAATCTTAAAGTTGGGTGATTGACTCGTAACTTTTTAAAGATGAGTGACCAAAATAGAAACACACAAATAGGTGGGTGACTAATTGTATAGTTTACCCTAACATATATTTGCCAGTGATTACAAAGCCCTTGCTAAATACCATGAATTTGCATAAGATCTTGCTAAATATAAACATAAAATTTCTTCAAAAAATTTGCTAGGGAACATTCCCTCACTAATTGTTATTTTTCATTTTTTGTTTTTTTTTGCGAGGAAAATCCCTTGCTAAATAGCATATATTTGCTCAAGCCCTCGCTAAATATCATGAATTTGCTAATCTCTCGCTAAATATAACATAAAATTTTTTCCAAAAATTTGCTAGGGAACTTACCATTGCTAATTGTTATTTTCATCTTCTTTCCCGTGCAAGGGAAATCCCACACTAAGGGCCTGCTTGGATAGAGGTAAATGGAGATTTTTGGAGGTAAGGTTCTCCATGAACCCATGCTTGGATGGAGGGTTTTGGGGGAAGGTAAGGTTTTTGGAGGTAAATGGAGGGTTGAAAACCTCCATTTTCTCAACCCTCCAAATCGGAGGTTTTTGGAGGTTTACTTTTTTAAGTTTACCAAAATGCCCTTATGGCTTCAATCTAAAACCAATTTTCTCACGATCCTCCAACGATCCTCCGTACAACTCCTCACTACCCACCGCCACTTGGCCGGCCAGCTGAAGCCACTTAGCCTCACCACCTGCCGCCTGACCAATAGCACCAGTTTTCCCCTGATATCCCTCAACAATTCAAGGTTAGTTCTTGGTTCTTTCTATCTTTGTATCCTTTCTTCATTATGTTCTTTCTATTTGTTTGTTTTTACTTTTTGAGACTTTCTCTGAAGACTTTTCGCTATTTGTGATGGCCCTTACAATGGCTTTTTGTTTCTTCAGGTTCTTTGACTGCCTACTACTTCACTTCTATTGTCTCACTCTTTCAGTCTCTACTTTTTCAATCTAGGTGAGAGATCATATCTCTCTTTTGTTTCTTTGCTAATTAAGGAACTCCTACTACTTCTTTCTTATATATAACTCATTATATAATTTTCAAGAATCATCTCTCAATTAATGATCTTTGTATGATTAATAATCCAGAAAATTGCGAGGGATTACATGTAATCCCTCACTAAATACCATGAATTTGCAAGGATTGTCTCTCACTAAATATAAACATAACATTCCTTCAAAAAATTTGCAAAGGAACTATCCCTCGCTAATTGTTATTTTCCGTATTCTTTTCTTTGTGAGGGAAATTTCTCACTAAATAATATATATTTGCGTGGGATTACAAGCCCTCGCTAAATACCATGAATTTGTAAGGATTGTCCCTTGCTAAATATAAACATAATATTCCGTCCAAAAATTTGCTATGGAGCTTTCATTCACTAACTGTTACTTGTCCACCTTTTCTTTGAGAGGGAAATCTCTCGCTAAATAATATATTTTTGTGAGGGATTACAAGTTCTCGCAAAATACCTTGACTTTACAAGGCGTAGTCTCACACTAAATATAAACATAAATTTTTTTTGCCTATTTTCTATTTTGTGAGGGCAACCCCCTTGCTAATTTCCAAAAATTTGTTATTATGTTGTAAAGTTCTAGCTGTTTTAATTGCAATAAAAAAATTTCCCCGCTATTATCCATCGTAATCTAGTTGTTTTCTTGTAGTGGAGACTTCCTATGGAAAGAGCCAGATCTAAAGGGTAAAACATACCAATTAGTATGCTGGAAGAGACTCAGTAGACTGAGGGAGCATGGTGGTTGGAGAATCATCGATCTACACTGCTTTTATATAGCCATGTTAGCGAAATAGTGGTGGAGATTAATCAAGGGAGAGACGGAAATTTGCCACAAAATCATCCATCACAATTATTTCAAGAATTCATATCTCAACCCCCACAAAAGACCCCGAGCATAACTCTCCTACTTCTGGAAAGGAATCACTCCAACACTAGAGGACCTTTGAAATGAACGTCAAAGTTACAGTTGGAAAAGAGGAATAAGTCAACCTTTAGAATAACAAGTGGATTGGAGGGCAAGCCCCTACTTCACTCGATCTATACCTCTCTCCAAGTAGCTTGATCATGGATCTACATTTCCCACTCTAGAAAGCCCGAAATCTACACCTCAGAGGAGCCTTGTTACTAAAGCAATGCCTTTAACCCAGGAAGAAAGCCAAGAACTCAGAGATCTAACAAAGAAAAGACATTAACTCATGAGGGTATAGATGATGAACGTACTTGGCTTTTAGGTCCAGACGCTAAATACACAATTAAATCATTCTATAAATTCATAATTGATGGGGGAATGAGATACACAATCCAAAAGGGCTTTTGAAAACTACCATGCCCTAAGAAGATCAAATTTTTTGCATGACTCGCATGTGATAACAAATTACTTATTTTGGACAACCTGACAAAAATACACTAGAAGGGCACTCGAACAATGTGATATTATGCAATGCGGCAGCAGAAACAACACAACATCTTCTTATCAACTGATCTGAAACTCAAAAAGTGTCACGCCCCGAACCTCGACCGAACGCGTGGACTAACGCTGCACGTACCAAGCGAGGTGGACTGACCCCTATTCGGGCACAAGGCCTGAGACCACATGTCAGAATTATTCAGAGAAGACAATGGGAATTTCCATAAATAAAAGGAGTTTATACAACTCCGGTACAAGTCTTGAATAAAAGTACAATACCAGGGTTTATACAACCCAGGACTAGGATCTAGTCCAAATACCCCTAGAAATCCATAACAACGAAAAAGAAATACAAGTCTCACACATCAATAAAGGGAGGCACGCAGACCTCAAGATACAATAAGCTTCGAGTCGACTACTCGGTGAAACCCCTGCCTAGGCTCGTCCCTACTCCTCGTCTGAACCTGAGAAACACAATTAAGTGCATGAGCCAAAGAAGAGGGCTCAGTAGGACCTCATAAAGCAGTAAAAGTGGCAAACGCCATAAACAAGGAGTAAGAGAGGCAATAAATAAATCTTCAAGTGAGACAACTATCACTAGCAAGCTGTCTGCATCTAAGATGTGGATATATCCACGGATGTACTCAATCTCCTGGCATATGTGATACTAGGATGCCTACGACATCAACGACACCATCAGCATCATCTTCGGCCTAAGTCGGATAGCGCTATAATCATGTATACATGGCCAGAAAATATCACTCTCTGACTGAGCCTCCGTCCACGTGATCATGCGTGCACATGCGTAAAGAGATTACATGCAAATACCTAGTGATAGGTATACACACATATGTACATCCAAGGCAAACCACATGAATATACATACGAAAATGATGATCCCTCGAGATCAGAAGCCAGACATATTTAAGGAGTAGAACTCAACTCAAATATGTATAAAATATAGAAAGCAACGATCCTTTGAGATATAAAACCGACACAATCCGATGTCCGTCTCGAATATATGTTGGGAACCTCTCAAGGGAATAAGAATGCCAATAATAAAAGCAAGGTAGAAGAAAGCAATACTTGTATAAGAAATGTAGAAAGCAACTATCCCTTGAGATATAAAGCCGACACATATCCGATGTCCGTCTCGAATATGTATTGGGAACCTCTCAAGGGAATAAGAGTGTCAATAACAAAAGTAAGGTAGGAGAAAGCAATACTCATGAAGCACGGGTACGAGATCCTACCTGTCACAAGAAGCGATCCTTTGATCCACGTCGCGTATCACGAGCCCGAATCAGGATCTAATAGATAGATCATAGGTCTTAGTGTCACAACACTCTAATACTTCGTATAAAATACGAAACAAAGGTTATTCTTAAATCTCTAACAATGGAATTAATTCAACGAATGATGATCCGTTACATTTAATCATGCTTGAAAGACTCCAAGTTTATCCCAAGCTTGCTTCTATACTTAACATGCATTTCATGTCCTTAAGATCCCTAGAATGCTCTTAGCATGTTTAATTAGTCATGATTAATAAATCTAAAGCATGAAGACATCAAGCTTATAATCATGGACATGAATCACACCTAAGCATGTTAGTAAGGCCACTAATAGGGCATTTAACTTAGAGATTTTTCATGAAATTTCGGCGGCACCTCCCCTAATTATAGAGCCCCGAATGAATACAACCAAGCACATAATTATACCATTAATCTAAACTAGCATTCATCCACAGCTCTTCTAGGCATACAATAAGCCCCATTTTTATTTCAATTCATGCATCTATTTATGGTTTTTTTTCCCGAAATTGGAGTTGGGGCTTTACTGTTCATCGGATCTGAGAGTAGGGCCGCGCAGATTCGGGGACTCTCGACGGGAAGGGGCCGAGCCGGGCTCCTGAGAGGGATCGGCGATGGCTGCGTTGTGGGGTGTTGTTCGACATGAGAGGGACGCCGCGAAGTGGAGGAAGGAGGGGCGGCCGCCGACCGCGGGCTGAGGCGCAGCTGGTGGCCAGGAGGCGGCGCAGCGCCGGGCCGGTCAGCGCGCAGCAAGGCGGGAAGGCGCTTGCAGGCGTGCCTGCAGCGGGCGGAGGCGGCAGTCTCGAGGCTGGGCTAGGGCGCAGTCGGCCACGCGTGCCGGAGGGGAGGAGTGGTCCTGAGGGCTTCCAAATCGAGAGAGAGAGGGATGGATGAAGACATTCTCTCTCTCTCTCTCCCCCCTCTCATGTTATAATTACTATTTTCTTTTATCAATTAATTACCTTACTCTATTATTTTTTGTCACATGTGCACTATTAAATCTTACTATGCCTTCACATGTTTACTATTCGATCATGGGTCCTCTATGCACTCACGGGTGTACTACTCCGAGTGGGGTCCACTGCAATATTTCTCTCTTCCGGGACCCACCTGCATCCGCTGAATCTCGGCCAACGATGGTACTAGTGGCGTGGGTACCACAGTAGTGTCACGGTTGCGCCTCTCATCGCACTGATCCGAGAATATCGGCCTTAATTATTCTCTTTAGCCACGCTCACCGTGGCATCACGAAGGTCGCCTCTGCCCCTCACCAAATCCACCTTTCCAGGGACTTTAACTTGTCCGTATTCTCCTCTATAATTAACCCAAATTAATTTACCGTTAATAGATTTCCATTAATTAACATTTAATAAATTCCTCGAATTACATAACTTTAAAAATCTTTATTTATTTCGGGGCAGGCATTACAAAAAGTATGGGAGTACTAGTGCCCGAGGTTTGGTTTCGGAACCACCCCAAACGTTATAAGACCTATGGGAGGAAATCATATGGGTAAAAAGCTTCAAAAAGAAGCCCAAATGGGGTGGAACCTTACGGTGATATGGTGATGGCTATCATTTGGAGCACCTGGCTTTAATGGAACCAAAGATGCTTTCGTGGAAAACAACGTGTTTTTATCATAATAATTTGAGGAATCAACTTTCAAATGTTGTTTTAGTTTGATGTAGCTCATAACTCAAAGAAGTCAAAATCGTGCTTAGATAGAACCTATCGTTAAGAGGAGTCTTGCTTTCACCAGCGAGGGGTCATCACCAAACGAGAATAAAGGGGATGACTTTGAAGACACCATCACCTGAAAGAGCAACATTGAGGAGTGACATACTAGTGTACGCATAATCTACATGGGCCTGAGGAACACATTGTGATTGCTCTTCATATCCATGAAGCCCACATCCAACCCTTGGATGCTCCACCATTCTCATGTCTTTGAGATTATTAATGGATGATGTACTCATCTCATGATGTTATATTCCTCTCATGATAATATACTCCTCTCAAAATAGGTCCTGGAGTATTGTAATTAACCCATATTTAGTGGATTGCTCTTGTGGTTAGAGCCCCGTAGTTTTTTTCTTGGATTTACAGGGTTTTTCAAGTAAATCTGACGTTCCTCAACTATAAATCACAACCGTTGGTTAAAATCATGGTTAATCTATAAGAGATACCAATTTTTGCACTAACATATACTAATATTATATATGTATGATAATTAATTATTTATCATAAACAAATCATAGGATTACAGGCTGGACACAAATTTAACTCGAGTCAAACTTGAGGAACAACCAACTTGGGCTCCGTTTATATATATATATATATATATATATATATATACCAATGTTTTTATTGACTGAAAGTGGACTCTGAGGAAGAACATGAAAAAAAAAACCTAGTTTCTAAATTTGAAATCAGAAATATTTATTAAATTAATATAGTAATAGAACATGATTTGGACATGCAAAGGATGCGTGCCTTGTGAGCATGACAAAGGTTAAATCTTCACCAAACATTGATTTTAGTATCAACTTTTTATAATGTCAAACGAGTGCACTAGTCACTGGTGTTCAGATTACCCACAAGTTTTTAAAATTTTATTTTATAATATATATATAGATTTTAGTATCAACTTTTTATAATGTCAAACGAGTGCACTGGTCATTGGTGTTCAGATTACCCACAAGTTTTTAAAATTTTATTTTATAATATATATATATATATATAATGAATTTTTATAAAAATATAATAAATTTTTTTTTTATAAAAATTCATTTTATAATTAAAAAAATCAGTGATAAATTATTAAAACAGACATTAATGAATACTAAAAATAAGAAAAAGAAAAACAATCATATTTAACATCACATCAACTAGTAATTAATTATAGATCTTTTAAATAGTACCCAAATTATCTATAGGTTCTTGGGCGTGTAGAGGTGTAGTGTAATAATATTTTGGGTGTGTGTGTTTTGAGTGAAAAATAGTGTCAAATAATATCAGGGACCAATAGAAAATTTGCCTTAACATCAATAATAACTACATTTACATAAAATTATTTTCATAATTGACAATAAATATATTTTTTTAATTTGTATAAAGTTTTTTTTAATTAAAAAACCCCAAAACTCCCCAAAAGTTTTTTTTCCCATAAACTTCAACCACTGGTTTTGGAAAAAACCAATTTCCGGGTGCTAAAAAAAACCAAACACTATATAAAAAAAAAAAATATTTTTGAATTTTTTTTTCTGATGCGGTGAAATCCTTGATATTGCCACACTATTTTTTTAAAAAAACTCATCATATGAAAACAAGAAAAACCTTTTGCATTAAAAGATTTTCAGAGAAAAAATAAGGGAAAATTATTTTTTAGTCTCTGAAAATTTGCAAACATCCCAGATAGTCCCTCTGACAAACTTATGGCCAGACAGTCCCTCCTTTTTGGTATAGTGACTTTTTGGTCCCCAAGCATAACTCCGTCAGTCTCTTTTACTATTAATACCCATTATACCCCCAATTTTGCTGCTTTGTTTTCCCGCCAAATCAAAAGAACAAATTTCAAACCTAACTTTTACCCATCACTTCACCTTTTTGACAACTTTTCCACTGACTTTTTGTACTTTGTGCCCAGCTTTTTCAGTTACTGTTCTTCTTCTTCATCAATCCATACCATATTGTTCTCTTTTGTGAGCCTTTGTTCCATTTTGTTCCCATTTGCAGGAGAAAAACTTGGAGCTTGTATCATCTATTCCACTGTGAGGCTGGCGAAGTTCGCGACCTTCTCTCCCACGCAGAGTCACCAAGGTTAGTCGAAGAAACATTCACTTTTGCGGGTTAGCTGATGGACACCGTGTTGACCGTTTTGAAATTTTTGCGTAAAGGTTCGCTTTTGTCACGCGGATGCACATCGAGCTGCTTGCCCAATTGAAACGGAGCTCGGCGTTCGGTATGTGCCATATACCACATGTTCAACTGCGCCACCGTCGACCTTATCGTTGATACCGTTGAAGATGCGGTGGATGTGCCCTCAAGCTCCTCATTGCCAAATATTATGTCTTTCCTTTGGTTGAAACAACCAACACGTCAGTGTGTCCATGTGATATTTCTCTAATTTTTTGAAGAGAAATATTGTTGTTGTTGCTGTTCTTGGACCTCCTTCCTTCTGTCTTTTTCTTAATTTTTTGTTGTATTGTTAAAATTTTCATCCTTTTTTTTTGTGTCGGTGTTGTGCACTTTATTTATTTTAATTTGTATTTTGTGTTGTTAGAATGTTTATCAATGTCAATGTTTTCTTATTATCCTTCACTTGTGGATTGTGCTTAAACGACTACGCGTGTCAAGTCTCCGTTTAACATAAAAAGTTCCCGTTGAACATATAACGTTTTGGTTTAAAATACAAACTTTATGTTTAATATGACAAGTTCCCGTTTAATATATAAGGCTTCAGTATAATATGTCAAGTTGGTCTTTATTATACGAGTGTTACACACCAAAACTTAATAACATGCATAATATATACATTGGTAGCGTTAATTGTTAAACGAATAGTTCCTTGAATTATCTAATCATATCAAATCATATCAAATAATTCTTGTATTTCATGCATTTTATGTTTGCACTTGAATTATCTGTTTTCGTTTAGATATATTGGTTTCTGCTTACTATTTGTTCTTTCCGTTTAACATTACTACTTTCTGTTTAACATTACTACTTTCCGTTTAACATTACTACGTTCTGTTTAACATTCTCACTGGTTGGAAAAGAGGTGGTCATCTCATTCTCACAAAGCCCTTTCCCATTTTTCAATGGTTTGCCCCCCTCCGGGTCGCATCCATTTAATTCTCCCTAATGCCTTTTCCGTTTACGAGGCTCTGGCGCTTCCATTCATTGGATCTAGACTTGACGAAATTATAACCACACTACCTGAGATACATTCCCAAAGTGTCAGCTCATTCCTCTAGTGTCCCCTAGTTCCTCTAGCGTCCCCTCATTCCTCTAGCGTCAGCTAATTCCTCTAGCGTCGCCTCAATCCTCATGCGTTGCATCAATCATCGTGCGGCTCACTTCGCTCTTTAAATAGTCCTCCATAGGGGCACAACCTCCTCAATCTTTCATCTTTAGGAATGGATTCTCACAAGCTTCGCAAATCGCTAAGGGAATTCGTGACAGGACCTCCACCGGCCTCGAGCTTAGAAGTCCGGAAGAGTGCAGAGTCTGAGTCAACGGAAGAAGAGCCACAAACGAATGGAAAAGGATTTGGGAGGACGCCGTAGCGCACGTACAAACAATCAGTTCTCTTTCGCCTGGATATTCGTCTCGCAGTGGAGAACTACATCCTTTCGGATGAGAACATGGCCCCTTCCTTCTGTTTGTGTCGGTGTTGTGCACTTTTATTTATTTTCATTTGTGTTCTAGGATGTTATCAATATCAATGTCAATGTTTTCTTCTTAGTCAATGTTTCCTTCTTCTACTCCATTTGTGGATTATGCTTAAAGCATATATGAGTGTCGAGGTTCCGTTTAACATAATAAGTTCAGATTGAACATATAATGTTTAGTTTAAAATACAAATTTTATGTTTAATATTCCAAGTTACCGTTTAATATATAAGGCTTGATAAAATATGTCCAAGTTGATGCATTTAACATACGAGTGTTAAACACCAAAACTTAATAACATACATAATATATACATTGGTAGCGTTAATGTTTGTTGAGCGGAAAGCTTTGTTTGTAAAGCGAATAGTTGGTTAACACGCCTTTGTGGATGCGCTTGATTGCCCACTTTTGATTCCCCATCCTCCGTGGGATCACGGAGTCCGTCAATATCGTGCGTGATAAGGCGCAAATGTAATAAGCGGTATGTCAGGTGTGGGGAAGCGGATTCACCGTTGAGGATCTGCTCTATGAACCGCGTAGCGTAGATCGGGTAGTGGACGGTCCCATCCATACATTGCTAAGCGGGCGTTCATGGTGGGAAACATTCTCTTTTTCTTCTTCTAATGAACAATGAGTTGGTGATGAGGATCGTGTATATTCTATATATTTACATATCATGAAACATCTATATAAAATCAAAATAAATTTTAAAAAATAAAATATCTTATCACATGAAACATCCAGTTAAGTGAAATCTAAGATATTTATATTATTTTAAATTTAAAATTATGAAAATTTTAAAAATCTCAATTTTATTATCTATTTTAAAAAAATAATTTAATCCAAAATATTTTTTTAAATATGTTTGATTGCCTTATTTTATTCATTATGTAATATAGATAAATACTTTTTAAAATTAAAAAATCCGAAATTTTAAGTTCATTATCCATATTTTTTATATTCAAAATTATGAGAAAATTTTAAAATAAATTTTTTAAAATTAAAATCATCCGATTCATTCCTTTCATGCACATACAATATAGATAAATATATTTTTTAAATTAAAAACCAAAATTACGATATATTGGGGGCATTTGGTCAATTCTTAGCTCATTCACACCACCCTAGTTACTTTTTGAATTGGGGGCATTTAGGTCAATTTACTTGTTGTGATGTTTTCATACATTTGGGAGGTGAGCGCAGTGTCGTATGTCCAAAGAGGCATTTTAAATTAAGTGGAATATTTAAAATGGATGGTGTTAGTGGATGGAGGGACTTATAATTCATTAGTTGTAAAAGGAGGGATGGTTTGGAAAAGTCAAACTTTAGAGGGACTTTTTGTTCATTTTGCAAACTTGGGGGGACTTTTAATTCATTACCAGAAAAAATAATTTATGGAAATACCTCTTTATGTTTACAACCCCAAAATCAACAAAAAGAGTTTGTATGGGATGTTATGGGGGGGTTCACATCAACCCAAAATAAGTCCCAAGATTTGGACTTGAATTTTAGCTCATTGATAGGCCAGCAACTGCTAACTAACCCAATCAATGAAGAAAAACCATGTCTCCCTGCCATGTGCCAGGAGGTAACAGCACCGCTCCGTCACGGGATCCGACCCCACAAGCAACCCAGCAGTGAGCCGTACGATGCTGCTCACACGCTGTGCGGTGATCGTATCCCGAAGGGGCGGTACATTACGTTTCCCGCGAAGATTAACTGTTTTGCTGTGCTGAGAATCTAGACCGTTAGGGATGAAGGTGGAGATCTCGAGGAATGATTTGCGGTTGAGATTAAACTAACGGCGCTGCCGCGAAAGAACACGTTACTGCGAACGAGGTCCTTGTGCTACACCGCGAGACAGTGTAACGCGCTCGGGTTCGCTTCTCTTCTGGTCTGTAAAATCGAGAAAGCAAGCAAATAAAAAGAGAGAACAAAAAAGAAGGCCCAGATCGCGCTCGGTGAGAGCTCGGCCATGGCGATCCCGGCAGCGCTGGTCGTGCTCCCTCTCGGCGTCCTCTTCTTGCTCTCGGGGTTGATTGTGAACCTCATTCAGGTGGGGACGCGAAGAATCGGGATAAAATGAGCTTCTTTGTTCCGTTTTTCTTGGATTTCTTTGTTTTTTTGGGAATTCCACTGTGTTTGGATTTCGTTTGGAATCTGAATTTTTGGTTGATTTTGGTGGATTTGGGTTTCTTGGATTTTTAGCGTTTTGCTTCTGGTTTTGATCTTTGGTTGGGTTTGGGGAAAGCATGAAGGTTGTCCTTCTTGATTTGAGGGTTTTATGCAAAATTAGTAGGATTTCATTGAGACAGGCTTCCATTTTATGGGTTTTTTTTTAGTGTAATCGAATATCAGAGCCATTTTTCTTAGTTTTTTCTCCTTAAATTTGGAGTTCTGATTTTTGTGCTTTTCGATGCTTGTTCTATGGCGTAGGCTGCGTTTTTTGTGACGGTGCGGCCGTTTTCAAAGAACCTATATAGGAGGATCAACAGAGTGGTGGCTGAGCTGTTGTGGCTGCAGCTTGTTTGGCTTGTGGATTGGTGGGCAGGTGTTGAGGTACTTTTTTCAGTGATAATTCAAAAGTCTTCAATGTTTGGTCCTTATTTTAGGTGTTGTAGATCTCATTCAATGTCTGATGGTTATAGTCATGCATTGATTGTTTGACTGGGATCACCTAATATGTTGTCTTGCTGTTTTAACTCATTTAATTTTATAGAGTTTGGAGTTATGGAAATATGAAGGATAAAGAACTTGTGGTTTCAAATTTTTTTTTATTAAAACTCTCTATCAGAAAAATTAAATGTCTACATGCACAGACCTATCATGAAAAAACAATAGGGCTGAGGAAGTGGATTTTGGGGCCTTTGATATGTATTATTTACGTGAATTAGTTGAGTAGATTTTCTCTTATTATCAAATTAACGTCATCTAGGAATTCTTTACTGCTAAGAAAAGAAATCTATATCACATAACTAAATGTCCTAGGAATAGTATCATGCTTTATCAAAGAGAATTAGTCAAAATAATCCAATTAACATTTTAAAAATAACCTTGTATTATTTATGGCAATGCAAGCGTAGCCGGTCCCAATCGCGGTAAAGGAGGGGGGTTGTGGTAGGTTGATAACCAACATAAAAATCTAGTCACTCATATAATATATGTTTGCCGACCCCATCTAGTATGGGATTAAGGCTTAGTTGTTCTTGTTATTATTTATATGGCAATGACCTTGACTCTGCCAAGTCAAAAGTCAGGTGTAAAGATCAACCCAGCATGACATGATGGCTCTAACAAACCAATAGCAAAGTTCTGTCCTTGAAACACTGAAGTGACCGCTACTTGAGCTAGATCTTTCTGAGGGGTCTTATAAATATGTGTTTTCAACAATTAATAGCAAAATTTTTGTACTTGACACTCTGAAGACACTGCTATATGAGCTAGATCTGTCCAAGGGGACTCAGTAATCTGCACCTTTCTGCCTCCCATCCACTCATTCTCTAGCTAATATTTTCCACCACCAACCTCCATGGGTTTGGAATCTTCCATCCAATGATTAGAGTTCATGATCTGCAGAAATTCAGGATCAAGGTTGCAAGTTGGTACTTCATTGAAAAATTTAATCACATGGTGAATTCCTTACCTGAAATATTAAACACCCTAACACTGTATTGTAAGTTTTGAATTCATGTGAAATCAGAGAGCAGCAGATCCTTATCTTCTTAAGGAAATTAATATTTTTAGTACTGAATTAGCTTAACTTGGCATGTGGTATGGAGAATTAATTTGCTTTCCAACTTATCAAGGAGTCAGTATTGCATGTACCAGATCATGCTGATACTTGTGTTTGGGAAATTGAACTTATGCTTGGTGTACCAATCCTCTTGATCTCTGCAATTTAGTAGTTAAGGTACCAAATTCATTTGAGTTGGTAGTTTAATTCGGTACCTTGAGTAATGTAGTTGGTACCTTAAGTACTAATGGCAATATCAAATGAGTAGGGGCAACTTTAGAGATTTTAGAGAGAGTTTAATTCTGCAGATTTAATTGACAAAGTTATTAAGAGATACTACCCAAATAACTTTCAAACTCATTAGGTGGCTCATCCTTATACATGAAACAAGTAAAGAATGTGGTGCGGTCACTTGAGAGCTTATGAATAGTATTTTAAGTTTGGAAGGCTGCTTTTGTTAGAATGAATTGATTAAACTGAAATTTTTTCCCAAAGTTTAAAATAGTGTTTATGCAGATGCCCTTTTC
This sequence comes from Dioscorea zingiberensis, assembly GCA_026586065.1. Lineage (NCBI taxonomy): Eukaryota > Viridiplantae > Streptophyta > Magnoliopsida > Dioscoreales > Dioscoreaceae > Dioscorea > Dioscorea zingiberensis. The sequence goes on along the minus strand of JAGGNH010000038.1, from coordinate 108,525 downwards.
TGTAGGTTTAGCCTAAGCACTTTGAATCACTTGTGAGCCAAGGCACATTGGTTGCATTAGGAAAGAATTTCATTATTGTTAGTTCACAGTGCACTTTAGTAGGATATTTTTAAGAATATTTAATCTCTCATAAGCAACAAATTGAATGAGTCATTGCAAGGATAAATGTTCAATATAACTCCAATTTCAGTACACCATGCTTGGGTAGCAAACCCATTGTGCTCCTTTCATGCATATAGAAACTTAAGCTACCTTCAAATGGGGTTGACTGGATGTATCCTCAACTTTTTTGGATTGTAAGCCTTAAATATGATTGTTCCATTATAACATGGTGATCTTTTTAATTTGAATTTTGCTAATAATCTAGCCTTGGAGAAAAATGGAGTCCAAAAATTATCACAGTTAAGAGGTCATATTTAAAAATGCCACATGTCCATTTACTGGTTATGCTGGTAATTTGGAGTTGAATAAATTTGGATAACAGTTAGAGTTGACCTCTGACCTTGACTCATCAAATTCCTTTGTTTCTTTCTGATCACTTTGGTTTTGTTTGGGTTACCAGAAGTTAATGGGCTTTATGCATTTGTTCATTATCTTTGAGACTACTTGATGTTGAAAGTTTGTCTTTTGGCGCATTTTTTCTTTAATTGGGTTTAAATGGTTAGGTGGTTGTTTTTTTTTCTTTTTTCAGGTCCGAGTTTATGCAGATTCTGAAACTTTCAAGTCCATGGGTCTGAGCTGAATTTTTCCACATTATATTTTCTGCTCTACGTTTTCTTCTATTCAATGCTTGGGTCTTGCATCTGAGAGTTTATTTCTGGATTTCCACAGGTAAAGAGCATGCACTTGTCATTTGTAACCATAGAAGTGATATTGACTGGCTTGTTGGTTGGATTTTAGCTCAGGTATATTCTGTGTCTTCATTATTCTTCCATGTTAATGAGATCTGAGATTCCAACTAGCATTGAAATATCATATATACCCATACCCATTTAAGTGTCACATTAAATTTCATTGTCATAACAATCATTAGTTGTTTTTCTTTATAACAACTTATGGAATTTTTATTGATACAATATGCCCATCCCAGCGTTCAGGTTGTCTTGGTAGCACCTTAGCTGTCATGAAGAAATCATCCAAGTTCCTACCGGTGAGTTGATCAACATGATAATATGGTTTTGTTTCATAGAGATGACTATACCTCCTAGTTGAATGATTGTTTATTCTTCTTGTGCGGAGATTCATCTCCTTGCATAATTTTGATAGTAAGAAGTATTTAATCCTCCAGCAGAGAATGAATTGTTTGTATTTTATCTCTGAGATTGATTGTGTGAATTTGAGAAGCTGTATATCCGATACTTTAATCTTAATCAGTTTAAGTTTACAATATTAATTTTCTATTCAAAGGGGCTACTGTCTTCTCATTCTGGGATCATGAACTTTAGACATGTAGAGTACTCATGTCTTTGTTGATTTTGAAATGGCAACTGGCTCTATTTAGGTATAGTGGTTTCATTCAAATTTGGAATAATGAGAAAATGTTTATTATTTTGGTTTTTCCTGATTTAATTTTGAATTGTTTCTAGGTTTACTGATAGATTCTTCAAAGTTTGGTTATTGGCTGAAATAAGCAATTATCTTAAGTTCCTATTGGTTGGATTTGTTAGACAAATGAACATAACATTTTGAATGAGGCATGTTTGTTTTGCTCAAGTTTCCACAATCGGACAAATTTTTGTTCACCTATTCCTGTTCCCCTTTACAAGTAAATGTATTTATTTGGTTAAAAGACACAATCTAGTATGTTTATTTCTTAAGCCTAACAACTAAACTGAAAGAACGATCTAATTTTCAAAATGTGTCATTCTGATAGTTCCGGTCAGATACCTGTTGGGTTTCTCCATCCTTATGTTTCACACCAGAACATGTTAAGTGTTGACCTTAAAAATACTGTATGCTAGTAAAATGTTAAATGCTCCTAACTACCATGGTTCAATGAATACAACATCATTCCAACACACAAAATGGATCAAGATTTAAAGGTCCTAAACCTTTAATAGGAGGATGCTTTAACTATTCTCTTCATGTTAGGTTTTCGAAGTGGATGAGTTGAAATTGGTAAAGTGTGCCTAGTGTATTGGTTGTTACTTTCTACTAGTGAGCCCTATCCAAGTTTGTGATAGAACCAGGTCATTGCTGGGCAATAGTTTGGTCAACATTTGTTAATCTTCAGCTTCTGATTTGGACCTGGCATAGATCTTAGTTTCAAAGTCATTCAAGGTGGTTTGGTTCAGCTATTACATCATGATAGTGAAATCTCAATTTCTGTTCTTATGTGCATCTTTTGATTGGCTGCTTGAATTTGTCCTTGGCTAGCTAAGTGCTGCTTTTCTTGTGATTCCCTCATTATATGATTCCACTCAAATAATTAAGTATCAAAGACACTATAATGTTGATTCTCCAAAAGACTGCAGGTATATTAGAGGCTTTCCAAGTTGGAATTTTGTTGAAAGAGGTAGCTATTACTAACCTGTAATGGAGAGGTTGTCAAAAGCCCACACCTAAAATTAGAAGGGCAAGCTTGAATGACCTTCCCTTAGTCCACAGGACCAGATCCAGACATTGACCAACTGATCCATCTGGTGTTAAGAAAGATTCAGACTTACAATTACCTGATTTTAGCCCGGTCTTTATAAGGATGGCTTTCTTGGGACTAACAGACCATTGTTGTACTATTATTTTTTACTAATTTGGTTTATTTGATGATAATTTCTGTTCATCTCATATGCTCCATTACTTTGGACTTAAGTTAGTCAGTTGTTTAGTAAGTTGTTAGCATTCTTTGATGCCTGTCTCCTTCTGGCTTAATCTGCATCGATATTTGTTTTCGCTTTTACTTGTGGTTATAAGCATCTTAAGACTCACCATATGGCATCTGCACATTCTATGTTAATGACAAGAGCTATGTGAGATAGAAGAATACCATTTTTCTGGGATAACTTTTGCAATCATTCTCTTCAGGTCATTGGTTGGTCAATGTGGTTTACTGAATACCTCTTTTGGAGAGAAGCTGGGCCAAGGATGAAAGCACATTGAAGGTACTAAATACCTGTGAGTTATGGATGCCTGATTTTTTTCTTGTTGCTTTTAAGCCCAACTTAATTCAATTTTGCAGTCAGGTCTGCAACGTTTGAAGGATTTCCCTCAGCCATTTTGGCTGGCTCTCTTTGTTGAGGGGACTCGATTTACACAAGCAAAGCTCCTAGCAGCCCAAGAATATGCAGCTTCCCAGGGATTGCCAATACCTAGAAATGTTTTGATTCCTCGTACCAAGGTAATTTTGGTTTTGGAAGTTTATCATCATCAACCACAGAATTGTTTTTCTTGATATTTCTGCCGGACATCTTTTGTTTATGGGAGTCTGTTATAGTCAAGAATATCTGCCTATGAAAATTTTGTTATGATGAATACCATTGATTTTAGTGGGGAAAAACATGGAAGTGATTCATAAAGTTGATTAATCATGAAAACTTAATGATTGGAATTTTTTCAAAATTGTGAAGTTGGATGAAGTTTCCTTTGGATCAAATTAACCACTCAAAAAAATAAATCGCTTACATATCAAAATATTCCAACTAGAGCAACAAACTAAGAGAAGGCCAAAGCATTTTCTTGATAATTGGAATCTCTTGAAAAGAACTCTTCCTGGAAAACTAACAATAGGTTGTGGACTATAGGTACGAATGTAGTTATGTACTTTGTTAAGGGTGAAAATTATTTGAGAAATTATAGCAATCAGAATTCACTTTGTTATAAATTAATCTCTTATTTAGTTGTGAATAAAAGTTTAATATTTGAACTGAAATGGCACAATGTCCAAGCGTGAAGACAAGAAAGACCTTTTAGCCTACATTGTTGGTCTTTGAAAACAATTTTTCATTTTTTATATGATTTTTTATGCCATCTTAAGTAGTTACAAGACTCAACTTGTTTGGTCTTCAGGGTTTTGTTTCCTCTGTAAATATCATGCGGTCATTTGTCCCGGCAATTTATGATGTCACAGTAGCTATACCAAAAGATTCGCCTTCACCGACTATGCTCAGAATTTTGAAAGGACAATCATCGGTGGTAAGCCAAAAAAATCATTGTTCATTCAGTTTTTCATAGTTGTGGTTGTTAATTTCGCAACCTCAGGCTAGCTACTGCTGTTATTTTATTAATTTTTGAAGGAGCCCTGCAATTTAATTTTGGTTTTACTATGTATTTATCACTTACACTCTTGAAGGAGAAAATTGTATTTTAAGCAATTTTATTATTGGGTCTATACTGAGTTCTCTTTGGATTGTGCATAGGAGGTTTTTTATTCTTATAGTTGTCAATATTCTGATGAAATTCTTTTTTATAACAGACTCATTATTTAGATTAACCAAAACTTCACTAGACTAGTCAAAGCCGAGCTTCCAGTTTTACATTACTCTTGAAGATGGAAGCTTTATAGGTCTAGCTGTAGATGTAAACCCTGATTTTCTAGTAGTTGGAATCCAAAGCTTATTCCTTATTGTTTTACAAGCATTCTGCAAACCGTTTTTAATTGTTAGTAGTTTCTTCAGTTTTGCCTTTTTTTATATAGATTAATTTAGCTTGAGCTTTTGTTAATAGCGTTTAAAATAAATTAAACAGAGTAACCTACATTGCATCCATTGTTGTTTACTATCTTCTGATACTGTACAGGTCAAAAATATAATTCACACCCAAGCTTTTACGAGTTTGTTAGAGTAGAACCCTAAGCCATGAAGTTTTTGGAATCAACTTTGGAGTCAATAATTCTTTAGCGACCCCTGCATCTAGTAATCGAACTCAAAATTTAGGTCCATTGGTTCAATCAGACCTGAACAAAGAAGACCTAAGTATTTTCAAACTATGTGCCGATGTATATTCCTAGTGTTGCTCTGTGATATATTATCCCTGTTTTATGTTGAAAACAGTCGACATATATAATGGGGCTGTTGAGCCTCCTCTTGGCTGATTTTTTGGGTAAATTACCCAAGGATGTATGAGAGAGGCCATTCCATACAAAAGAAGCACACAGTTCATACCATACAGTGGCATTTACATTTTTTTTTCACTTAATTTTAGCTTTTTTAAAAACACTTTCTAAATTAAGAAAAAAGTTATTTATTGTCCATGTCACATCTGCAAGAAAGTTTAATTCTTAATTCACCTTGGCATAGGTTGTTTGAACTATAACAATGAGTAATTAAGAAGTCTTAGAGAAGGTGGCTGCACTCTGAACCCCCTTGAGCATAAGCGCCTTTGTTGCTATCATGCTGTGCTTGTGTGCAGTTTATCCCCTTGACCATAAGCGCCTTTGTAGCTATCATGCTATGCTTGTGTGCAGTTTATCCATCCTCATGGAAAACCATGAAGGCTACTTTACTTTGTGGTCCTAGAAATCACATTTGCAATTGTTCTAATAGTTTTTGCACTTCTATATTTATATGACTTATGGAATAATTATATAATTAGATCTACTTGTAGTTAATAAATCTGGAAATTTTGAGACTTATGCTTTGTCTTGTTTTGGCTCAAGCATCTTGCCTTATGTTTACCTTTGAACACTGGACCAACACCAACTACAGAACACAAATATTTGTCTTGATCAATTGTTTAGTTCAGCTTTTACCCTTTTCTCACTGAAGAGGTTTAGTATTGGTCAAGAATGAGAATAATGGAAGCTTTTCTGAATGTCTTTCTTTCTTTCTTTCTTTTATAATTTAAGCATGCCCTAATTTTTGTCCTCAAACACTAGGTTCATGTCCACATGAAAAGGCACGCAATGGATGAATTGCCTCAGACAGATGATGGTGTGGCTCAATGGTGTAAAGACATCTTTGTTGCAAAGGTTAGGGGTTGCTTGGTATTGTAGTTTTGATGTTTGTTATGTGATATATTTTTGTACTTAATAATTTCCTCTATCTGCTCAATTTTGATTTCATGTGCACTTATTTTTTGTCGTCTAACAGGATGCTCTTCTAGATAAACATCTAGCAGAAGGCACTTTTGGTGATGAATATTATAAAGCTATTGGCCGGCCAAAAAAGTCGTTACTGGTTAGTATCTTACTCATGACAATAACAACATCATACAACTGTTAGTTAATGAAAAAAAGGAGTCTTTGCTTTTATTAAAAGAAATCTCTTGTGAAACTTGGGGATATATCCTGAAATGTTTATGATGCTTTTGTCTTTAAATTTAGTTTAACATGGAAGTTTGATTCATTTTGAACTGGAAGATTGAGACCTTGGTGTTCTAAAATCAGTCATTTTCAGCTTCTCTTTTGTTTTACTCGGTGGAGAAATAAGTGTAGCCTTTTCCTAGCACTTGTATACTACCAGGATTATTAGAATCCTGGGCTTTGGTAGCTTCACACACTTGTATACTAAACGGCAACATTTTAAGTTATAAAATACATCATTGTGGGGTTTTCTCATCTGTCTTAATAGTTAGCAAGAGGTGTTAACCCACTAAGACATCTAAATGTATGGTATGTTTTTAGTTTGGAACTCTGTTCAACAGGTTTTATGGTTTACCTTTGTGATCTATTAATTCATATTATAGATGTACTAAATTGGGTCTTTTATTTGATAACAGGTCGTCATATTTTGGTCCTGCCTCTTATCTTTCGCCTTGTACAAGTTCTTCAAATGGTCTGCTCTCTTTTCAACATGGAAGGGGATTGGATTCTCGATGCTCGGTCTATTAGTAGTCACAGTCATCATGCACATCTTTGTTCTCTTTTCTCAATCTGAGCGATCAACCCCTGCAAAAGTGGCACCCACTAGGCCGAAGAAAGAGTAGGGGACCAACAGGCTTGAAGTCGGCTTGACACATCGACAACCCACCTTTTGGAAAATCAAGGCTTGTGGACCACTTAAGTTAAGTTTTTAAAGATAGCCCATTTCTGTTTCATTGTGTGTGCGTTTTATGAATAACAGCAGTCAGTATCATTTAGACGTACGAAAAAGTAGAAATGCGCATTGGTCCAGCTCCCTTCCTTTTTATACTTTTCTTTATTTATGGGGATGAAATAGTTGTAGCATTTTTCTGTTTGTAATGCATATCATTCAATTAGACTTTGTGTGTCCCAAAATCCACAGGTTTTACTCTCTCGTACCAAATAGGATAGCACTGGAACTTTGTGTTTTAGATTTCCAGTACAGTTTCCAGAATTCAAAAGAAATCAAGTTCATCTTTGAATTTCTTGTGTTCTAGGTGTATGAGAATATTTATTAGCAGTTAGGCCTTGTTTGTTTCATGGTTTGTCATGGTTTCGTAATGTATGGTATGGTTTACTTTTCTGTTTGTTTTCATTTTCATTTAGATGGTATAGTTTTCTATGGTTTTTTTATGGTTTCTAATGGTTTAAAAACTTTCATTTTTGTTGGATTTTCCAAATCACCGATTTAGTGGTTTCTCATGGTTTTATTTTTTTTTTCTATCAAAAATATCCCTATCAATTTACTTCAATCCCTTCTTCTACCCTAGTAAAATCAAAGAAAGTTATAATCTCCACAAAAAAAAGTCTTATTTTTTGTTAATTTTGTATATTAATTTTATTATAATTTTATCAATTTTAAATTAATGGTTAATAATTTGATATATATTTTGTAAGATTTTAATAAAAATTATTGATAATTTAGTTGAATTTAATTTGTGATAATAAATCATTAAATTTAATATGGTTTTTTGCAGGTGTACCCCTGAATAAAACATAATTGTATATATATTTCTAAATAATAAATATAATTACGTATATACCCCTAGGGTTAATCAGATGAAAAACTGTCAGTTAACAAACGGTAAACATGCGAAATAACCATTATACCCTTTACATATATACCATGAAAGTTTGTTTAATTATAAATTTATAAATACCCCCTTTAAAAATATGAAATTTAAAATAGCTAAGAGATATAAAGAGAATTATTTTGGAAATTTTTCAACGCTTAACTGAAGTTGTAACCATGGTTAAGATAATCTTATTAACTTCCATCATCGAAACCTAACAATAGGGTCATATCCATAATTCAACCCGTTTTTCAGGGATATACAAACAATTATGATTTTTTTCAGGTGTAAATATGCATTTATGAAACTTTGAAGGATATATAACCAATTTTTTCAATTTAACATGATTTCATATTAATTTGTGTTTGAGGGTATTCTGGGCATTTTATTATTTCTACAACCATACCATCCCATCAAAACAAACACAAACAACTAATTAACCATACCATACCACACCATCTTTCCAAACATGATAAACAACACTTACAATACCATACCATACTATACTATACCATATCATACATTACGAAACCATAACAACCAATCATCCAAACAGGGCCTTAGTCTTCTCATGTTTGTATGGTTGTTATCCAAGTGGAAGGAAGCCTAAAATCTTTTATGAGAATTCTGATTTAAATTGTGTTTAAAATATCTCATGTTTTTCATATATTTCATAGGATTTCAATTTAAGAGTGCATGTCTGTTGTGGGAATGGAATTTGTGTTATTTCTATCCTTACAAATATCAAGTACAAAATCACTTCTTTTGCAGCTTGTGAGTATGTGTCATCCAATTCTTAATTTCCACTTTTGTGCTAATCAAACATGGTTGTTCTTTATCATTCAAGTAAGCAAAACATAAATGACCACATGAAACCCTTATTTAGAACATGTAATTATTTATTAGTTCCTAGTACTATTTGATACTATTTTCCCTTTAATCAAACCCCACCCAAAACTCTATTTATTTTACACCCCTATACACCCCTCAAGAATTTTAAGGGAAAAAATAAATAGTGTCAGAGACCAATAGTTCATTATCTATATTTAGAATGACCACCAACCATACTGCTGTACAATGTTATGGCCCCATTTTCATAAAACTAATGAAAACTAATACCTATTGAATAGCTAAACCTGGATAACTTTAACCTAAAAAGTAAGGAGATTGGATATTATATTATGATTTGATAGAGCTGAAATATTACTATCTTTTGCTCTTATTTTCAAGTTTGTTTTTGTTTGAGAGTTCTCTGTCATCTAATAAATAGAAATTTAATCTAAGATGCCTCAAATTTGTCATCCAAACAAAACAACGACATCCACAAGGTTGCAACATTTTTATTTATCTAATATATCTTGGTTCCAAAATGAAAACTATTGTTTGAAAAAGACCGTTTGTGCATATGTGTCCTGTAGTCAAACTCTCAGTTATTTATTTATTTAGTTTAAAAGACCATTATTTTATTTTATTTTTAATTTATTCCCAAACATTGACTTTAATATCTTCTCTCAATATCTATCTTGAGAAATATAGAAGAGAGGGAGAGAGGAAAAAGTGGTAAAATTATAAATTTTTATATAAAGAAAATACATTGATTTCAATAAAAAAATATACATCATTTGCAAGGTTTTATGAAGGGAAAAAAAAAATATCTCACTACACTTGGCTAAGTGAGAGATTAACTATCATTATGTTCATCTGACCGTGGAAAATATATTCTTAAAAACCCCAAAATGAGATGAAAACTAACAACTAATCTCCTTCAGTTGTCTTCTAGTCCTAGCTAGCTTAAAAAAAAGATAATTTGAGAATTAGAGATCTTGGACTCGATTGAGATTGATCTTATGCATCATTTCCACTCGAAATTCTCTCCACTCTTGCTCTTGCCTTCTCTTGCGGTTATTTTGAGCATGAAAGAGTTTGCTTGGAAAATCATCTATCATCAATCTCTTCTTCAAAATCAATTGAAACTCTATAACCATCACCGATTTTTCCTTCTCATATGTTGATCAAGACCTGTTCTGATCCGCAGAAGAGCATATCTCATCATCATGATAAGAAGGTATATGGAATTTGCCGTGTCACAAACACCTAACTTTGATCCAATGAAAAAAAAATATATCATTCCAAAAATAATATCCATGGAAATTAACTTTAAAAAATATATATAATTAGAGGGAAAAAAAGGATACTTTTCTACAGCAGTACGATGATCTCATTCCATGCACTCCCTTGCTATATTAAAATTTCTAATTTAATCCACGCGACCATTCTTCTGCTGACACTAGGCAACAAACACCCAAAGATTCTCTCTTTATACGCCCCCAAATGCCTCCTTAAATTTCCAGAATCGCTCCAGCGGCAGCAAAGCCCTGCAACCGGACCAATTCGGAGCCTTTTGGATCTGGGACGTCTGCCATGGGATCGCTCACCAGGGCTCAGGAGGTCGCCGTCGATGATGGCTACTCGTCCGACGCCGTTCTTTACGTCAACGGCGTCCGCCGGGTGATCCCTGATGGCCTTGCTCATCTCACCCTTATTCAGTACCTCAGAGGTCCGAGCTCTTACCTTGTTTCTAGTTTTGGGTTTCCTTTCTGATGGATTTGTGGAAAGTTGTTTCCTTTTGTGTGTTTTCTTTGATGTGGGGTCCTGCTTGTTCGATTCTGGTTTTTTTTTTCCTTGGGTTTCAGAGGATTTGATTTTTGTGTTACTATTTTTGGTATTTGATTGGATGAAACCGACTTTGATCGGTTGCTTCTGTTGTATCTGCTGCTTGATGTTTGGATTCCGCACTTCAATACGTAAATACACTGAGGTTGTACTGTTTAATGTGTCTGATGTATGGATATGTAACATATGTTAGGTTAAAATTCATGTGAGTTTTCAATTATCCATTGGATCAATGTGTTGAATTGCCAGGTGGTTGCATCGTGTTGGTTTTTTTCCTTGTCACAGAAACTCAGTATAAAATTTTTTTTTAGTCTAATTTTACAAATAAAATATTCAAGGCATGTTCTTGTTATTCACCTTTGCAGCATGAACTAGTTTTACCTTTCCTGCTAATAGAGTGAATTTTGCATTTCCTTTCTGGTGAGACTGGATTGCTTTTGTGCCATGTTATTGGATTAAAAATCTAGACTTGGATGGGAGTCACTAAAGATTTTGTTTATTTATTTTTATTTTTATTTTATGTATACAAGTTTTCTAGATTGGAGGTGAAGGCGCAGAAAAATATGCCAACTCAAATAATCAGATTGAATTGCTGTTACCTTGTTGTATGATAGTGTTGATTTATCTTATGTTTCGTTGTATTATATACCATTTTGTAAACTTATTTTGTTCTTTAAATTTTTGATGTTTCCATTATAAACTTGCATAAGAATTATCCTTACTCAAGTCATTTTATTTTCCAAAAGACTTTCTGATTGGTTTGACTGTGGATTGTAGATATTGGGCTGACTGGGACAAAGCTTGGTTGTGGTGAAGGTGGCTGTGGAGCTTGCACAGTTATGGTTTCTTTCTACAATCAGCATTTGAAGAAAACAACGTGAGTTGTCCTTATTATAATAACCAGACGTCAAGTTTCATCTGCAATAGCTTTTACAGCGCACGATTTACTTGTTCTTGTTAAGCTTGTAAAACATTCATGTTGGATTAATATATGATTGTTTTGCAATTTATTCTCTGTTCCCACTTAAAAATGAAATGACACACCAGAAATTTACCAAATCAAGCAACTACAGCCGAACTGTTCATTTTTTAAAATGCTGAAATTGAATTGTAGAACCATGGTCAAAACCTCCTACTTATAGGTTCAAGAATTATTTTAAATTCTTTACTAGAACATGCCTAAGGATCTATGCTATTCACTTCTGATATTAGGTTTCAGCATCTTTCTCCACCACTTAGCCTTTATTACCTGCTAAATATGTTGTGAAATGGAATCCAGGTTTTGTAGTTATAATGAGCTTATTCATTATAGAGTCATACTTATGATATTATTTACTGACTCCCCTAATGGAAACATGTACAGGCATTGTGCAATCAATGCATGCTTGGCCCCAGTGTATTCTGTTGAAGGAATGCACGTAATCACAGTGGAGGGTATAGGGAACCGCCAACTTGGTTTGCACCCTGTCCAGGTATACATTTTCTTCACCTATTGACACACACAAAAAAAAAAAGAAAAACGAAAGAGCTGCCAGCAGCAAGTTTCTATCATTGTATTTCACTCTTGTGTAAATTATAATTAGACAACAGATGTCAATCTGTTTCCTTAATCAATTAGGAGTATGATACGTGAAGCAACCAAAATGGCAATGGAGGACTTAACTATGCAATGCTCTCTTTCTAAATGATGAACGAGTAACCATTACTTGAAAATTTGCATGTACAGAATCTTTTAAGCAATGGAGTATTTGAGAGCTTAGTTAATTTTAGAAACTTGATGAACAAAGTGTTGATTGACATGATTTCATTGGGTATCAACTAAATGAGTATCTATCCAGTACTGAAGAATTTTTGAGCTTACTAAATTTTTGGAAACTTGAAGAAAGTGTTTGTCTTAGGTGATAAGCATCTAAATACCATATGATAACACACCAAAAGTTATTTATGTATGTTTCTTTTTTGTGCCAGCATATACAAGCTTATATATATATATATATATATATATATATAACAGTGAACCAATAGGTTATATTCTCTATTTCTAGTTATGATGTAAATATGGAATGCAATTACCATTCACCTCTTATGATTCCTGCATTTTGCATATAACTCAGTCACTGTCTTCTTAGTAAAAAGTTCTTCAGGTGAAATTTGGATTCATTGCTTTTTATACAGGAAACCTTGGCCCAAGCTCATGGCTCTCAATGTGGATTTTGTACTCCTGGGTTCATTATGTCTATGTATGCGTTACTGAGATCAAGCAAAACACCACCAACTGAAGAGCAAATTGAAGAATACCTTTCTGGAAATTTATGCCGGTGTACAGGATATAGACCAATTATTGATGCATTCCGTGTTTTTGCCAAAACTGAGGATTCATTATACACCAGTTCATCTTTTACAAAAGATCTGGCTGACAAATTTGTCTGCCCATCAAGTGGGAAACCTTGTTCTTGCAGAGCAACTTCAGTCAATGGTTGTGAAAGTCCTGTTGTTTCTACAACTCATGGCCGTCAGCAGAAACTTATCTCATTTAGTGATGTTGATGGAAGCTCATATATTGAGAAGGAACTTATTTTCCCCCCTGAGCTTCTTTTGAGAAACCCTATGCCTTTACATTTGTATGGGTTTGGTGGATTACACTGGTATCGACCTCTAAGACTTGAGCATGTTTTAGATTTGAAGCACAGATATCCAGAGGCGAAGCTTTTGGTTGGTAATACTGAGGTAGGAATTGAGATGAAATTCAAAAATGCACCATATCAGGTTTTGATTTCTGTCACACATGTACCTGAGTTAAATAAATTGAGTGTCACAGAAAATGGTTTGGAGATTGGTGCATCTATTAGATTGACAGAGCTCCAAAATTTTCTTAAGAAGGTGATAGGAGAACGTGCCACTCATGAGACATCATCTTGCAAAGCCATTTTGGAGCAGCTAAGATGGTTTGCTGGAAAACAGATAAAAAATGCTGCTTCTGTCGGTGGGAATATCTGCACAGCTAGCCCAATATCCGACTTAAATCCTCTTTGGATGGCTGCAGGGGCAAGCTTTAAAATCATTGATTTTAAAGGGAACCAAAGAACAACTCTTGCGAAAGATTTTTTTCTTGCTTACCGCAAAGTTGACCTGACACAGAATGAAATCTTACTGTCAGTCTTTTTACCATGGACTCGACCTTTTGAGTTTGTCAAAGAGTTCAAGCAAGCACATCGAAGAGAGGATGATATTGCTCTTGTAAATGCTGGAATGCGTGTATTTCTTAAGCAAGAAGGAGTAAACTGGACTGTGGCTGATATATCTATTGTTTATGGTGGGGTAGCTCCTGTTTCTTTTATTGCATTGAAAACCGAAAGATCTCTCATTGGGAAAAATTGGGATAAGCACACGCTAGAAGATGCTTTACTGCTATTGAAAGATGACATCCCTCTTACTGAAGATGCACCAGGTGGAATGGTTGAATTTCGGAAGTCCTTGACATTAAGTTTCTTTTTTAAGTTCTTCTTGTGTGTTTCTCATCAGATGAATGAAAAAGTACAGTTTACAGAAGGGTTGCATGTAAACCATCAGTCAGCTGTAATGCCTTACTCCAAACCATCCTTTAATGGAACCCAATGTTATGAGATGACAAAAGAAGGAACAGCTGTTGGGCTTCCTATGATCCATCTTTCTTCAAAACTACAGGTTTGTTATAAGTTTATTTATCATAACTATGCAACTGTAGACACCATAATGTATTATGTGATTTTATTTCTTATGAAAGTTCTTTACTGTCAAGTCATTGAGTAGCTGCGCTAGGAAGCTTTTCAACAATGATCAGATATTATTTATTTTAACTGTTTGAATGAGGCTTGACTTGTAGCATTTAATGATATTTCATAATATGCAATTGTCAGGTGGTCAGTTGTATCCTATATATGTGCATATTACAAAGTACTCTGAACCATGCTACCAAAAAGAACTCTAGTTCCAAAAAAAAGAATAAATAAATAATAATAATAATAATAATAAAAAATAGAAACGGTGTTTGAAAGATGTGATACTATCTCTTTAGTTGATTTTCAGGTCATGGTTAGAAAAAAGATCTAATCAGTAGTGGAGAGTATTTATATAATCAGAATAATCACTTTTCTGTTCATTAAGAAAATGTATTTATGTTTTCCTTTTTCTTATATGTGAAATGTACCCAGGTGACTGGGGAGGCGGAGTATACTGATGATACACCTATACCTCCAAATACTTTATATGCTGCTTTAGTGTTGAGTAAAAAGGCTCATGCACGTATTTTGTCAATAGATGATTCGCTTGCCAAAACATCTCCAGGGTTTGCGGGGTTATTCCTCTCTAAAGATGTCCCTGGGAGTAATAAAATTGGAGCAGTCATTCATGATGAGGAAGTCTTTGCTTCTGAATTTGTTACTTGTGTTGGTCAGGTAAAGATATTTTCAGGATAGTCTTAAAGGTACTGAAATGATATCAACTCCTATTTTTAATACATGTACAAAATTTGCATACCATGTCTGCAGGTTATTGGAATTGTTGTTGCTGATACTCATGAAAATGCAAAGCTTGCTTCCAGGAAAGTACTTATTGAATATGAAGAGAGGCTGCCAGTCTTATCTATAAAAGATGCAGTTAGTTGTGGCAGTTTCCATCCTAACACAGAGAGATGCCTAGTTAGTGGAGATGTAGAATGGTGCTTTCAATCAGGTGCTTGTGACAAAATTATAGAAGGGGAGGTTCATGTCGGTGGACAGGAGCATTTTTACTTGGAACCTCATGCCAGTCTTATTTGGACAGTTGATGGTGGGAATGAAGTTCATATGATTTCTTCTACTCAAGTAGGTTACAAAGTTCTTTAGCTTGTGATTTATTTACTTACACTCTGGCTTACTGGTTATGACCATTAAAGTTTTATGGTATTTTTAGCTTTGGTGAATAGTTCCTCACTTTTTGCTTGCTAAACATGTTACTTTAAATTAGCAGAATCACATTTGTTTAGAACCTCTTCTTGATTAGTTGACAAAGTTTGAATTGGTCTCCATTATCGGTGCTTATGAGCGTTCAAGGAATTGGTTAGTCACTGTAGTGCAGATTCATTTCAAAGTGAAATGAACATTTACTCTGTTTCAACAACAACAACAACAATTAAGCCTTAATCCCATATTAGATGAGGTCGGCTATATGAATTCTCTGTCTCCGTGCATGTAGCTCTGTCAAAGACAAGATTTGGCTCAACATGTAATAAACATAGGTCCTTAGACACCATCTCTCTCCACGTAATCTTTGGCCTACCTCTATCCCTCTTTTTACCTTCTATTACCAATCTTGTAAATTTCTTTTACTTGGTGCTTTGCTTGGATTCTAGATTGGTTCCAATATGAAGTCTTTGGCCCCAACATGAGCTCAAATTGGGCCTATATGGCCATTTTTCTTCCAGATTATAATTTAAACTTCACTAATGCACATTGTATAAGATTATGAATTTTAGCGTAAATGATTGATGCACAAAAATTGACTCTGTGTTTTAGAAGTCCTGAGCCTTGACTTGAAACTTGGGCATAAGAAAGTGAAAATTACCAAAACCCCAACATCATCAGTTGCAACATTTCAATCCCTTTATTTTTATTTTTAATAAAAATTATACCATCAGTTGCAAGTCTTGTAATTCTTATGTTGATATTTAAGATTTTGTAACTTATCTGGCATGTAATTCAAGATAGTATAGTGACTGCATTGCTGCAGATTAGATACCTGTCGTGAATTTTTATTCCTAACTGTACCATTATTTAGGTAATTGTTATTTCACAAACTCAAGTATTTGCCTGCAGAATAAGTTAGCTATCTCTCTCCCCTTCTTTACTTTTCTTCCAATACATACTTTGCTGTATGTTTTGTGCTCTCATACCTACTCCTTCCCATATTTGCTTTTAAATACTACTGCATTTTGAGAGCCTTCTTTTGCATAATAATATTCTATATGTATCTTGTTTGCATCAACAGTCTCCTCAAAAGCATCAGGATTGTGTTGCTCATGTACTTGGTCTTCCAATGTCAAAAGTTGTTTGCAAGACCAAACGTATTGGTGGTGGATTTGGTGGCAAGGAAACAAGATCTGCTATTATTGCTTCAGCAGCCTGTGTACCGGCATATCTCTTGAAGCGACCTGTGAAAATTACATTAGACAGAGATGTAGACATGATGATAACAGGGCAGCGGCATAGTTTTCTTGGGAAGTACAAGGTATCCAGTTGCTTCGGAAAAAGGATGAAATTTTTGTCCTCAATTCACATATGCAGCTTTATAGCATGAGAAACCTGCAAGCATTCTAGGAGCATAAATACAGTTTATTTGATTTTTAGTTTAGATTGGAAGACCTTTAGGAACGCTATGTAGATTACTTGAGGTTTTATTTTATTTTATTTTTTAATTTAAACAAGTTATGTTTAACCTGCTGAAATATGTAACCAAAATTTAAACATTGTCTCATAACACAAACTATTCTTTATTAATCATAGCTCATTCCTGTAGATTTGAAAATAAACAATATTAATATGCTGATTCCATTACTTGAAAAGCATCGATACTTTGAGACGATAGTTAACTGTGCATCTTTTAAATGGAAAATCCACAGATCCTGAAGAGCATCTTTGTATGGTTTCATACTTGAACATCACTTCCCCACTTCTGTATATGCATGCATTTTATCTTTTTATGTAGGGCATCTAATGGGGAATTACTTCAGGTTGGCTTCACAAATGAAGGAAAAGTTTTAGCCCTGGATCTTGAACTCTACAACAATGCTGGGAACTCATTGGATCTGTCCCTTTCAGTCCTTGAACGGGCTATTTTTCATTCAGAGAATGCCTATGATATACCACATATCAGGTTTAGAGGGCAAGTTTGCTATACCAATTTTCCAAGTAACACTGCTTTTCGAGGATTTGGTGGACCTCAAGGGATGCTTATTGCAGAGAACTGGATCCAACGAATCGCTATGGAGCTTCAGAGAAGTCCTGAAGATATAAGAGTATGTGTTTCACTATTTTCACATTTAAGAAATTCTAATGTTCTACCATTCTCTTCATTCTCCTGACTTTCCAAGGGCCTGATTTCAGGAAATTAATTTTCAAAGTGAAGGATCTGTGACTTTTATGGTCAAGAACTTCAAAATTTCACATTGAGACAGGTATGGGATGAATTGAAGGTGTCTTGTGAATTTTCGAAGGCTCGTGATGCAGTTGATCACTTTAATATTAACAATCGCTGGAGAAAGCGTGGGATTGCTATGATCCCAACAAAATTTGGCATTTCCTTTACTACAAAGGCTATGAACCAGGTATAGAAATATCTCTATCAGGTATATTTTAATTTAACTTCACATAGTTCATTTCATTTGCCAAAGATAAACAAATGAAAACTTTATTCGACTAAGTTAGCTTTATTTAGTTAAAAATTTACCCTACTTACTATTATCCTTTACGTCATAATATGGAAGCATACACAGCTTGTTGTTATCTTTGTCATTATCCTTTTTTGCAGTATAGCGTCCAATTTAAAGTCATTATATCTTCAATTATTCTCTGTTAAGAGTTAAAAGGTAATGGAAATAACTATAACAGACGGTTTGTCAAGAATCTATGTTAAGTCGTTTTTATATTCTTAAACCTCACAGGAAGAACACATTATTGGTTATCTGCAGTGTATCAACGGAGATAAATTAGTGACTTCAATGATGAACCTATAAAAATATCATAATTTTATTAGTTTTTGGCATCCACAACATCCAGTAAAAGACATCATATATTTTTGGACTGACATATTTTACATTGGAATTCTTGCCTTCAGTTATTTAAAATTCTATTACTTTCATTGGTGTTGTTTATAATGGTAATCATTATCTTTTTTAACATAGGCTGGTGCTCTTGTCCAAGTTTATGTTGATGGTACAGTTCTTGTGACACATGGGGGTGTTGAGATGGGACAAGGTCTTCACACAAAGGTTGCTCAAATTGCTGCCTCATCCTTTAATATACCTCTTAATTCAGTATTCATTTCTGAGACGAGTACAGACAAGGTGATTTATTACCCTTTAGCTATTTCCTACTCTACATTTTCTTCCTCATGACAGTGGAAAGAAAGAATGCCACTGATGGGAGGAAAATCTTTTGAATTGTTTCCTGGTTCCAATAAGTTTTGTTCCGCTTTTGGTTTCTTCATTTGTCTAGGTGCCAAATGCATCACCAACAGCGGCTTCTGCAAGCTCTGATATGTATGGAGCTGCTGTTTTAGATGCTTGTGAGCAAATAAAGGCACGCATGAATCCTATTGCTACTAAACTTGGTCACTGTTCCTTCACCGAGGTAATGCTCGTTAGATATTCTATATTATATGACATTAAACAATTACCTTATTTAATTTTAGTCATTATGCTTTTATCATTTTTTTAAAATTTTTTTGGTTGTGGTTGGGTGTTATTTTTGTGCTCTTTCTTGCTAGACACTTCAGCTGTAAATGCTTAGTTTTCATTACACATGACAAAATGTGAGTTCAAATCAAGATTAATTGTCGGATCCATAAATGAAGCCAGAGATTATTATATGACTGGATCTTTCGTGCGTGCATGCTTTCTCTAGTTATTGGCCTTAAAATATTACTCAGATTCCTGTCGGTGGTTAACTTTTGGGGTGCTATGTATTGAAAAATATTCATATGGCATCTTTTAATGAATCATGCTGAAGAAGAATCTCATCTAGCGTCTTAAAATTGTCAGAAATCTAGATACTTCTTGGTAGTGTAGTGTAATCTGCAGAAACTTGTGGAAATTTCACTAAACTCCCTGAGATTAGGAACAGTGCACTTTGGTCATCTCTTTGCCCATCTGTGATTATATTGCTAGCCGTTCAGGCCACCATTATATAAAGTGGTGTGCCACACATTGGCCATACCCAACCATTGTTTGGGATTTGTTCAAATGAGCTCTTGAGATTTATCTATGTTAAAACCAACATTCGTGTGATTAGGGATTTGAGTTTAGAAAAACTAAATCATAGAAATGTTGTTTGGATAAATCTCTTACAACTGCTGGTTGTAGCTTGCATGTCCAAATCGTCCACATCATTGTTCTTTCCCATGATACACCTAGTAAGCTCTAAACAAAGAGGAGATGGGTAGGAAGGAAGATATGATAGGTACTTCATTTGAATCTTGAACACATATTCAATGCCCTTGTGATTTCTCTCCCACTCAAGTGAAATCATTTACTTTTATGTCTGAAAAACCATAAAAAGCATAGATTTTGATCATTATCGTCTAAGGCCACGTTTTGAAACTTGTGAATTGGGTAAAGGTAACAGATCTTGACTTCAGTTTTTAATTCCAGACTATGGTGGATACTTAGATTTTCAATGGACAAACTCAGTCAAGATTATGTTCTTTGCTACTTTTACAGGGAATGTTACAGGAAGATAACCTATCTTGAAGAACAAAAGTTTCAGAGTTACCCCAATTAAACCAGTGGAAAGAGGCTAAAAATAATACCCCAGCTAACTTCCATAGCTAACTTGGCAAACTATGTTCTTCTAGTCAGTGCTATAGTATAAAAAACAAACCAGATAGTCAGAAATAACCATTTGGACCGCCAGTGAAAAATCCGGTATCCATTTCTATGTTGAAGTAGGTTCTTGCAGGCTTCAAAACTTCTGTAAGTTGAAAAATAGATGACTCTGAACAGGAGGGAGTTTGATATTTCTCTAACATTACTTGTAACTTGGCAGCCCAAGGCAAACTAAGCAAGTAGAAACTTGCTTTTGCCTGGATATTTGAGTTTTAGATTAATTTCAATATTATTTTTAGTGGATGTTATTTTTGACATTTCATATGATTTTTTTCTGACAGCTTGCAAGGGCCTGCTATTTCGAAAGGATAGACCTCTCTGCTCATGGATTTTACATCATTCCTGATATTGGCTTCAACTTTCGAGATGGCAAAGGAACTCCTTTTAGCTACTACACCTATGGAGCAGCATTTGCAGAAGTTGAAATAGACACACTCACTGGAGATTTCCAAACAAGAACAGCTGATATTGTCATGGATCTTGGACATTCTCTGAATCCAGCCATTGATATTGGACAGGTTATTACTTTTACATTGATTTGCAATTTATAATTAAGGGCAGTGATATTAGGAATAGCAATGTGTTGGAGCAGGGTAGCAGGTTATGCCTACCTATCCCTCTTGTTCTGTTTTTTGCCACCTTTGTTCTTGCTGGCTACACCACTACTATAGTCTTCTCCTCTTGCATACATACATGCACGTTTATTTTATCATATTCTTCAACCATTTGGATATATAAATATCAGTTGAAATGTGGTGGTAGGGTTCATTACCGTAGGATGGGGCAAAAGTTCTCATTGGCTCGGACGCAGCCTTAGTAGATGTCGTTGTCCTTGATTCTAGGTAATTTCTAACAAGTTACACAAGTCAGTCACTTCTAGGATTACTTGATTATACACAGTTAGTTCATTGCACAGTTTTGCCATTATAAATTAGGTCAACTACATGATTAACATGAATTCTTGAATTGATTCATGAGCTACTTATACCTGAAATTGCACGACAGGGTAATGTGATGATGATAATCATCACAAGTTAGGTTTATTTCTCCTCCTTCGCAGCCTGATCTCCTCTTTCTTCTGTTGAGATATTTTTGATATTGTATCATTCTCATATGAACAGACCGAAGGCTTTTAGCTTTTGTCTTCTTAAGAGTGTAATCATATCCTCAATTCCTTCACTAACATGGTACTCTTGGTCTTACGCAACTATTCTACATCAAATGATGTTGGGAGTATGTTGATGCTTATAATTATCTGCCATTATTCTGTTTGTTGGAGCTTTCTTCTACAGTATTGTTTCTCTTTTGGTGTTTTCTTTTAATACACCAATGTCTTATTTCGCTCCATTTACATTCCTAAAGTAGTATTGTTTTATTGCTACAATTTTTCTAAAGTTAACAGGTGATCAGAATTGCTTTCTGAAGTCAAGAATTGCTTCTTAATTCACACTCCACATTTCTTTTAATTGTAATTTAATGAACAAGAAAGGATGTTCTAAACTTGATTTTTTTTTTGTTATTATTTATGGTTTTGTTCACTTCTATTCAGATTGAAGGAGCTTTCATACAAGGTTTAGGCTGGATTGCCTTGGAAGAACTAAAATGGGGAGACTCAAATCACAAGTGGATCAGACCTGGCAATCTATACACTTGTGGCCCTGGGACTTATAAGATCCCTTCTGCAAATGACATCCCTACAAATTTCAAGGTTTCCCTATTAAAGGTAACATGCAGAATTGATCAAGCCTTGTACTTTTTTGCACAAATTATTGTTGTCGAGGATATTCATAGAACAATGCAAATTTTCTTGTGTATTTTTCATTGGTATGTAAGAAGCATCTCTAATTAGAACATAATTTTTCTAATCATTGAATCCTAAACTAAGTCTAGAAGTTATCTTCCCATCTCATGATTCAAATATTTTGTTGGTCACAAATAAATCAAATGTACTTTCTGGGTAAATATGGGCCTTAGGCAATTGCCATTTTTTGTTTTTGTTTTGTCATTGATGAAAATATGCCCCATATAAACAAAAAGTTCAACTCTAAATACACAAACTGCAAATTAACAATGACTCATAACTCATAAGGCCTTACATCTTATAATAAACTTTGGTTTATTTTGCTCTCAATTGTTAGAAGTTCTTCTCTGGATTATATTTAGCATTAGCTGCTAACCTGTGTTTTTATCTTCCATATAAAACAGGGTGCTCCAAATCCAAAGGCAATTCACTCCTCAAAAGCTGTCGGTGAGCCACCATTCTTCCTAGCAGCATCAGTGTTCTTCGCCATCAAAGATGCAATAATAGCTGCAAGAGCAGAAGAAAATCTTTCCGAATGGTTTCCTCTGGATAATCCAGCGACACCCGAAAGGATTAGGATGGCCTGCGTGGACGACTTCACAAGACCATTTGCATCTCCGGATTTTCGCCCGAACCTTAGTGTCTGATGCTTTGGTTCCATCGTCACAAATGCAGCTGCTCTCATTGTTCACAATCACCATCAAAATTTCTCATGATGTCTGTGTAGTAGTATAATAGCCTCTACACTGTGTAAATAATATCCTCCAGACTCATGCTTCAAAGTTACAAGCCATGTTGGCTTCTCAGTTAACTAGTGTCTTTATAACCAACGAGCCTTGGGTCTATTGGTATCCGGGTCCCCACTAAAACTTTTGCCTCGTTGTAGGTGTGAGTTCGAATCCGTGGGTAAGGGCATTTATTTGGGTGTTTGTTTAGAGGTGTGAGTGGGAATTCTTGCCGATTGTGCACTTATCCCGCCCGCCTCTGATCGAACCGAGGTCGATGCACGTCCTTGACTTGACTTAGTAGTTGGCTAGCCAACCGCTCTTTCCGTCAAAAAAAAAAAAACTAGTGTCTTTATAAACTCTTTGGAAAAACATCCATTTATGCATACATCTCTACAGCAATACCTGAATCAACCTGGAAGTGCAAATTAATAAAATTAAATACTCAAGTCTTATACTAACAATTGGTCCACACTGCTCAGGTATTTTAACAATTTTTTTACCTTACAACTTTAACTTATAAAAAAACAATTATTATTTAGTTATTTATCAAATTTATTCATAAATTCTTCATACTTCTTATAATTAAGATTTTGACCAATGTGCACTTCCTTTATTAATAGGGGGAGAATGTGGTATTAAAATTTTAAAATTCTGAGAAATTTTTATAATTATAATTTAATTTTTTTTAGAATTTTTAAAAATTAAAATGATCTATTTTGATCTTCTCCGGTAATATAGATAGATGTTCCAGGTAAAATTCATCACATTAACTGATTATATATATATATATATATATATATATATATATATATATGAACAAGTCATTAAAATCACCATATGTGATTCCAACCCATCACTAAGAGAAATGAGTTATCAACTTTCCTTTGTGATGTTTTTTTTTTTTTAAAAAAAGAAATAAATCATGTTTATTAATTTATCAGTAGCAAGACTCCTAGTTGAGCCTGGTACATCCTTTAGACATGATAATTTAGATTTTTAACCAGGGTTACATTCCTGATCATGTTTTGTGATGTTGGCATGATTGTTCTTCTTCCTCCTCAAAATCTACGTCCGGTGGTCGCTGGACATGCTGTCCTCTAGTGAGTGTCATACTACTTCTCACGATGGTCTGCATCAGCTGTAGTTTCGGCTTCTTAGCTTCATGTGTTGCCTCAACTCAAGACAGCAACAGGAAGTCCATGTGTCGGATGAGTTCCGCGCAAACACCCTGTTTATCCCGAAAACATCTTCGATTCCTCTCCACCCAAATGCCCCAAATGATAGCCATAGACGTGAGGCACCAACTCTTTCGCTTCCTTATCCACCAGCCTAGAGAAGTCGGTTTTCCCCACAAATAATGTATCATGGATGGAGTGGTTATATGTCCGAAGAGTCGGCTGTAGTGAGCCAAGATTCTGGTTGAGTATTGGCATCTAATGAATATGTGGTCCATCGTTTCGTCCTTCAAGCTACATAAATAACATTTGGTTCAGTACCCCAGACAGTTTCTCATTGTCAGGTTCTATAAGCTGAGAATTTTGTCTTTCAATGCTAGCTAGGCAATGTGATGTGAATGTTGTTGTGCATGAGTCTCTATCTGATAAAGTCATGCTATAGTATAGGTCATTGGGGTTGCCGGTCAATCCCATGTGTTGCTCACCACCGACAGATGAAACTTCTCGCCCAAGTTTTCTGAGAGTCAACTTAGAGTCTGGTCTTCCACTTTTATCAGTTTATGACACCACCTTCTAATTAATTAATGAGCTTCCTTAACAGTACCATCCTCATCCTCTTATGGTCTCTCTCTAGTCTCTATATATACACACACCCCCACAGAGTGCATCTTTTAATATCATAAAACAAAATATTTTTTAAGTTTCATTGGAAAACATGTCTTGCCAATTACTACTGCAAAAGATGGGCAAAAAAAAAACAAAGGTATAGATGTTGTCGGCGAGGGAGAGGTCCGACTTTCTTCAGAACGAGAGAAGAATATGGATGTTGTTTCTTTTCTGAATGATCTAATTCAGAATAAGAAACATTTTCTTTTTTTTTTCCTTATGTAGAAGAAGGTGGGATTTCTCTCTCGTCAGCAACATCTCTGCATCTCATAGTAACCACTGCTCAACAGAGTGAGTGGTATTCAACCAGGTTTCGTTTTTCCACTCTAAGACCAATGATTTATATATATATATTATATATCAATGAAATATCCCGAAAATAGTTCTTGAAATCATTGATGGTGCATCGGATCATTACCACACACATGTTAAGGCATCTTCATATTTGATGATCCGAGACACCATCAATGATTTCGGGAACTATTTTCAAGATATTTCATCTATAAATATATATTTTTCTATATATATATACATTTGGTATTGGAATATTTTGATTGTTAGGATTTTAGATTTTAAATGCATAATCCATATTTGGTCTCCGGAAACTAACTTTCAATGTAATTCTCTCTCAAAGTTAATTTTTTTTAGATATTATTTAAAGAAATTTAAGATGTTTTCAAGACAAATAGTATATTTTTATTGAAATAATTTGAAACATTGATTTTCTATAGTATTATCATGATTGATTTTATATAGTTCATGAATAAACCGAAATTGGTATCAATAGAATTCATCTTAAAAAGAAATTTTGTTTTTGAGAACCACCATAAGAGATATCATGAGATGACACCTGCTGGGTTTAGGTTGAATTTCTCTAGATGTGATTGAAGTTCCATTTAGGGTATTAAAAAGATAGAATTATAGTGAAACTAATTAAAATATAGATCATGCATCTCATCACAAAACTCAATCTACTTGGAACAACTTGCCATTGAAACCCACAATTTTTATCATAATAATTAATTAATATATATAAATACATGTTTTATAATTCATATACCTAATTTATCTCATTTCTTTTTATACAAATTATTTTTGTTTATTAACTTAAAGAGTTATTTGGTTTTGTATTAAATAATGATCCTCTCTGAAATACCATGCAAAATATGTGTAAACCACACTAATAAAATTTTAGGATGTATATTTATTAATTAAAATGTGTGTCTATATATATATATATTATTTGTAATTTTTTTAATAATTTTACTTGTATAAAATAAAAAGAAATTATTTAATAGTCTATAACACTATTTGTGCACTATTTACCTTTATACCCTACCCACCCAAAACTCTATTTACACTTGACGGCTTTTTGAGGAAGTGACTTTTTATAAGTTAAAAGCTTTTGACTCAAAAAAGTATTTAGATTAAACTTTTAAAAAGAGTAGGCGTAAAAAGTTCTCAAACACAATTTTTTTTAGAAGCATCACATGAGGTGCTTCTAAAAAAACCAGTTTGGTAGAAGCAATTTTGAAAAAAAAACGTTTTTTTATAAATTAAGCGTTTTTTTTGGAAGTCAATCCAAACTGGCCCTAAGTCCCTACATACCTCCACCGAATGACCCCTAGGCAATTAATAAGTAACTATTCAATGGATGAATAGTTAAATACCTAATAAAAGAAACTTATTGAATAAATATCCAGAAATAAATAAATAAATAAATAAAAATAAAAAATGATAATCATAAATTTGTTTTTTTTCACAAAAAAAAAACAATTCTTAAAAAAATGAATTGAAAAATTGGAAATGAGTGTTTGGTGGGTACCTGACCTCCCAAGAGAAACCCCATCTTCACCGAACCCCAACGAAATGCCGTGAAAAATTCCTCTTTGCACTACTTCCGCCTTTCGAGCAATCAGTGTTGGTGAGGTCGGAGCTCATTCACCGCCCATGGAGGAGCAGAGCAATATCCAGATCCCCAGGGCAAAGCTTGGAAGCCAGGGATTAGAGGTTTCATCTCCATTCTATCTCGTTTTATTGATTCAAATCTCATCACATTTCATTTAGAAACAGAGGAAATATAAGTTGGATTTAAGACTGCGATTTGTCAAGATTATTTATCATTATTCTATGTTTCTTCTCTTTTTTTTTTCTGTTAAATGGATTATAAAATTTTGGCAAGTTTACTCATTGTTTTGATTGAGGACTCAGTGATTTCAGTTGCTGGAATTTATGCTATGCTTTCTTGTATGTCATCACTCAATATTATTCCTATCAACCCGGTGATGGTGATCTCTGCTTGAATTCAGGTGTCCAAGTTGGGTTTTGGTTGTATGGGACTGACTGGAATTTATAACACTCCTGTCAGTGAGGAAGCTGGAATCTCCATTATCAAGGATGCCTTCAGTAAGGGAATCACTTTCTTCGATACTGCTGACATTTATGGACCACATACCAATGAAATCCTCCTCGGAAAGGTTGATTTGTATTTTGGTTTTCTGTTTTTGGAGAACACAGGCAAAAAATGATGTAATGGAAAGCAAAGTAAATTTTCATCAGTTTTCTTGTTCTTCTCCATCTTTCTTGTTTTCAGTGCAGAATGGAATGCATATATGTGAATACTGCCTATGCAATAACAAGTGAATATTATGATATGATGATTGTAGGCCTTAAAGCAGTTGCCTCGTGAAAAGATTGAGTTGGCAACAAAATGTGGCATTGTCGGATATGACAAAACTCAAATGATAGTCAAGGGCACGCCAGAGTATGTCAGGTCATGTTGTGAGGCTAGCCTCAAGCGTCTTGGTGTGGACTACATTGATCTATATTACCTGCACCGGGTAGATAAGTCAATACCTATAGAGGAAACTGTAAGCATTAGCTCAAAACTTTGGTTTGTCTTTTTGGCTGGTTATTCTTTTCCTGACATGTAAAAAATTGTAGTCAATTCCTTCTTTTTGGGGATATGACAGATGGCTGAGTTCAAGAAGTTGGTGGAGGAGGGCAAAGTGAAGTATATCGGATTATCTGAAGCCAGCCCAGATACAATTCGACGTGCACATGCTGTTCATCCCATCACTGCCCTACAAATGGAATGGTCCCTTTGGACGCGTGATATTGAAGAAGATGTTATCCCACTTTGCAGGTATATACAAACTCCAAACTCCAAATCCTTTGCATCCCATATGCAAATTACTAATGGAAATGCCATATTCATTTAGAAAGTTTTAAGTATAACATCAAACTGTTGTTCTTGTGATTTTATTTGCACTTGGATTAAATAGGAGAGCAAGTACAAGCAAACAAGTATTAGTAGCATCGCTAGAGTGTGTTCCTTGTTATTGTCGTTAATATGTTCACCACACTACCCTTTTGGTTATTGTATTATCATCACCATCATGAGATATTTGGTATGGGGAATAAATGAGACGGAGTTCTTATTTTAGAATGAGGTTCAGGAGATGTTGAAGGGGCTGCTTGGTAATGATTCTATGCAGATATTTAGTTATAAATGAACACATGAATAAATAACTAAATAAAAGACATCTTGTAGAGAATTTAATCCTAAAAATCGGAAAAATGGCATTTTGATAAGCAACTTCTGTGACATTAGCCGTAAATCTCAAGGTCTTTTGTTCAGGACAGATAGGTCAAGGCAGCAAGTGGAATAGTGAAAGGTAAGATAAACATTATTAAACCAAGTTCAATTTGATGGAGAATGCATTCATCAACTTCAAAGAAAAACAGACACAGATATGCACTACTAGATATTGTTTACAGGTGCACGCTACTACCTATTGGTTTAGCTAATTCAAAGTCAGAGTTAATTGACAAGAGGATAATCTTGAAGATCTTAACTTGAAGTCAACATTTGTTTCACTCAAAAGGATAAAAGAAAGAGGTTTAATGTCTCGTCCACCTCAATGCTTACATGCAACTTTCTTTTTTTTATTCTTGCGTGCTTTGTGTGGACAATTTCTATTTGTATTCTTGGGCTGTTACGATTCTATGGCATTTTATTATTTCAACTTTACAGACATATTTAGGTGGCATAATACACCAAATGCTTTTCACTATAAAATTTGGTAGTTTGCTCATTATTTATCTTCCTTTCTTCTTTTATACAGCAGATCTGGAAACTGATGGATGCCATTCTTCTCATTTTTAATTATACATTGATTGCATATTTTCCATCAACTTTGACAAATACCATATTTCCAATTTCGTTTTTACTATGTCCACGTAGTTTCATCTGTTTTATACTTGGAATAACTAAGCCCCTAGTTACTCCTGGCCTTACATTTTGTTCCGGCCTTAAAAATTTTTCTGTTCAAATGATGTTAGAATAGCTTTGAATTTTACTTGTTTATAAATCTAATATGAGCCTTATTTATTTTAAATTGCACAACCTTTTTAATTTTCAGAGAACTCTGCATTGGTATAGTTCCATACAGTCCTCTTGGCCGTGGATTTTTTGGTGGGAAAGCAATTGTGGAGAGTATACCTGCAAATAGTTTTTTGGTATAAGATCAATTCAACTGAACATTTTTACATATTTATTTGAGTTTATCATTTAAAACAATGTTCTTTCAGGACAATTTTGAAATATGAACATCATCACCTCATTTTGGCCTCACATTTGTGTCAGGTTTCACATCCAAGATTTGTGGGAGATAACTTGGAGAAGAACAAGATTCTTTACACAAGGCTTCTGGATTTGGCTGTGAAGCATCATTGCACCCCTGCTCAGCTGGCTCTAGCTTGGGTTCTTCATCAAGGACATGATGTGGTTCCTATTCCAGGCAAGGAAATACATTACATTATTGCATATAATATAGCATTTTCACTGTATAAACATTTCCTAATCCCAACAGTACTAGTAACTATATATGTCAAACAAAGAGGATTCTTAGAAGCAACTAGCATGTGAAGTGTGTGATTAGTGCACTTCTTTTTAGTTTCTAGCAAATGACGTCTTTTAGATAAATGGAAGCATTAAACTTGAGGTAATTTCATAACTTGTCCAACAAGCAGAACTTGCTCCCGTCGATTGTTTAAATCACTTACAATCTATATAAAGATAAATAAAGATTTAATATTGCAGTTATTTGGTGTACTATATCATGTTACTCAGGGATCAAATTATTTTGACTACTAATTAGGTTGGTATCCCCAACTATGTTAAATTTTTCTAAATCACAAGTTAGTTCAAACACTTTGTAAAAGGTTACCGATCTAACACTTAGAATTCCCTTTTTGCGGCCCTATCATGAGTACTTTTACATGGACAAGGTAATATTGATTGTTGCTTGATGGAGACATCATCCCTCTCACCTCTCATTTCGTAAAAGATTTAGAATTTTTTATGCTTTGCATTATAACAGTTATAACAGTAATAGTAATACTATTTACTATTGTTGTTGTTTAGAAATGTGGGCAAGCCATATTTTTTTGGTATTAATCTTGAAATCCTTATATATCTCATTTGAAAAGTAAATATCTCACCAAGACACCAACTCATCTGAGTTGTTTTGCATCCCAAAAATGCCATGTGATGCTGAAATCATACAGGATTAGAAGCATGGAAATATAACAGCCAAGAAGGGCTTCTTTATATTGCACATGATTTTTATAACCTTTGTTCATCTTAGAGATGAAAAGGTAACCCATGTAGATGTTTCGACAATAGTCAATGTTCATTCACTTATGACAGCTATGAAATCCCAAAATTTCTCAAGGTTTCTCCTTTTGTTTTGCTTTTGTTTTTGTGTTTCTTTTTTCCTCTGGTGTGTTGGAGACAAGGACATGGCTTATTTATTTATTTATTTATTTTTTTATGTTGCTATTACCAATAGAATGAGTTAACAAAACCATCTTTTTCTTTGATAA
This sequence comes from Dioscorea zingiberensis, assembly GCA_026586065.1. Lineage (NCBI taxonomy): Eukaryota > Viridiplantae > Streptophyta > Magnoliopsida > Dioscoreales > Dioscoreaceae > Dioscorea > Dioscorea zingiberensis. The sequence continues at coordinate 78,129 of JAGGNH010000038.1, read as the reverse complement.
TATACAGGAACAACCAAGATCAAGAACCTTGACGATAATATCGGTTCCCTAAAGGTGAAGCTTGCAAAAGAGGATTTGGAACAAATCTCTGATACAGTGTGCCTCGAAGACGTGGCAGGTGCCAGAGTATATGGGATCATGGAACCACACTCCTGGAAGTTTGCAAACACACCTGCTAAAGAGGACTCAACATAAGGGTCTCAACTATGCGTTTGCACAATCAAATCAGTTTCATACCAATTTTAGTCTTCCATCTTCAAACTCTGAAAATGCTGTATATTTTGTTGTCATTAATATGTACTTCTATGTGAGTCAAGTGTATGGTTTTCCTATGGATCATATAATGAGATTGATTGTCATGCTAAAATCATAAAATCAAAATAGGATGTCTGAATTGGAGAACGATTGTGTTATGTGATAAGAAATGTCAAATAAAATGTAGGGAAAATAGAATGTCAAATAAACCATCTGGGTTTAGGTTGAATGTCTCTAGATGTGATTGAAGTTCCATTTGGGGTATTAAAAAGATAGAACTATAGTGAAACTAATTAAAATATAGATCATGCATCTTATCACAAAACTCAATCTACTCGGAACAACTTACCAATGAAACCCACAATTTTTATCATAATAATTAATTAATATATACATACATGTTTTATAATTCATATACCTAATTTCTCTCATTTCTTTTTATACAAATTATATTTGTTTATTAACTTAAATAGTTATTTGGTTTTGTATTAAATAATTATCCTCTCTGAAAATACCATGCAAAATGTGTACACCACAATAATAAGATTTTAGGATGTATATTTATTAATTAAAATGCGTGTGTGTGTGTGTGGGTGTATATATATATATATATTATTTGTAATTTTTTTCATAATTTTACTTGTATAAAACAAACTTATTGAATAAATATCCAGAAATAAATAAATAAATAAATAAATAAAAATAATGATAATCATAAATTTGTTTTTTTCACAAAAAAAAAATCTTAAAAAAAGTGAAATGAAAAATTGGAAATGAGTGTTTGGTGGGTACCTCCCGAGAGAAACCCCATCTCCACCAAACCCCAACGAAATGCCATGAAAAATTCCTCTTTGCACTACTTCCGCCTTTCGAGCAATCAGTGTTGGTGATGTCGGAGCTCATTCACCGACCATGGAGGAGCAGAGCAATATCCAGATCCCCAGGGCAAAGCTTGGAAGCCAGGGATTAGAGGTTTCATCTCCATTCTATCTCGTTTTATTGATTCAAATCTTAGCGATTTCTCAATATTATTTATCATTATTCTATATTTCTTATTTTTTTTCCTGTTAAATTGATAATAAAATTTTGGCAAGTTTACTCATTGTTTTGATTGAGGACTCGGTGATTTCAGTTGCTGGAATTTATGTTATGCTTTCTTGTATGTCATCACTCATTGTTATTCCTATCAACCCAGTGAATCAGTGATGGTGATACATGATCTCTGCTTGAATTCAGGTATCCAAGTTGGGTTTTGGTTGCATGGGACTGACTGGAATTTATAACACTCCTGTCAGTGAGGAAGCTGGAATCTCCATTATCAAGGATGCCTTCAGTAAGGGAATCACTTTCTTCAATACTGCTGACATTTATGGACCACATACCAATGAAATCCTCCTCGGAAAGGTTGATTTGTATTTTGGTTTTCTGTTTTTGGAGAACACAGGCAAAAAATGATGTAATGGAAAGCAAAGTAAATTTTCATCAGTTTTCTTGTTCTTCTCTATCTTTCTTTCTTTCATGGCAGAATGGAATGCATATATGTGAATACTGCTTATGCAATAATGAGTGAATATTATGATATGATGATTGTAGGCCTTAAAGCAGTTGCCTCGTGAAAAGATTGAGTTGGCAACAAAATGCGGCATTGTTGGATATGGCAAAACTCAAATGATAGTCAAGGGCACGCCAGAGTATGTAAGGTCATGTTGGAGGCTAGCCTCAAGCATCTTGGTGTGGACTACATTGATCTATATTATCTGCACCGGGTAGATAAGTCAATACCTATAAAAGAAACTGTAAGCATTAGCTCAAAACTTTGGTTTGTCTTTTCGGATGGTTATTCTTTTCCTGACATGTAAAAAATTGTAGTCAATTCCTACTCTTTCGGAATATGACAGATGGCTGAGTTCAAGAAGTTGGTGGAGGAGGGCAAAGTGAAGTATATCGGATTATCTGAAGCCAGGCCAGATACAATTCGACGTGCACATGCTGTTCATTCCATCACTGCCCTACAAATGGAATGGTCCCTGACTCCCTTTGGACGCGTGATATTGAAGAAGATATTATCCCACTTTGCAGGTATATACAAACTCCAAACTCCAAATCCTTTGCATCCCATATGCAAATTACTAATGGAAATGCCATATTCATTTAGAAAGTTTTAAGTATAAAATCAAACTGTTGTTCTTGTGATTTTTTTTGCACTTGGACTAAATAGGAGAGCAAGTACAAGCAAACAAGTATTAGTAGCATCACTAGAGTGTGTTCCTTGTTATTGTCAATAATATATTCACCACACTACCCTTTTGGTTATTGTATTATCATCACCATCATGAGATATTTGGTATGGGGCATAAATGAGACGGAGTTCTTATTTTAGAATGAGGTTCAGGAGATGTTGAAGGGGCTGCTCGGTAATGATTCTATGCAGATATTTAGTTATAAATAAACACATGAATAAATAACTAAATAAAAGACATCTTGTAGAGAATTTAATCCAAAAAATTGGAAAAATGGCATTTTGATAAGTCAACTTCTGTGACATTAGCCGTAAATCTCAAGGTCTTTTGTTCAGGACAGATAGGTCAAGGCAGCAAGTGGAATAGTGAAAGGTAAGATAAACATTATTAAACCAAGTTCAATTTGATGGAGAATGCATTCATCAACTTCAAAGAAAAACAGACACAGATACGCACTATTAGATATTGTTTACAGGTGCACGCTACTACCTATTGGTTTAGCTAATTCAAAGTCAGAGTTAATTCACAAGAGGATAATCTTGAAGATCTTAATTTGAAGTTAACATTTGTTTCACTCAAAAGGATAAAAGAAAGAGGTTTAATGTCTCGTCCACCTCAATGCTTACATGCAACTTTCTTTTTTATATTCTTGCGGGCTTTGTGTCAACAATTTCTATTTGTATTCTTGGGCTGTTACGATTCTATGGCATTTTATTATTTCAACTTTACAGACATAGTTAGGTGGCGTAAGACTCTGATAGAGTCCTGGTTCCCTGCTGCTGCTGGTGAAGAAGATGCTGCTGTAGAAGATGGAAATGAAGAAGAGAAGGACTGATACAAGAGGGCTGCTGATCATTCGAGAGGATCAGCTCTCTCCCACTACTGAACTTTCGAGAGGTTCAGCTCTCTCTTACAAAGCACCAGAACATTCATACATGCCCCTCTCCTCCTTCATTATCTCCTATATAACCCTAAAAACAATCATACTAAAAGCAGAATGGAGCACCCTTGGAGGAGGAGAGAAGAGACAGAGCATCAGGGAGGGGAGGAAGGTGAAGAGAGGAGCTAGAGGAGGCAAGGAACTCATAATTTCACTGACTCTGTCTCCATACTACGCAGTGCTATATATAAGCACATACTGAGACATAAGCCCCGACACCCTACATGGACTCGTAGGCGCTATAACAACAAACATCGGCGCGATGATACCTGCACAATACCTTTGCCCTCCTAACAACCTTGTCCCCCATTGATTACATAATCACCATTACTCATAGCTAATCATACTAATTAAGCTAATACGACAAAACATAGTCATCATAAAGGGTCTTAGTGGTCCCCTTGTTGGTCCTCCTGCTTCGCCTAACAACCTTGGTGTTGCTGGTGTCCCCCTGGCCTGCATCAACCGTCCCTGGCACCTTGTCCTCGGTGGAAATCCGGATAGCTGCGAAATTGCGGGAGTGTTGCCAAGTTGCATGGCGCTAACTTGGTTCTCCACCCTTGCACGGAGTTGGGTAATGGGACGCACCGCTCGAATTATAGTGCTGGGTGTCGGGGATGGCAAATGGTTTTAAAAAGGATCTTTGGTCGATGAAGTCCTCACGGCGTGGGTTGGATTGCCGACCGTCGGTCGCCCACATTTCTTTAAGAGGGAACCGTGAAAGACGCTGGATCTTGGTACCGGGGAGAGCGCGAGGATAATTACCCAGCGACGGCGCGATTTTCTCTGAAATTTGGAATGGACCGTAAAAAGCGGCTGAGAGCTTTGGAATGGCGTGAAGCGGCGCCACCGAAAGGCCGACGGTAGAGTCGCGACTTGAGATAAACCTACGGAGGGTGAACATCAGGCGGTGAGTGTTTGCTGGTTCCGCATGCGCGTGTCTAGAGCGGTGGAGGTTGTCGCGAGGAAGATAAAATGGAAGCTCAGTTGTGAGGTAACTTCGTCCAGCTGCCAGGAGGTGCGTCTTGGTGAGGTAGTCCGAGGTGGCCGAGGGAGGCGACCAGGCGCCTCGAAGGTGTCGTTTGATGTGCGAGTGCCAGGCGGTGTTGTAGTGCCACTTACGGTAGCCAAGCCGTGGCGAGGATGATCCGGTGTGAAGCGGCGGAGATAATCCTCCAAGTATCGATTCCCAAAGACCTGCATGCGCCATCCGACCAGGGATGGTAGGCGCTACTCATCGTTAGCAATCGCCCCCGAGACCGGAACAACTTCGGCGCGGAATCGGCTCATGGCGAAAATGTGGTCTCATCTGGGAGGCGATGTGTTGAGGGATCCGTGGAGCTTGATAGCGTCACGCGGATCATGGTCCGCGCAGCAGTGGAAAGGGCGGTCCGAGTACCGGTGGCATGTTTTGAAAGTCTATCCACCACCACGAAATTTTGTCTTGGGAGGGCGGTGCAAATGTGTAATAAAATCCATAGAAACAGAGGCCCAAATCTTTCCTGGAATCGGCAAGGGCTGCAGAAGGCCCTGAGGGGCTTTGTTGAAAGGCTTGGAAGCTTGGCCGGATAGAACACCTCAGAGTAGCCGGTGGCGACGGAGATCCGCCAAGAATGTGCCTGCCCCGGTGGTGGTCAGAACGCCAAGCAAGTGGTCACCACGCGGGGAAGTATGGAATTATGGAGTATGGGATTTGGAGGGTGAGCGGGAGGAATATAGACGCCTCAGAAAAGTACACCGCCCTTGATGGAGTAGCGAGTGGGTGTTCGCCGGGGTTCGGGATAAGCGTTGAGGACTGGTCGGTCGCTGGGGTGGCCCTTGTAAGAGTCGGACAGCATCCCGAAGGCGATCCGGTGTGGAATAGAGCGAGCGGAGACTCAAAGTCCGGGGCGAGAGTGCATCAGCGGAGGCCATTATGAATTCAAGGCGATACTACATCGTCATAACCAAGCAGTTTGTAGAGCCAACGTTGTTGTTCTGGGGTCTGGATAGTTTGGTTCAACAATGCACCTGAGGCTACGCGTGATCCGTGCACTGCAGGAAGTGGAGACCGGGGAGGTTGCGCCATTTCGGATGGCCCCGCGATTGCATGCATTTCGCACATAGGTGAGCGCGCTCAATCCCGGGGAAGAGGCGTTCGAAGTAAGCGAGGGTGAGTGGTCTTTACGGAGCGGCCGCCTATACCGCTACCGAGCGTCTGTTTGCACAACAAAGGGAAAGGGAGAAGTCTGGTAGCGCAAAGCAGTGTGTTGGTCATCTTCACCAGGGTCTTGAAGGCCCGTTATGCGCGCCGGTGTCGAGGAAGGCGTCTTTGCGGGGAGGAGGTCGATGTGCCAGCGAGGCGTGAGTGGGAGCGAACCTCCGGTAGTAGCCCGCGAGCTAGGTGCCCCGCGCCAAGAAGCCTTCGAGTGAACGTGGGGGGCCATCAACTATAGCTTGGATTTTAGCGGGGTCCAGCCGCCCGGTCTTAGAGAGTATGTGGCCTAGGTGGCTGGCGAACCAAATTCGCATTTGCCTGGCTTTCGAAGGCGATGCACGGCGAAGGCGGTTGAAGACGTCGCGAAGATGGATCAAGTGAAGCTCCCATGTAGGACTGTAAATCAAAATATCGTCAAAAAAGATTAGAACAAATTGACGAAGCACTGGCCTGAAGGTGTCGTTCATCATTGATTGAAAGGTCGACGGAGCATTGGCCAAGCCGAACGGCATGACGAGGAACTCGTAGTGGCCCTGTAATGCGGGAACAGATCTTCGATGTCCTCCGGATGGATTCTGACTTGGTGGTAGCCCGCACGGAGGTCCAATTTGGAGAAGACGCCGGCGCTGTGGACTTCATCCAGTAGTTCCTCGACGGTGGGAATGGAAACGGTCCGGACCGCGAAGCGCTCAACGGCCTTCGGTAGTCCACGCTGTAACCTCCGGTGTGGTCGCCTTCTTCGAGAAGAGCTGGGGAGGAGAAGGGCTCGTGCTTGGCACGATGACGCCTCGACCAACATCTCACCAACCGACTTCTGCGATTTGATTTTTGGAAGTGGGGGAATACGCATTGACATTACCGTGCGAGCCCATCATGCGGGAGGAGAGGGATCACGATGATCACGTGAGTCGCGAGGGTGGAGACCGATTTGCTCAAAGATTCCGCTAACTTCGCGGAGAAGGCATCAAGCTCACGAAGAAGAAGAAGGAGGCGCGGGCCCCGGCTTAATTTGGATGTCAGCTTGTGGTTCCCAACCTTCAAATGTAAGTATTGGGCTTCAAAGGAGCGTATTTACATCGTTTATGTAGCCAGACTCAATGACGGCAGAACTTCATCCCACGCGTCGAAATTCGTGTGAGCAGGTCATTAAACGGAAACCTTGGAGCGCCGGACCCGCCATGTAGAAGGCAGCGACCTCAAGTTTTTGGTCGGCGGGGATTTGGTGGAAGTGAAAGAAGTGGGTGATCTGAAAAATCCCGACCAAGGACATTCGCTAGGAGAAGACAGGGATCTCGAGCTTGGGAAGGCGGGAGTGAGTTGTGGGAGGGAGGCTGAGGGTGGAGGTTGTAGAATCTGGGTTTGGGGAGTGGGGTGGTGGAAGTTGTGGTGGCTGTGGTGTAGGTGGTGTTGGGAGGAGAGGATGGCGTAACTGGGTTATCTGTGACAGGATGTCCGTTGTGGTTTTACGGAACTCGGTCAGGGTTTCCTCAGTTTGCTGGCGCAGCTGGGCGTAGGCGGTGGCATGGTGCTGTTCCATGGAGGAGAAACGGCTCTCGTGGCGTTGGAGTTGTTCGGAGATGGAAGAGAACTGCTCTTCCACAGCACGGGAACGCGTTGTCATGCCGTCGGTCATCGTTACCGGCGGATCTCAATGAAAGCACCAGAATGAAGCACCCTTGGAGGAGGATAGAAGAGACAGAGCATCAGGGAGGGGAGGAGGGTGAAGAGAGGAGCTAGAGGAGGCAAGGAGCTGGGGAATAAGAGAGGATTCTATTCATAATATCACTCCCTCTGTCTCCATACTACACGCAGCTGCTATATAAGCACATATGACAAGCCACGACACCTACAGTAGGCGATAACAACAAACATCCGCGCATGGCGATGATACCCACGCACTGAATACACTGCCCTCTCTAACAACCTTGTCCCCCATTGATTACATAATCACCATTACTCATAGCTAATCATACTAATTAAGCTAATACGACAAAACATAGTCATCATAAAGGGTCTTAGTGGTCCCCTTGTTGGTCCTCTTGCTTCGCCTAACTGCCTTGGTGTTGCTGGTGTCCCCCTGGCCTGCATCACAAAACAGAAGGGCCCAGCCCATACAAAACAACACAGGGAAGCCCAGGTACACTGGTGGCTTATCAGACTCCAAAAGCGTTTCACTATAAAATTTGGTAGTTTGCTCATTATTTATCTTCCTTTCTTCTTCTTTTATCCAGCAGATCTGGAAACTGATGGATGCCAGTCTTCTCATTTTTAATTATACATTGATTGCATATTTTCCATCAACTTTGACAAATACCATATTTCCAATTCTGTTTTTACTATGTGCACGTAGCTTCATCTGTTAGATACTTGGAATAACTAAGCCACTAGTTACTCCTGGCCTTATATTTGTTCTGGCCTTAAAAGTTTTTATGTTCAAATGATGTTAGAATAGCTTTAAATTTTACTTGTTTATAAATCTAATATGAGCCTTATTTTTTTTAAAATTGCACAACCTTTTTAATTTTCAGAGAACTCCGCATCGGTATAGTTCCATACAGTCCTCTTGGCCGTGGATTTTTTTGGTGGGAAAGCAATTGTGGAGAGTATACCTGCAAATAGTTTTTTGGTATAAGATAAATTCAACTGAACGTTTTTACATATTTGTTTGAGTTTATCATTTAAGACAATGTTCTTTCAGGACAATTTTGAAATATGAACATCATCACCTCATTTTGACCTTGCATTTGTGTCAGGTTTCACATCCAAGATTTGTGGGAGATAACTTAGAAAAGAACAAGATTCTTTACACAAGGCTTGTGGACTTGGCTGTGAAGCATCATTGCACCCCTGCTCAGCTAGCTCTAGCTTGGGTTCTTCATCAAGGACATGAAGTGGTTCCTATTCCAGGCAAGGAAATACATTACATTATGGCATATAATATAGCATTTTCACAGTATAAACATTTCCTAATCCCAACAGTACTATTAACTATATATGTCAAACAAAGAGGATTCTTAGAAGCAACTAGCATGTGAAGTGTGTGATTAGTGCACTTCTTTTTAGTTTCTAGCAAATGACGTCTTTTAGATAAATGGAAGCATTAAACTTGAGGTAATTTCACAACTTGTCCAATAAGCAGAACTTGCTCCCGTTGATTGTTTAAATCACTTACACTCTATATAAAGATAAATAAAGATTTAATATTGCAGTTATTTGGTGTACTATATCATGTTACTTAGGGATCTAATTATTTTGACGGCTAATTAGGTTGGTATCCCCAACTATGTTAATTTTTCCTATATCACAAGTTAGTTCAGACACTTTGTAAAAGGTTACCGATCTAACACTTAGAATTCCCTTTTTGCGGCCCCATCATGAGAACTTTTACATGGACAAGGTAATATTGATTGTTGCTTGATGGAGACATCGTCCCTCTCACCTCTCATTTTGTAAAAGATTTAGAATTTTTTATGCTTTGCATTATAACAGTTATAACAGTAATAGTAATACTATTTACTATTGTTGTTGTTTAGAAATGTGGGCAAGCCATATTTTTTTGGTATTAATCTTGAAATCCTTATATATCTCATTTGAAAAGTAAATATCTCACCAACTCATCTGAGTTGTTTTGCATCCCAAAAATGTTATGTGATGCTGAAATCATAACAGGATTAGAAGCTTGGAAATATAACAGCCAAGAAGGGCTTCTTCATATGGCACATGATTTTTATAACCTTTGTTCATCTTAGAGATGAAGGTAACCCATGTAGATGTTTTGACAATAGTGAATGTTCATTCACTTATGACAGCTATGAAATTCCAAAATTTCTCAAGGTTTCTCCTTTTGTTTTGCTTTTGTTTGTGTTTCTTTTTTCCTCTGGTGTGTTGGAGACAAGGACATGCCTTTTTTTTTTTAATGTTGCTATTACCAATAGAATGAGTTAACAAAACCTTTTTTTTCTTTGATAATATACAAGGACAACCAAGATCAAGAACCTTGACGATAATATCGCTTCCTTAAAGATGAAGCTTGCAAAAGAGGATTTGGGACAAATCTCTGATACAGTGATACAACCCAACCAATCAAGCTTACTGATAGCCACGTTCCAGAAGCTGGAGGCGAATCTGCAGCAATGAAGACGAGCACCTCGAAAGCAACTTGGGAAGAAGCGGCCACCAATGATGGAAGGACACGACGGGCACGCAAACAACCCGCGTGGATGAAAGACTTCGTGACTGGACACGTGGCGGCATCGCGTTCGTAGATCTGCATGGAACTCAGCAACTACAGATCCGATGGTGTGCTTTAAGTGAGCAGATATATTATTAGGGTTTCGTTTATCTGTGCCTATGTAAAGGTTGTTAGGGTTTCATTATGATTATGATTGGATGTATTTGGATCTCTCTCCTTTTCTCTTGGGAATAAATTGTTCTCTTCTCTTCTTCATCCTCTTTTCTCTCTTCCTCTTGGAGTGAGTACCCACTCTAAGTGGTACTGCAGATACCTCTTCATCCTTCGAAGTGTACCAGTGATAAACTCCTAAGGATGAAGAGGTATCTGTAGTACCACTTAGAATGGGTACTCACTCCAAGAAGAAGAGAGAAAAGAGGATGAAGAAGAGAATATAACAATTTATTCCTAAAAGAAAAAGAGAGAGACCCAAATACATCCAATCATAATCATAATGAAACCCTAACTGCCTTTATATAGGCACAGATAGACGAAATCCTAATAATATAACTAAACCCTAATAATATATGTGCTCACTTAAAGCACACCATTGGATTCGTAGTTGCTGAGTTCCATGCAGATCTACGAACGAGATGCCGCTACGTGTCCAGTCACAAAGTCCTTCATCCACGCGTGTTGTTTGCGTGCCCGTTGTGTCCTTCAATCATTGGTGGCCGCTACCTCCCAAGTTGCTTCCGAGGTGCTCGTCTCCACTGTTGCAGATTCGCCTCTAGCTTCTGGAACATGGCTATCAGTAAGCTTGATTGGTTGGGCTGTATCATATAGTGTGCCTCGAAGACGTGACAGGTGCCCGAGTATATGGGATCATGGAACCGCATTCCTGGAAGTTTGCAAACACACCTGCTAAAGAGGACTCAACATAATGGTCTCAACTATGCGCTTGCACAATCAAATCAATTTCATATCAATTTTTAGTCTTCCATCTTCAAACTCTGAAAATGCTGTATATTTTGTTGTCATTATTGTGTTCTTCTATGTAAGTCAAGTGTATGGTTTTCCTATGGATCATATAATGAGATTGATTGTCATGCAAAAATCATAAAATCAAAGCAGGATGGCTAAAATGGAGAAATATCACTGATGTATTATGTGATAAAAAGATGTCTAATACAATGAAAGGAAAATAGAATGATAGTTAAACCAGTTATGCTATATGGGAGTGAATGTTGGGTAATTAAAGTCAATATATTCATAATATGAATGTGGCATAAATGAGGATATTAAAGTGGATGAGTGGTCATACATGATTGGACAGACACAACTGACAAAAAGTGCATGTTGCACCATTTGTAGATAAAATAAGAGAAGAATATTTAAGATGGTTTGGACGTAATAATAGAAGGTTAGGATTATGTGGAGAACAGAGAGATAATGTCTAAGGACCCTGTTGAATATTCACATGCTATAAAATAAGTAATTAAAACAAAAATAAAAAGAATTAATTGTATTTTTTTTAGGATTTTTGATTTTCCAAAAAAATTCATTTTGTTTTTTCCTATTATTATATCGTAATTTAAAAATAAAATAAAATTTGAATTAAAAAAGAGCAACTTCATTATAGGTCTCTACACTATTTGGATACTATTCATTTTTTTTTTTCCTACACACTCAATACCCTATTTATATTAACTCCACCCACAAGGATTAGAAACAATGGACCTATATAGGGAATAAATTTACTATATTGAGTAATGAATAGTTAATTAACTATTTAAAAAAAGCAAGTCGCTGGGTGTTGAGTCGACTATGCACGACCTCTGAAGAGAAGCTCCGTGTTGTTCCCACCGGCGACGATGCCGCTGCCCGACGCGGTGAACTGGAAGTGGGAGAACGCCACTGCCGGCGCTGTCGCTGGCTTCGCCACCGTTGCCGCTCTCCATCCACTTGATGTTGTCCGGACGAGATTCCAAGGTCTTCTTCCCTTATCTTAATCTTCCCTCTTCTTGCATGATGTCTTGAGGGACGAATTTTGATCTTATTTTGATTCTCTATTTATCTTTTTTGCAGTGAATGATGGACGATATGCTAATCTTCCGGCATATAAAAACACGGGGCACGCCATTTATAGTATCGCGCGCACGGAGGTTGGGGATCTCTTCTTTGATTTTCTATTTCCTGAAGTAAATCCTGATTTCTAATTGGGCTTGTAGATGCATGTGTCGGAGCTTCCATTGCTCAAATCAAAAGCGATGTGTGAGTTTTCACATCCTTAATTGGGTTTAAACTTTGTGTGACAGTTTTACACTTTGTGGAAATAGTACCCGTGCCCATCTCTAGCGCAAACAATCTACTCTTGATCCTCTGATATGCTTCTATTGCAATAGCAGTTAAGTCTTTAATACCATTTTTTTGTTTTTCCCAAGAGAATTAATTTAATTCTTCACCAATTTCTGTTAAATATTTCATGTTTGTTTGGATTTTTTCTGAATCCAAGCAATTTATGAGAAAAACAAAGATGTAACATGAATTTTGTAAGTTAGGTGAAATAGAATTGACACATCTTAGGAGAATATGGCACTGTATTATATAACAATATAAGGGAATAGATAAGTCATAGAATGCCTTAGGTTAAAGTATTGGATTGGTTCATGATGTCAATTGGGTCTCTGAACTCAAAAGTGGCTCACTTTCGTCTCTTGAACTAAGAAAAATGATCAGCAGGGACAGTTCTTGAACTAAGAGAAACTTCAGTCTTTTTTTCACCTCTTCTCTTGCATCAAGGACCAATATGATCCACTTTTGAGTTTGAGGACCCAATTAGCTAAAGGTGTTTAGTTCACAAATCCTATTCTTTCACCAATACATGGTATGATGTGTAGGATCAACTACTCACTTAAAGCTGTTACCATCATGAAAGTGCACTATTTAATCTCTCTAGGTTTTTAGGTGTTTATGTTTTAAAGTAGTAAATGGGGTAAAAGTATATTGAGGGTAGAATCTATAAATCTGGTTAGCATGAAACTGTCAAGCTGTAATACTCCTCACGACACCAAAGTCCTAAATTGGCATTTAACCATGGAAAAAAAGGGGCCAAATATAAAAAATAGTTGCAAGAAATTCTTGATTGTATAATATATTTGTCCAATAAACATTGAATCATCATTTATACTGAAAACACCATCCAATTCTTTTTCCATCAATTGAGATAGGGTGCCTAGCTATGTGCATTGACCAGTTTCAAAAATAATTTCCAATAATTGAAGTTTTTATTTTCAGGGCATTAGGGGGCTATACGCTGGTTTTTTTCCAGCATTGTTTGGATCATCTGTTTCATGGGGCTTATATTTCTTCCTGTAAGTGATATTTGATCTCTAGTTGTATACTTGTATGCATTCAGCATGCACTTTTATTGAAAATTGATTGATCGAATCAGTTGTTGCAAATTGAAAAGTTCGACTAGTACTAAACTGTTATTTTGTACATTTGAGTTAAAAATTAATTTCTTGAGTTGTGAATAACCACAATTCTTTTCTTTATATGTTGCAGTCTATCCTTTGTTTTTTTTTTTTTTTTTGTTTTGTTTTGTTATTGCTATGATTTTTTATGTTTCTGGTAATTTAATTGTGTAAAATTTTTGCTCAAATGGCAATATGAGTTGAGCATATGCAGCATGTTCCAATTGTTTGGACTTTACTCTATAAAGCTTGTTCCAATCATATATTGTTGTAGTAGTTGTTGTTTTGGATGTTCTTTAGAAACATATTTGTTAGATATTGGACCATTCATATATATATATATATATATATATATATATATATATATATATATATATATATATATATATCAATTGGAGTCATGTCGATTTCATTCATTGACTAATATTTGAAAGAATTGAATACCAGAGTACCTTCCTCTTTCAGCTCTAACTTTCCACTTCCTGCAAGCAATTTCCTACTCAGTTGTGCACTTCTATGTTCCAATTTGCAAATATCAAGGGAATTAAAAAAATGGAAATCTCACAAGAAAAAGAATCACATATCTATGATAAAAATTCAAAAAAAAAAAAAAAAAAAAAAATCTTTAGGCGAGCCTCAAAAAGTGAGCTTAGTGTACTAGACTAGAAATAATTGGGACTTTGAAACTAGAGTTGTTTATATTTAATATGTGTCTTTCTGTGGCTATGTTACAAACCCGCACACTCCTTATTGTGATCTCTCAAATTTTTGAGGAAAAATGTTATCCATATATAAAATTGTTTGTAATTGCTCTTGCTATGCAATGTGACCCTGTAAGCTATCTGTGAGAGCTCCTGATGGATGATTTCAAACTTTTTATGTATTTTTCTGCAATATCTTTGTTTGCTGAGTGTATCAGAAGAAAAACATAATGTACCCTTTAAGATATAGTACCTTAATTTATTTAATTGACAATGCTAACTTCTCTTGTTCATTACCAATAGTGTAGACTTCTTATCTTTATATGCCCAATTTTACAAAGAAAATTGGTGAAAGCAAATAACTTTTTCTTTGATGTGTAACTAAATACCTTTAAAAGACATATATTCTTTGTCTATTTTGTAGCTATAGCAGGGCAAAAAGTAGGTATTCCAAAGGGAGTGATGAGCCACTCACCGCGGGCTATCATCTCATTTCAGCAACAGAAGCTGGTGCTTTGGTCAGTTTTGCATATTCCATTGAGTATTAATTTGGTGCTTAGGGTCTAACATGCTGTTAAATTTTAAGATTTTGCACCAACATAGTTCTTTTGGTACTTGTAAGACAAATTCTGGTATCTATATTTTTTGTTTACTATGGTTTTCCTTTTGGAATGATTTTGTATGCTTTACCAGCTTTTTTTGGTTAGCTAGCATTCTGGTATATATTTGATAGAGCAAATAGAAATGCAGGCTTGTTTAGATGCAACCAATTCTTATAGGAGTTTTGAACTTCCTGCTCTGTTTTTTCATGTGAATTGCTATCACCACCTATTCAATTAGCCTCACTCTTCCACATAATGGGTTTCTTGCCACCACCAACCACCACTAATGCTGTGCTGGACATCCATTTTATATTCAGCCACTAATCACTCACTTGCCACCACGAACCACCACTAGTCCCTCTATTTTTTTCATGTTCTCTTCATTCTGTTTCTTCATTTCTTACACTCTTCCTTTTCCTATTCAACTGCATTCCTTGCTTTGTCAGATTTCCAACACTTCTATCCCCTTTCTTTCTTTTCTTTTCTTTTCTTTTCTTTTTTTGTTTGCTTTCCTTCTCTTTGAACCATGGTCTTACTTTTTAAAGCTTGAGGTTTAAATGTTGCTCTCCGGAATTATCACACAATGTGTTAAAGAAAAGAAGGGCAAGGATCTTATTGGGAAGGATGAAATCTGAAGGAAAAAATGAAGTTGGATGTATTATAATGATTTAGAAGTTAATGCTTTGTTTGGACAGTGCAATTAGAGTTACCAAATAGTTTCGGTGGGCTGTGCCTCATGGTCAGTTCTGCATCACATAGAATGTAAGCTAGTGGTTCACGGCGTGATTTTCTATGGCTACCAAGTGATTCATGTTAACTTGCTAGCTTTTTTCTACTAGCCCAAAAATAGTGGAAACCTAAAATTGTTTTTCATTGGATTTTGCTAACAGATGTAAGATATTGCTCCATGCTTTTATCTTCTTGTATTCCTTGCATTTCATTGCTTCATTTTTATTACATGTGAAAAATTCCTTGATCTATGTGTTGATTATGGCATGTTTATATCTTCTTTAGGTATGCTTGTTTACAAATCCTATTTGGCTTGTGAAGACAAGGTTGCAGCTTCAAACATCCCTTCTCCAAACTCGACCATATTCTGGTTTTTTTGGTATGTCTTTTTAATGCTCAAGTCATATGCTTATTCCTTCACGATTAGAGTGTCTTATCTTTTGTGGAGATTACAAAATGTCTTTTAGAGAGCACTTTCTAGCTAATAAAAACTAGTAACAACTATTTATACTAGACTCATAACAATCCTACTATCCTACCCTCGATTCTTCTGATAAATTTTAATCACAGAGCTTTTAGTTCTTAAACTACTTGGGATCTAACACACAAAAATTTGTGGGGTTTTCATAATATTGTTATTAGTTTTATATTTATTTATTTAGCCCGGGCTTAAAATATTTGTTGAAATGTCCCTGGGGCTGCTAGCTCATATGTCAAATCAGTGATTATATGTTGAATTGGTGAGGCTGGAGGAAATTATCATTGAAATAGGTCTTAGTTTATTTATTTATTTATTTATTTGGTGTTGCTGTTACACAGTTATCACTTATATCAAAGTAGCAACTGATATTTCTGTTTTCTGACATCCTATCAAATTCTCTTGAGACCATCATTTTCCTTCATTTCTTTACATCTATCGATAGATTATGATGTTAGTTGTAGAGTGATCTGCTACTCAATTAAAGAACCTACTCAGCATTATTTGTTTTTTATTCAGAATGTTCCCTTTTCTATTAATTTCCAATTTTTTTAAAAAGTTTCAATGTCATTTCTCTGATGACTGCTTGCCATTGTGTTATATATGCATTCATTAATTTGATTGGTCATGAGGTAACTTATTTAAGATTTTTTGTCTTTCAAAAATCAGATGCTTTAAGAACCATATTGAATGAAGAAGGATGGCGTGCATTTTATAAAGGGGCTGGCCCGGGACTTATCCTTGTATGTATCTCTTCCTGTCAGTATCCTTGAGTTAGCTTTGTTAATGTGTTAAGTAATTGATGTAATGCAATAAGTAGACTTCAATTATGTTATGTTATGTTATTATTATTATTATTATTTTTTGTGTGTGATAAAAGTGGATAAAGACAACGCATTTAAAGAAAAGATTATATTCTACAAGAAGTGGACTACAAAGTTACAAAAAAAGAGTAAAAGAAAATCCATCAAAAGAGAAACAAAGATGGCTTGGGAACATCCACAATCAAAATACCTCAGAAGGGAGATGTATTATGTTACTCCCTTGATGCAATTAGTAGACTTCAATTATGTTTATATCAAGCCTTATACTTTTATTGTCATGACTGAACATGTCTTAGTTCAAATTAATTATGTTAATGATTTCTAGATCTAGAATGGTTCCAACATTACTAAACAAGTCCCATACATCTGATATGCATATTTGCTTTTTTTTTCTTTGTATCTGGCAGCCAATCAAATCTGTATGTGTTATTATCTACTAAGGTGTAAATATTCAATAGCTAGAATTAGGAATTCTTTAAACAATTTATAGGCAAATCTGTATATTTGACTCAGTCACCTAGAACTCAAATGTTGCAGAGTAGCAATGTTCATCAGATTGTAAAGCATTTAATTTTCTTAATTGAGGCAATTTTAGAATTTTAACAGATTTGACAAGTCCCTGTTGGCATACAATGAGAAGAACCACTGAACATCAATATCATTATAATATTTACTAATGAAGCTAGAAACATTTTTGCTTGTCATAGATTGTTGTAATTGGAGACTCCAGCTAATATGAATCCAAATCTGGAAAAGGCTGCCATGAATCTTCCTTGCCTATGTTTGATTGGTAGAAACACAAATTAAATTACATTGATTAGAAACTGGAAGGAAATCTAGTAGTTATATTTGAGGCCATTTGCACTGTTTCAATTTTCTATATTTTGTTTTTGTTATAAAAATTGTTAAGGTGGATGTGTGGTAATACAAGATTGGATAAGATTAGAAATAAACACATCATGTTGCATCAATTGAAGATAAAATAAGATAATGGTATTTAATATGGTTTGACCACGTGCGTCGTAGACCCCTAGGTGCTCCGGTTAGCAAATGTGAAAGTTTGGTAATAGAAGGTAAGAAGAGGGGTAGAGATAGACGAGGATTACATGGAGAGAGCTAGTGTCTAAGGACCTACGTCTATTAGATGTTGATCCGGATCTTGTCTTTGACAGAGCTACATGGAGACGGAGAATTCATATAGCCGACCCCATTTAGTATGGAATTAAGGCTTAGTTTTTGTTGTTGTTGATTATTGCAAGTTTTTCAAAAGAAAAATGAAAACTGGCATACAGTTGCCACAACTTTTACAGAATAAAAAAGTGGCTTTAAAAGTTGTGAAAACTAGTTGCCTCGATTTCAAATATTTTGAAGTCTCAGACCTCTATTTTCCTTAACAGCCCTATTTTTGACTCCTTAACACTTTTTCACATTTCTTGGGTTATTTCGTTTCCTGGTTTGTAATTCTAGAAATAAACAAACAAGTTTTGGTTTATCTTTTCTCTTTCTGG
The DNA here is from genome assembly GCA_026586065.1 of Dioscorea zingiberensis. Classification (NCBI taxonomy): domain Eukaryota; kingdom Viridiplantae; phylum Streptophyta; class Magnoliopsida; order Dioscoreales; family Dioscoreaceae; genus Dioscorea; species Dioscorea zingiberensis. Next base: position 60,008 of record JAGGNH010000038.1, on the reverse strand, counting down.
CTTTAGTTTTCAGTTTCAAAATTTTCTGTTTTAATTCTAATGTGTATGATTTCTAATCAATGTCATAAGGCTAATCCTATCCAAAGTTGATAACTTTATATTGTTGTCTCATATCAGCACCAAAACATGCAGTCTTTGCCTTGTAAATATGTATGGCCTAACCAAATGACATGGATCATCAATGAATTCCAATTTCTGTGTGTATTGGAAATTTCAAGGAATTTATCATTTGACTTAGCTTGCAGTTCTTGCTCTATCTTTGCAGGTTTCTCATGGTGCAATACAGTTCACTGTATATGAGGAACTTCAGAACTAGCCATCCATTTAAAGAGAAATAAAAGAACAGAAAAGTCAGATGGTAATGTACTGGTATGGAGTTAACAGTGGATTTCTATTTTTTTATTTCCTTATTATCTGCTAAGATAGCTCTGAATGGATGATATAGAATATGTTGCAACAATAAATATTCATGCATGAGTCCTATTTGGTAGATATCCAGTTTGGCTCCTTCAAACATTCACATTGTTCATATTGAGCTACACTACATTCAATGTCTAGAGATAGAAACTCATAGACTGTGCAACTGATTTAAGGATTTTTTGTTGATTCTACTTGGTTCTATAGTGTATGAACTACAGTCTAGGTCCCTTCCATGCTGCCTTGATTCTGATAGGATTAACTGATGATAGGGTTACCCTCACATCAAAAAGTAAATCTGGTGTTAATATTTTTCAAATTAACTGAACGGTTAGATCGTCAACATCTCAACAGGTTAAAACACCTCCAAAATAGAGAAGCCTCTATTTGCTTGTATCCTTATGAAACTGAAGGATTACTAAATTTAAACATATGGGCACAGTTAAGTTTTTTTTCTAGATTATGCTAAAAATTTTCTATGATAATTCTTATGCGTGTTTGATTAATAGGTCCATAGTTACTTTACTAAACAGATATAATATTGGCTTTTGAATTCCACTTCTTTTTCCTTTTCTTTTGACTCTAAAGTGATTCTCATTTGTTTGTTCTCTTTCTTGGTCAGAATTCATTTGATTTTGCTACAATTGGGGCATCTTCTAAGGTTGCTGCCATTCTGCTTACATATCCTTACCAGGCAATCTTCTTCCCGAGTTAATTGTACTTATATTTTCTATTTAACTACTTATTTTGATAGCTCTTGTGATATCAACTTAATCCTATCCTGTTTATGCTGTTATTTTATCAGCTACTTCAATGAGTTATTTATAGCGAATTTTGATCTTTTTCCTCAGGTCATTCGAGCCCGTTTACAGGTGATTGTTCTGAACATTCTTATATTGTACTCAAACTAAAAATTGAGAAAGGATAAATCACTCTGAATGTTGCTCATTCTTCCAAGCCAATCTTGAGCAAAAAAGGGGATTTGAATGTGAGGTGTTCTTATTTTACCTGAAGAACAAATTAGCTCCTCATGATCATTTTTCTCCTTAGGTGAAAGAAAAGATGAGAAATCTGTCTTTTCAAAATTATCATCCAAATGAACATAATGTTTTCAAGAGGAAAAAAAAGTTACTCTGATCTTTATCCATTTTCCTGAGCCAATGTTGACATAATTGTTTTTTTTTCCTTGCAGCAAAGACCTAATTGTGATGGGTCCCCAAAATATTTGGATAGTTTGCATGTTATGAAAGAAACTGCTAGGTATGAGTAGCAATCATTGATTGAAGAATGATTTTTCCTATTGAACATTGGATGCTTAATGCAAAAACTCAGATCCTCTCCTTATTAGAGATCTTTACTATTACAAGTAAAAAGGTTATGATTTTACATTGTTTTGTGGATTACAGGTAAAAACCATTTGCATGAAAATAGCACTTGGTTTTCAAGACTTTTTGCTACACATTTTGTTTGTTGTAATGGCATTCAATTGCTTTCTTTCTCTGCCCCTTGATCTTTCCCAGATATGCTTTATAATGATTACCATTATCTTAGGCTTAGAGTTGCCACTGAAGAGAACATTTTTTGATCTATTGGAAAATGTTGCCATTCCTCTTGTAATTTTTCAATGGTTACCATGTTTGTAGATACTCAATTTTTGTGGGGCATTTGAACTTTTCTTTTGTTTTTAAGAAAAATAGTAGAGATATTAATATCTGCAGACAGGGTATGTAGTTAGTATGGAAGCAACAAATATCCATTTAATAATCATCGCTGACAACCAAAGATGGGAAAATGGGAAAGAAAGGGTGCTAAATGCATTCTCAGGGATTTGAAAAGTTCAACAGATTATTGAAGGACCGAGTACCCAAATGTAGATGAAATTTAACCTCTCTTCATTTTAATTATCAAGTCTTCAGAACCAAATCTCACTTATTTGCCCAGCGGCTTCCTTGTGGAAAATTTGCAATAATAGTATTTGTTTGTTCTAGTCAGAAATGCTAGCTTAAAGAAATACTCCATCAATCTGAACTTATGGGTTGCTACAGCCACTGATTCTTTTTTGAACTTATCCCTAGTTTATCACAAAATTGGGTATTCTTGTGTGTTCACCACTTGATCACAATACAAGTAGGAGGTGCATTTTTACATGCTGTCAAAGGACAAAAACTGTGATTTATAAGAGCAAGTGGTTCCGTTCATAGAATTTCAGGAGCTTATGGCTTGCAAATGTGTGGAAGAAGATTACAAAGAGAAGAAAAGATTGAGAAGTTGGACATGATATATTTGAAATTTAGATTAAGGGTGCCCACATTCATTATCAACATAATTTCAATTGTGCAGAGTGTTTAGCATTTTATGATTCACTGGTATGATGAAGGATACTAGTAAAGAAATTCTCCAAATAATGCCTAATGCTCTGAATGGACAGAAGTCATTGCTTGTGGATATCTTTTAAATTTGTTTTTGAAGCGTATAAAAATAGTTACTCAATTTATTAAGAATTGAGTGATTAGTTCTTTTTATATATCTTTGGTCCAATCTGTGAACACTTGTATATTTAAGATATAAGTTGCACCAGTCATGATACAGTCCAGCCGGCCTTATCACTCTTCGTTTACAGTCGCCTCGTTTTGAGGTATTTGGAGTATTTTTTCCAAATCCAACCGTATGGATGGACAAAACATCAAAAAATAAGATAATATGTTGATTTTCATACAATTTGGGAAGGTGATAATCATTCATCTTAAAGGGTGAAATTCTGAACCGATAAGATTTTTATAAAATTTTACCTTTTAAGATGAATACTCATCACCTCACTAAATTGTATGAAAATCAACATGTTATCTTATTTTTCGATGTTCTTTCCATCCATATGGTTGGATTTGGAAAAAAATACTCTCCAAATGCCTCATTTGAGGCGACTTTATTTGCACAGTGATGCGGCTAGCCTTATAGTATCACTCCTGTAAGTTGCACAGCATACCCTTTTTTTACTATTTTATTTTATTGATGCAGAAATATGATTGAAATGTTCATCACATGTGTAGCACATTAGTATTAATTCTGTGAATATTCCGTCTTTCTAGGGAACTTTATATATCCTTCGCAAAGATTTTTTTTCTGATTGCAAGATCTTATGACAGGTTTGAAGGAATTCGTGGGTTTTATAAGGGAGTCACATCCAACTTGCTGAAAAATCTTCCGGCTGCTTCAATAACATTTGTTGTGTATGAGAATGTACTGAACTTGCTGCAAGGAGTACTGAATCATGACTGATTCAGTTGATCGATGATTTCTTTTGTAAAGATTTTGTCTCGTCTATTTTTATAGAAAGATAAGCAATACAAAGAGTTAAAGCAAGCAGGTTGGTGATCCTTTCCTATCAGCAATTCAGCATCCCTATTGGTACCTGGTTTTGTTTTTCCAATTGCTGAAGCTGGTTAGGCACACTACTAGGCCCTGGTCAAGGATCTTATCCTTCCCATATACCCATGTAGGTACTCAAGCTGATACATTTTTTTTTAAATTTTAGGAGGGACATTTTTTGGTTCTTGCAATTAAGATGACATTATGGGGACCTAACTCACATGGTTGAGCCCCATTCAGTTTCTTCATAGCTACCATTCAATTCGTCCTTTTTGGAAGCCCATGAATGCACAATTTTGATTCTTACAAGATCTGATTAAGGCCAAAAGTTGAATGTATTTTTGAAATTTTAAATTGTTGTTAAATATTGATATTTTGTTGTGATCAATTAGTGCTTTTGACTTGTTCGAAAAATCTTTTAGTCCCTAATTGTCAAAATTATTCTGAATACCATTTTTTAAAAAAGGAAGTTTCTTGTTGTTAAAGGGGAGCTTTGGTATTATGATAAAGTTATCACCAGCGTGTGATGAAAGTAAATGGATAAGATTACATACTGATAGATCTAAGCGTATCCGACTTTTTCCTCGACTCAGTGTATAGTGGTAGGAGCTTTATAGCACCAAAATTTGCTTTTTAAGTTTCTTGTTGTCTTATCAGTAATTTTAGCAACCTCATCTTACTCACTGGTTCTTGAATCTTGTCATGTTCCTTGTTGTTCATTTCCATTGAAGTTTTTGAAACTCATCATCTTGAGAACCTTTTGTTGTTGCAAGGTACAAAGATGATCACATTTTGAAGTTCAACATGTCATCTTCATGAGCATCTCTTGCAGATATCTGTAATGGATGAACCCTATTACCCTTGGGGTGCCAGTGAAGTTCATATAGCTATTTTTACATTGATATGAAGGGGGATTTTCTAGGAATGTACAACATTCACATGTTTAGGCGAGATGTTGTAGAAAAAGAAATTAAGGATTAGCAACAGGCACATTTGCATTCTGAAAATGCCCTATCATTCAACATAACAATAATGCTAAAATGAAAGACTATTTGATAAGTGTCATTACTCAATTATATCTCACTACTACTAGAGCAGCAAGGAAATATCATAATGGAAAACATCGGCGGTGTCAGAACCGATTACTGACAGAAGTTCCATAGACTATCAAATAAGGAATTGTTAGGAGAACAATGTCGATTGGGATGGCAAAGTTGACACCCGATGAAATTCCAGATCCTGTATAAAACAGAACATCAGAAGTTCAATGGAGTTTCTCAAGCTTATAAGAATAATGGTGGCCACCTGAGTCACATATGAAATGGAAGTACAAGAAACATCAAGTTGGTAACATGAACAGGTAAAATCAGCATAAACAATACTTTGAAAAGTGTATACTAATACAATTGGATATGAATTAGTATGAATTAACAAGTTCTAGATAAGGCGTCAAAAATTCTTCTCATTGGTGAACACCCTAAAATTTGCACACTTATTTGCATTTATGAAATCATTTGGACTTCAAAAAAGTACAGTACCTTTGCGAGTAAAGGTGGCTGTATTAACTCCAATGACATGGCCATAAGAATCAATAAGAGGTCCACCAGAATTTCCTATTTTTAGCAATCAACCAGCAGAAGTTAGGTAAGAATTGTATACATTCAAAATTTAGTTGACAGTACACTCTATGCCACAAATGTAAACAATCTATTTCTCTTATGGATTAAACACACATGTTTTAAATTGCATATATATATATACAAAGGAAATTTATTTAAGAAAATCAAAACTAGGGTGTGAGTGAGCCTGGGATCCTTCGATAAGAGGGTGGAAAGGATCAATGTCATTATCGCATTGTGTAGCAGTTTAAAGGGGAGGGGATGATGGGATGAGACTATAGAGGAGGGGATTGGGAGGAGATAGGTTGGAGAAGGTGAGATTTGGAGGCAGGTCAGAGGAGAAGAGGAGAAGAGGAGAAGAGATTGGAGATGGGATTGAGACAAAGGAGGAGGAAATCAGAGGGGATTGTGAGGAGGAGTTACAGAGGATAAGAGGAGAAGAAGATTCAGAGGAAGGAGACAAGGCTTGGGATTAATATTCTCCATCTTCCATTCATTTCCTTGTAAACCTATATAGACAAACCACTAACTCTTCTCGCAGCTTCTCAGAAGCAACAGGACAAACATCTGATGGGCATCACTCTCCAGTACTACAGTAGGCTACCCCCTATAACCAACCATCCTCTTAATTACAATATTGAGGGAATCTAGACTATATTAACCACTAAACACTACCATTAACTATGACATAATCCCTCCAGCTTCAATAACAGCGCCTATGCCTGCAACATGTTGTCCAATCATATAAAGGGAAGCGATAATTTTTACGATGCATGGTAAGTTCAAATAGTGATAGCTAGGTTCATCCCCTATGAACAGATCCTGCAAAGGTCTTCCAAGTTCCCATGTCTAGATATTTAATGCAACAGTAAAAGTGGATGTGGATATAGCATGACTAAGTAATGAAGAAACCACAAAAGCTTAAATAGGATTTGTACCTAGAAGTCTAGGACTCTATCATCCAGAGATGTATCAAGGTATAACATCATAGTTAGAATCTGATTAGTTTGATAAATATAATTAAGATTTGAAACAGGTCTGATGTCAAAAAGCAATCATTTACATGTAGGTAGACTTGCAGAAGTAGAGGCAACTCATATAAGCAGTACCATCTCCCCTATGTCATGTAAATCAGAAAGGTTAAGTTATCTAATTTATATAAATGCCACAAACCATATGGACATGTTACCCTATCTACAAGACAATTCACAAAAAAAATAATCAACAAAATTCTACCGAATTACCAGCATTGATAGCAGCATCTGTCTGTATGGCTCCCCGAATTGGTCTTCCATTTGGTGATGGTATCTCCCTACCAAGCCCACTCACAACCTGAATTTGTCATGGTGATCAATCAAAAACAGATGGAATAACATTTACCAAAGAATGATCCACACTACCCATCAAAGACCAATAAATACTTGACAAACCACAAGAATCAAAATATAAAAGTTACACTTGAAGAGAACAATACCCCAGTAGTCAGAGTGTGATCATATCCATAAGGATTACCAATGGCAAAACAGCTCTGACCCACTACCAGATCATGTGAAGTACCAATACTTGCAGGTCTTAGCTTGTCCCCTTCAACATCAACCTGTGCCCATTAATCACCTTAAGGGTGGATATCATTATCCATGCCAACTAGTCTATATATAGACCAACCTAAGAAACACAAGGATGAGCGCATCCTGTCAAAACCTTCAAGACAGCAAGATCATAAGCAGGATCATATCCTACAAGCTTCCCTTCTTTGGAGAAGGTATTACCATTCATATCTTCAAGAAAAACCTGATAACAATATGAACAAACCATCCACAAACAATCAAGATCATAGAATGAGAATGAGGGAATCAATCCAAATCCAAAAGAACATTTGTGATAAAACCTGGCAGCGCTGAAGGCCCGACTGATCGGTGGCCAATTTCTCCACAACATGGTAGTTGGTGACCTAATTGAAACGTGAGCAACATCCAAGATAAACAATTCAACAACTAATTGAGCATTTTAACAACAAAAATCACCATGAATTCCTCACAATGTGGCCCATCTTGTCCCAGACGAACCCAGATCCCGTGCCTTCGACCTTGGCGTCCCTGAATTCCTCCTCATCGTCTGCTTCTCCGGTTGGTGGTGATACTACTGGGGCTTGGATCCGCTTCTTCGCTCCATTTCTCGGTTGCAGCTCTAGATCTTTGATGAAGACTACGGACGGGGAGGTCTCAGAGAAGATATGAACCACCCGTTCCTCATCTTGCTGGGATTCATCCCTCTTCTCTTCGGCTTTGACATTGCTATCGCTGAAAAGGAGGAGAGGAGCAGCGAGAAGAGCGATCGAGGCTCTTCGCGTGGTGATCATCGATGAATAGGAGAGATGAGCAGCTCGCGTCCTCGGAGATATCGATGATGAAGCTAGAGGAACGGGATGAAGAGAAGTGACTGTCGCCATGGCCACTGCTAGCTCTTGCCCCGATAGATATCCTCGGTTCCTATTGAATCTAATTATTATTTCAAATCTAATTATTATTAGAGAAAATCTTGCATACCCCTCCAAAACCATATATTTGCTTAAATACCCCTACAAAAATACAATTTACTTGCATACCCCTATAAAACTAATTTTTTTGCTTATATACCCCCGCCGTTAGTTACCGTTAGTCACCGTTAGTTTTTTCAAAGTTAACTATAGTTTAAAGTTAACCATGATGGAAAAATTACACAATTACCCTCATTTTTAATAATTTTGACTTCCAACCCTACTTTCTCATCTATAAAATAAATAATATCTATAAAAATTTTAAAAAAAAATTAGAGGGGTATATAAGAAAACCCAATTTAGTAATTTGCCCCCATTCCATCCATTGATTTAACACCGTCAAGGGGCAACTTAACCATAGGGCATATAAGCAAAAATAGTTGATTTACCGGGGGGGGGTATGCAAGCAAATAGCATTTTTACAGGGGTATTTAAGCAATTTTCAAGTTTTATAGGGGTATGCAAACAAAAACCCCTTATTATTAATGGATTAATAGTGAAAATAATAATAATAATAATAAGGAGTAATAATTAACTATTCATCTCTTGAATAGTTAATTATTTTCCCTAAATCCTTGGGGGTTGATAGGGGTATAGTGTAATAGGGTTTTCAGTGTGTATATTTTAGGTAGAGAATAGTGTTAAATAGTATCAAGTATTAATAATAAATTTGTCCTAATAATAATAATAATAATAATAATAATAATAATAATAATTAAATATAATTATTTATTACCTACATTAATTTATATTCGAATCTATTTCTCACCCAAAACACACACACCCAAAAATACTATTACACTAAGCCCCTTACACCCCCTCCCCAAAGTGACAGAGAAAAAGCAAAAAGCACTGCGACCAATAGTTCATTATCTATAAAATAATAATAATAATAATAATAATAATAATAATATAATAATAATAATAATGTCTTTTTTCCTATATGCTCCCTTAATAAAATTAAAAATATTTATATATGTTTGAAAAAAAATACATCTTTTCTCCAACTATGAATAAATAAAAATTACTAAAGAAAAAGTGAAATTATATAGTATAGTTTTATATATAAAATTTAGTATAAATAACTTTTTAAACTCTATGGTTTTATTTAACTTTTTAACTAACCTATAAATTTCATGTAATTTCAATATAATTTTTCATCAAATTTACCATCAACTAATCGTCTAATTATCAACTGGGCATCTACAAGAACAAAAAGTAAACCTATTAAAAAAAATTCTTCTAACAATGAATATAATACTAATTTTTTATTTATAAGAATTAAAAGAAATAAGAATTGAATAATTTTATCTGTTTGTTTAAAATGTGCATATAGATCGTTGCACGGTGCATGTGTATTAGCCTGCAATTTGATGAAAGGTGGCACTATAACTAAATTGGAATTTCATGGTGGAGCCGTGGAACTAATAAAATTAAAAAAATACATATATACATATATGTATGTTAATTGGAAAAATGGACCTAAAACGAGGCACGATCTAGTTAGCCATGGGATAGGGGGGCCACATTAATCAACCTCTGAAGGGCCACGTGGAGATTCCTCACTACTTGCTGGTAGAGGAACATTCACCTACGCAGGTGTCAAAGGCGACACCCCGTTTGGGCTAGGATGCATGTCTTTACAGAGCAAGCACACGACCTGCGACTCAGAGGGTCTCGTCCTCGCGCTAGGGGGGGCATCCCATGACTAACGACCTTTGAGGTATAAATAGAGAAGGAAAGGGAGACTAAAAGAGGGATCTCATTCTTTCTCCTAGGAGAACCCTTCTCCTTCCTCTTGACTTCTCCATCCTGACTCCTTCACTACTACTGCAACTCCTTTTCCCTACTCTTCTCCTTCTTTCTCCACTAACAACCGATTGACTTGAGCATCATAGGGTCCGGGGAGAAGCTCCCGGACTTCAATTGTAGGAATGGAGTCCCTGTTGCCCATTGGCATGCTGCCTCTTTGTCGGACGACCACCAACAACTAGAAAAAAGGACTTTTCCGGCTCTAACCGCCACTTTTAATTAGAGGTGTCGACCATGTCATGTCGTCCGCCGACCTGCACAGCCAAGCATTGTAACAGTCGGGCTTTGCGTGGGTACAACCCATGCTGGGCCAATCCAACGAGGTCCATGGGCCAACACGGCCTAGACATGCACGCCAGTTTTTTTTTTCTTCCATTTTTTCCATTTTAACAACAACAACTAAGCCTTAATCCCATACTAGACAGGGTCGGCTATATATATGGATTCTCTGTCTCTATATCGCTCTCCAAAAACGCAAATAAATAAATACTGATAATAATTAATAAATAAATACACAAAATAAAAATAATAATAATACATAAATAATAATAAATTAATAAACAATAAATAAATAATTCCATGAGGGATTGACATGTTAAAGCAGAAAAGCATCTCCAAATAAAGCTAATGAAAAAGAGATTTTTAACCAACTTATCCATAATCCTTACTAGATGGGGTCGACTATATGGATTCTTTGTCTTCATGTTACTCTGTCAAAAGCAAGATCCGGCTCAATTTCTAATTATACGTAGGTCCTTAGACACTACCTTTCTTCACTTAATCCTAGGCCTACCTTTACCCCTTTTCTTACCGTCTATAACTAATTATCACATTTTCGAATTGGAGCACCTAGGGGTCTCCGACGTACGTGTCCAAACCATCTTAAACGCCCTTCTTTTATTTTATCTTCAATTGGTGTAATATGCACTTTTTGTCGGATGTGTTCATTTCTAATCTTGTCTAATCTTGTATGACCACTCATCCACCTTAACATCCTCATTTCTGCCACATTCATCTTATGAATATGTTGAACTTTAGTTGCCCAATACTCGCTCTCGTATATCATGGCTAATCTAACTGTTGTCCTATAGAATTTTCCCTTCACTTTGTTATCTTCTTATCACATAACACACCCGTGACACTTCTCCATTTCAACCATCCAGCTTTGATTCTATAGGTTACATCTTCATCTATCATCCCATCATCCTGTAAAATGAAACCTAGATACTTAAAATGGTCAACTTTAGGTACTATCACCCCACCTATTTTCACTTTCCCTTCATCTTTCCTACTTAGACTAAAATTACAATGCATATATTCTGTTTTACTTCTATTTTAAATGTTTTTAAATAAAAAACCATCATACCAACTATAAAATTGTTATATTTGAATCTTATGAATTTTTGGGAATTTTTTGGAAATTTGATAGGATGTTTTTGGATTTTAGGGATTTTTTTGGATTTTTGGAATTTCCAGAAATCTTTTTCTAATTTCTGAAAGTTTTGGGATTTTTTCTTTTTGAAATTTTTTAAAAGTTTTGATTTTTAATTTATCTAAAAAATTTGGTAGTTGGCCCAACACGACACATTCCGTGTTGTGCCTCGTGCCGAGTTAGCTCTCAAAGTTTGTCGGGTCATGCAGACTCTGCACAACAAGGAGGCTTGCCATGTTGCACGGGCACACAGTGTTTGACATGAGTCGGGCCCGTGTTGTGCCGGCCCGACACAATTTGTTTGGCATGTATATCTTTAAAGACGATTTAATATATTTTATTTTATTAATTAAAACCTTTATTATTATTATTATTATTATTATTATTTCCAAATAGAGCATCTCTTTTACATGGGTCATATTTCATTTTTACTTTGGTTAAAAATATTTTTGAGAAACCTAAGTTGAGTTTCATTGGTTTATTTATGATTTTTCATTAAAAAAAAAGAGATTTTAAACTTCCCAGTTATATCATAACTGAACTTTGCAGATTATTAAGAATAAAAATAATATTATGACTCATCTAAAAATAAAATCTAAAACACAAACAGAGGAATAGGTGTTATATCCATGGACACGTTGTTAGACCTCAATTATTTAACGGTAGAAAATGAATTTCCATGGGCACCAAAATCTGGTGAGTTAAGATCAGTAAGCTATAAAAAGAGATCGCCAACCCACTGATAAAGATAGGAAACCTTTCAAGAGGCTTCTCTAATCTTTCTTTCAAAAACCTCTCTCGGATAGAGTTCTGACTTAATGTTAGAGACTTCTTTGACTACGAACACTTGGATTCTTTCTCTTCTACGGTTCTTTCCTCTCTCAAACAAGGTTGGATTTTTAAAAGTCGATCCTTGAAAGAGTCATTGCTCCAAAAGAGCAACAGTAAAAAAAAGGATCATCACAACCGACCTCTTCCTCAAAAAAAAAAAAAAATCCTCATCATTTTCAATTCATCATTCTTATGGTACAAAACATGTTCCAATAACAAGAAAAAAGGAATTATTGCATCTACACAATATTTGAGTTAAATTCTATCAACCAACCCCATTAGAATGCTGGCTAATTAACCCTTCTGGTTAGCTTAGACAATGCTCATACAAGTCACTGGCAATGATTGCTACAAGTCAATGAAATTATATTGCTAGTTTTTAGGAATTTTTTGTCCACAAGCCATGATATACTCTCTTGAAAGTTCTGGTGATCAATAGTTTAGAACCACAATGTCCATGATTGAAAAAACAAGAGATTGAAAAACAAGAATGAAGCCAAAACAAGTAACAGTGTTAAACCATCTGGCAAGGAGCAGTCCTCATCCTAATGCCCAATGACAATGTCCTTCCATTCACAGCACATGACTGCAATTCAATTATAAGGGAATGTTACATTTACTTTGTTAATCATTATGATAAACTATATATACATATACTATTTTAACTGATCATGATACTGTGTGCCTACCTCTATTAGTATCACTATCAAATTTTCAGCTGGCTGGCTCACTTGATTCAGGATAACATTTTACATTTTTTTTTAAAGGAAGAAAACAAGGAAAGGTTATTTTGTCTTTGTTTGATTGACAGATGTGTGCTCCTGTTGTTATCATGCCAGTAATACAAATCATATCTAGAGACCTTACTGATGCTATCACTAGTGTATCACTTGCTGATGTTTCAATTATTATGTGTCGGACTTTTTTTGTTTTGACATAGGGGATGAACCCCTCTACAGAGGGACATCAAGGGGCGGACCTTAGATGACGAGTACCCTTGACTCCTCACCGTGCGTATACAGATGTGGAGACTCGAACTTGGGAGTTTTATGCTTATCAAATAAATTATCCAAATTGCTACCCCCATTTACGAGGGTGGGGAATCGAACTTGAGAGCATTTTAAACCAAGCGAATTACCCGACATATGAGACCCGAGATACTGAACAAATCTCTCTTTATATCACTTAATTTTTTATAGATATAAATTTGATTTGCATCTAACATGATGATTATGATTATTTGTAATAACTAAAAAAGAAAAAGCTCAGTGTAGATAAATAACTCATTAAATTTGAATTGAATGGTGAAGTTTAGGTCTTAAATCTATGCATATTTGTGTGTGTGTGTGTGTGTGTGGGGTAATTTCAAACAAGTTTTTTGAAATTTTTTCTGAGAGTTTTGTTTGCATAATCGGTGAAAAGTTAGAATTACTTAAATTCTTCTGCAAAAATTGATATTTATTTGTATATCCCTACAAATCAATTTTTTTTATTTATATATGAGTTGTCTCTTAATGGCGTTAAACTAATTGATGATACGAAGAAAAAATACCAAAATTGATGTATTTACTGTACCCTCTTTAAATGAGTTTTTGCTAATATATCTTTGTAAAAATTTAAAATTATTTAAATATTCCTAAAAATGTTAAATAATAGTTTAGATATTTTTTAATTATGGTTAAGTTTTAACCCTAAAACTCAAAATTCTAACAAAAATTAACTGTGACCCACACTGGGAGTATATAAATAATAATTTATATTTGACTGTAGTATGCAAGTAAAAAAAACATTTTTATGGAAGTATTTAACAAAATGCATATTTTTGTAGGGTCATGCCAGCAAGTTTTTCAATTTATTTTTAAGTCAAAAGGTACACCCAATGCATGAGGTGCAGGGAGGATTTACTTGGAGCTTCAAGCTCCATCTTTGAATCTCAATCAATTAGGATGAGATATGGATAGATATGATCAATGAGTGATGTGATCTAATTTAATGATATAATGATATAATATGTAGTTAGTGCCTTGTTAAAGGTTGAATTAACCCAAAACTTTGATCAATGCCACCAAACTTTGTTTTACTCATTCAAAGTTAAAGATGAGTTGCAGAAAGTATAGTCTAAGTAACACCATCAAAGTCAATAAATCTTTTATCATCCTATCAAATTATACTGGTTTGAATCCACCACAAAAGCAAATTAAAATTTGAGCTTTTCAATAATCAAATTCTAAAACAGGGATGAAACAGACAAGAAATTAAAGCTCAAATAAATGCAGAATTGTTCATTTTATTTATTACTTGTTTGGGATGAGATGCACAGAATCATGGACAAATATAACATGAAAACACAAACAGAAAAAAGAAAAAAAGGAAGAAATATGAAGCTGAGAAATTAACTAACTGCATGGAAGCAACCTTGAATTATTTCTACATGATCTAAAACTCTACAAAACTTAATTTACAAACTTCACTCATTTCCCATCTCCTCATGAAGCTCAATCTCCTTAAACCTCTTAATGAACTCCTCCACCCTCTTGTTCAGCTCCTCATCAGACATATTCACATACTCACTATCACTTCTCTCTTCTCCTATTCCATTGTCCATCACTTGTTCCCCTTGTGTCTTTTTCTCATTTTCATTAATGGACTCAGCTCCATGAACCAACTGGTTTGACTTCATTTCACCATCATGATCATGAATTTTTCCTTTCGGAACATTAACAGAGAGCGGGGACGATCTTCTTGATCGGTTATTGTGCTTGTCGAACTCATTGGCTCCATGAACCAACTGGTTTGACTTCATTTCACCATCATGATCATGAATTTTTCCTTTCGGAACATTAACAGAGAGCTGGGACGATCTTCTTGATCGGTTATTGTGCTTGTCGAACTCATTGGCTCCATGAACCAACTGGTTTGACTTCATTTCACCATCATGATCATGTATTTTTCCTTTCGGAACATTAACAGAGAGCGGGGATGATCTTCTTGATCGGTTATTGTGCTTGTCGAACTCATTGTAGAGTTCGTAATTCTCAGATGAAGAAGAGAAGATGCCGGAGTCGGTTGCGATGATTATGATGATGGTGTTGGAGATAAGGAACCAGAAAACAGTGTCACTGAAGAGGGTGGATGGTGGCACATGTAAGAGAGATACATAGAGAACAGGGAGAGAGATTACAATGGAAATGGAGAACATCTTTGCTTTGGAAGTGGAAGCAGTATGCATGAGCTTGTGCTTCACCATGCTTGGTGGTTGTCCTATATCAAGACATAGTAAGGAAACAATGGGGGGGTTTTATAGGCCAAAAAAGGTTAATGATTGAATCTAGACTGTTGTGGAATTAAGGACATGTGGAGAACTTGCAAGAACTTGCAACAACTAGGGACAAAATAATTGTGAGCTGATGTATCCATATTATAGAAGAGAAGGAAATGGGGTGCTTGATTGATTGGGACTTTGGACTTTGATTTCGTGCCGCAGATTTTTAAGTGTGTGGAGGGTTAGATAGCAAATAGATGGGCGCACAAAGAAAAGCAAATAGTTCGCATATAGACCAATGGCCATAATAAAAGGCATTGATGTAGGGTTTCTTGTTAAGTGATGGATAGTAAACTTGGGGAAGACCTGGATTCGAACCACCTCCCTTACAAGGTGAGGGTTAGGTGAACGGATCTCTATCGAGTCTTTGTGCTCCCGTACTGCCGAACATGTACACGTCCTTGACGTCCTTCAGGGGGTGCTTGTCGCCTTAAAAAAAAAAGGTTCGCATATAGGTATCCCCGCACATCAAATATAGGAGAGAAAGATCATGTAATTTAGAGATATAGCCGGCACAATGATTGGAATGACTTAAGGTTTGATATGGAATGGATTAGGTGAATCCCAATAGCAATGAGTTGAGTGTGATGAATTGTTTTGAAAGCTATAAGATCTCTTGGGTACAGTCTGCATCAGTGACAACATTTGTGGTTGAGATTGAGCATTTGGTGATCAGAAATTGGGGGCAGTGGTAGTTGACATTGCTTAATATATTATTAATAGATACTAATGTGATAATAAACCAATTTGATCAAATTCCTTGGGTTGGTTCTGATTGTCAAGGATATGTATGTTTATTGGAGAGTTTGGAAAGCAAAGTTGAGGAAAATGGTGGTACTTGGCTGTCTTTGCATCAATGATTTTGAGAGAGGCTTGTTAACGTGCCATGTTGCTATTCCTTTCAAGATAAAAGGCCTTTTTGATTCAGCAAAATTGTAAAGCTTTTTTTCTCAAAAATGTAAAGAGAAACACACATAAACACAAAGAAACGGAAAGAAATCATATATTTATCCTATCAATAAGGTCATCTCTAATTATCCCATAGAGGGCAGTCCTGCGCGGGGTTCGGGGAAAAGTTAGACCACTCGAGTCTATTGTACGCAACCTTACCTTTCTTTTTTTGTAAGAGGTTATTTTCATTGGAACCTCGTGCCTCCGTGGGTCCGCGAGGCGACATAACTTTTACTATTAGCCAAGAGCTCCCTTCATCTCTAATAATCTCATAATAAATTAATTTTGTGAATTTGGATTTGAATGTATGAGTTTGATTCTATCCATTGGATACGATTTCTTTACCGCTCGAGTTGACAATAATAGGCCTATAGTTGATAGAACTACAAGGAAGCCTCCAAAATCCTAGCTTTTATAATGTTCCCTTGATAGACAACATCAAATTAGTGACAGATCAACAAATATCTGCAAAATGGTAATTTCATAACAAAATAGAAGAAATTGTACATGTAGTTCATATTTATACCAGAGGTATTGTTCATCTTTCGGATATGACGGAAATCAACCAACCGACAGTAGAATACGATCACAACTCATTAGAATTAGAGATGCTCAACTATAGACCGATGAATATTTGAGGGCCTGGCCACCCCTACATCCTCCCAATCCTTCCAAATAATACATAAGCAACAAGAGACAAAAAGTAGAAGCTAAAGGAGTATAACAAAATGCATGATCATCATCACATGATAAAAGAATAGCAGATCAATCACAGCTAACAAACAATATGAAACTGAAATAGAAGGAAGAAGCTGCAGAAAGATACTGTAACATAATATGGGCCGTAAAAGTAGCAGGATAAATTAAGACATAGCAGCATTAGAATGAAGGAAATTAAGATTATAATATCGGTGGTAATGAGAGAAGAAAGTATTAAGGGCCTGAAACATTAACGACAAGACATAAATTCAACACAACATCAAAAATAAAATAGGTGCAGAAACAATTGTTGTTAGAAAATCCAATATCTAGATTGAAGTTGTCATAACGAACAGATGCAATTCCGACTTATTATTATTATTATTTTTATTAAAGTGGATAAACCATGATTTCATTGACTATAACCTTTGACAAATAAGGGAGCCTTGCATCTCTCAACAGTACCATCAACTCGTTGCTTGAGTTGATAAACCCATTTGCAGCCTGTTGCGAGTGAGGAAGTGTGGAATGAGTGTGGCAATTTATCGAACACTTGATGTGCAACTTCACCAACACCTAGCAATAGCACAATGGATGGGCAATACAAAGAGCACATACAACCATTCACACAAGAATATAATGGAGACACCAAATTTAACTTGGTTCGGCCAAGAAAAACCTACATCCAAGGGAGGACAATGCTTCACTAAAACTTGGGGGATTACAAGAGCAACAAGGAGGAAACAATGGCTTAAACCAAGCCACAAGAGAAATACAAGAGTAACAAATTCCCCTCACCTCCAAACACCAAGGAATGCACCTTAACAAGATGAGATCTAGGGTTTCTTCTTCTCTTGTTCACCTTCTCCTTTCTCTCTTCACATGCTCTCACAAGACTCTCTCTTATCTCACAACCCAACAAACATAACCCTATATTAATCATAGAGAAATCTAGACTGTTGGATTAAAAGAGATAAAGATTTGGCTTCATCCCAATGATAAATCATATCCCAAGGAAAGCCAATATTTAACAATCCCCCACTTGAAGTCAAATCTTCACTAACCCGGAAAGCCTCCTACATTGAGATGTCTTCTCCGTAGGCACAACCTTTGTCAACAAATCCGCAAGGTTGTCATTTGTGTGGATCTTCTCAATATGCAAATATCCACGCTCCAAAGTATGCCGGATAAAGTGGTACCTCACATCAATGTGCTTTGTTCTAGAATGAAAAGCCGCATTCTTGGCAAGATGTATCGCACTTTGACTATCACAATGCAATGCATACTTTCCTTGTACCACTTCAAATTGATTAAGCACATGTTTCAACCAAATCATTTCTTTGGCTCCTTCGGTCAAGGCAATATATTCCGCTTCCGTAGTAGACAAGGCAACAATGTCTTGAAGTTTAGACATCCAACTCACCGCACCACCACCAAATATGAAAACATACCCCGTAGTGGACTTCCTTGTCTCTCTACAACCTGCATAATCGGCATCAACATAACCATTAACCACTAATGAAGAACCTCCAAAGCACAAGCATAAATTTTGTGTACCCTTCAAGTAACGAAGAATCCACTTGACAGCTTGCCAATGTTCCCAACCGGCACTAGACATGTACCTTGAACAACCCTCACCGCATAAGCAATGTCTGGCCTTGTGCATATTATAGCATACATCAAGCTACCAACCGCGGAGGTATATGGAACATTTTCAAATTTTTCATCCTTTGGAGAACTCTTCTTGGATAGATTAAAATGTGCCTCAAGAGGTGTAGAAACCGGTTTGCAATCAACCATTCCAAACCTTTCAAGGACTTTGCCAATGTATTCGAATTGACTCAACCATAACTTTCCATGCTCTCTATCTCGGTGAATGCGTATGCCTAAAATCTTCTTTGCGGCACCAAGGTCTTTAGTAGCAAACATCCTTGACATATGGAACTTCAAGGATTTAATCTCCTTCCGATCATTGCTAGCTATCAACATATCATCCACATAAAGTAACAAACAAGTAAATATGCCACATGTGGAACCTTTGAAGAAGACACAATGATCAAAATCACATCTATTATAGCCTTCATCTTGCATAAAATTGTCAAACTTCTTGTACCATTGTCGCGAAGCTTGTTTCAAGCCATACAACCCCTTCTTCAACTTGCACACCAAGTTAGGATTAGATTTGTTAGCAAAGCCTTCCGGTTGAGACATATAAATCTCCTCTTCAAGGTCACTATGCAAGAAAGTCGTCTTGATGTCAAGTTGTTCAAGCTCCAAATCAAGATTAGCCACTGAAGATAGAATAACTCTTATGGAGCTATGCTTCACCACCGGAGCAAATATTTCATTGAAATCAACACCATGCTTTTGACCATAGCCCTTCACCACTAATCTTGCCTTGTATCTTCTTGATCCATAGGCTTCATGCTTTATCACATACACCCATCTATTCTTTAATGCTTTCTTTCCACTTGGAAGCTTCACCAAGTCCCAAGTTTGGTTCTGATGCAAAGAGTCCATCTCTTCTTCCATTGCCTTTTGCCATTTAACTTTATCAAGACAACTTTGTGCTTCATGAAAAGATTCCGGCTGACCGGCATCGGTAAATAAAGCATAATACAAGGATGGAGAATACCTTTAGATGGGCTTAGGAGTCCTTGTAGATCTCCTTAAAATTTGTGGAGACGAAAATTCTTGTTCTTCCTCATCAACATGAGTATCCCCTTGCTCAATCATCTCTATGCTATCATCATGACCATCAACATCACCATGGCCATCACCATCATCATGGTCTTGAGGATGAATTTCTTGTACTTGCCGAGGAGGAACATATGAGTCAACTTGCATATGAACAACAAGTTTCTCATCCTTTTGCTCTTCTTGATTGCTTTCTTTGAACATTACATCCTCACGAAATATCACATCACGGCTTCTAATTGTCTTCCTCTCAATTGGATCCCACAACCGGTAGCCTCTATCATCACCACCATAACCAAGGAAAGCACATCTCCTTGATTTCAAATCAAGCTTACTTCTCTTCTCAAATGACACTTGCACATAAGCTTCACAACCAAAAACTCTTAAATGATCATAAGAAATTTTCTTACCACTCCATAGCATTTCGGGAATGTCACCATCCAATGGAGCACTCGGTGATCTATTGATGAGGTACACCGCCGTATTTGCAACTTCGGCCCAAAAGAACTTAGGAAGACCGGAGTGAGATAGCATGCTTCTTACTCTCTCCACAATGGTTCTATTCATTCTTTCAATGACACCATTTTGTTGTGGAGTATAAGGAACAATTTTCACTCTCTTAATGCCATTCTCTACACAAAAGCCATCAAAAGCACTAGAGCAAAATTCTCCACCATTGTCGGTTTGCAAGCATTTTATAAACCTTTCACTTTCTTTCTCAACACAGGCCTTGAACTTCTTGAAAGTTTCAAAAACTTGATCTTTGGATGCCAATGAATAAATCCAACACTTCTTTGAATAATCATCCATGAAAGTAACAAAATAGGAAGCACCACCAAGAGACTTGATATTCATAGGGCCACAAACATCGGAATAAACCAAATCCAATGCTTTCAACTTTCCATGAGATTCATGCCTCTTAAAGTTTACTTTATGTTGCTTGCCCATGATGCAATGCACACATAATTCAAGAGATGAATTCTCAAACAAAGGAATAAGCTTTCTATCTTGCAATACCTTCATTCCATGCTCACTAAGGTGACCAAGCCGACTATGCCAAACATGCACATCATCATGTCCTCTTGCCGTTGCTGACATACATCTTTGAGGTGAGCCAAGAAAAGTATACAAACTCCCATCCTTTTGCCCCTTCAATACCGTCATACAACCCTTGGAGATCTTCCATGATCCATTGCCAAAAGTGACCACATAACCGGCCTCATCAAGTTGCCCGGCCGAAATAAGGTTCTTTGTTATCTCGGGAACATGCCTCACATTAGTCAATGTATGCTTCTTCCCATTTGCTTGCTCAATAACCACATCACCAATGCCCAAAATTTTACATGCACGATCATTACCAAGGTAGACATTGCCACAATCAACCTCTTTGTAGGTGGAGAAAATGATTGATCCGGACATATGTGAAATGAAGCACCGGAGTTTAACACCCAAGTATCAACTGGAGAAGAAACCTTACAAGCAATACTCAATGTGACTCCATCTTCTCTATTAGATGCTATGCTTGCTTCACCATCAACTTGCTTCCCTTTTCGCTTGCTCTTCAAGAGATTACAATCATTCCTCACATGGCCTTGTTTCTTGCAATACCAACAAGTAATTACCCGGCCCCGTGACTTTGATCTTCCCTTTCCTTGTGACTTGCCCCTATTAGCAAAGACATCACCCCTTTGTTGAGACCTTCCTTTTTCACCGGCCGCTAGTGCTTGACTCTAGTCACTAGACATTTGTGAAGAAGCCCTTCTAGTCTCCTCACTACTTAATGAAGAAACAACATCACTCAACTTGAACTTGTTTCCCATTGTATTCGCCACGGTAGTAACAAGAGTATCCCAACTTGGAGGCAAAGAGCTCAAAAGTAGCAAGCATAAGACCTCTTCATCAAGATTCACCTTTAGGCCATGTTTGGTTGGGGGATAACCCTTAGGGTTATCCCCAACACAATTCCCAATAAAAAAGTTTTTCCCGCCAAAACCTTTAACTAAGATTTAAAAATATAACCCACCAATACATGATAGACACATCACTATCTTATCATTAATACCTTTAGTTTAAAATTCCCTCAAAAGTTTTTTTAAATTTTTCAAAACTTATTCCTATCCCCAAGTGAGATAACCCCCAACCAAACACAGCCTTAGAGCTTTCAATTGTGCCTCAATTGAGTTAAACTCATTTACATGCTTCCGCACCGTGACACCATCCTTCATCTTCAAGAGAAATAACCTCTTCATGGCATGCATCTTTTTGATACCCGATGGTTGCTCAAAAAATTGCCCCAAAGTGCTCCAAAGTTCATAAGCGGTCTTGCATTGATAAACATTAAACAATCTAGATGGTGAAATACATGGCCTTATCACCGACAAGCATTTCCGATCAAGAGACTTACATTCTTCATCACTCATAGATGAAGGTTTAGCATCCTCCCCCAATAGTGGTAGATCCAACTCCTTATAGACAAGATGATCCTCCATTATGATCTTCTATATTGGCCAATTGTCCTCCTTGAGCTTTTCAAACTCCATTGCCTTGTCCATAGCTATGAGACCAAGTCGCCGCCAATACAAGCTTCAATTCTCTCAATTGCAAGCTTAGACGACCACCACACTCCTAGAACTAAGTTCTGATACCAATTGTTTCGAGTGAGGAAGCGCGGAACGAGTGTGGCAATTTGTCGAACACTTGATGTGCAACTTCACCAACACCTAGCAATATCACAATGGATGGGCAATACAAAGAGCACATATAACCATTCACACAAGAATATAATGGAGACACCAAATTTAACTTGGTTCGGCCAAGAAAATCCTACATCTACGGGAGGACAATGCTTCACTAAAACTTGGGGGATTACAAGAGCAACAATGAGGAAACAATGGCTTAAACCAAGCCACAAGAGAAATACAAGAGTAACAAATTCCCCTCACCTCCAAACACCAAGGAATGCACCTTAACAAGATGAGATCTAGGGTTTCTTCTTCTCTTTTTCACCTTCTCCTTTCTTTCTTCACATGCTCTCACAAGACTCTCTCTTATCTTACAACCCAACAAACATAACCCTATATTAACCATAGAGAAATCTAGACCGTTGGATTAAAAGAGATAAAGATTTGGCTTCATCCTAATGATAAACCATATCCCAAGGAAAGCCAATATTTAACACAGCCAACTACATGCATACACGGAGTGCATGTGAGGAACAAGAGTCCAAGTCTAATTACAAATGAGAGCATCATATTCGTCCTGCATCGCTTTAACCAATGACGATCCTTTGCTGCCTACTTGTAAGTGGTGGGCTCAACTGGACAACTTTTAAAATCAGCAAGAAGAGTTGAAGCCACTGGATGATGTGTGGCAAGATAGACTTTGGGCTGACGAGTTTCACCCTTGGTCATAGCGGTCATTGAATTAATGTTGATTGGAAGTGATGGAACAGACAACATTCTGGGCATCAACTATATCAGTAGAAGCAGCGGTGGCATTAGAATAGGGACTTGAGGAATCAGCTGGAGGATCTTTCGTTGGAATAGACGATAGTGGTGCAAGCCTCATTCCAAACTCAGCTAAGGACTTGGACAACGAAGGTAGTTTCTTTATTCGAAAGTGTGTAGTTCTTTGACTTTGAGACTGTAGTACAAAATTATCAAACAGAAATGTAGATTCATCAAGGCATTTGTACCCTTTTTTGTGTTGATGAGTCTAACCCAGAAACACACACCACATAGATTTATAGTAGAGCTTATCACGTCTAAAGGAGTTAGACGTGGGAAGCAAGCAGAACTAAAACTTTCAAATGATTATAGTCCAGGCCGATTACCAAAGACTCAAAGAGTACCTCAAAGGGTAAGCAACTTTCAACGGTTTGTAGGGAAGCCAATTTATAAGTAGGACAACAGTAGTGAATGCAAAATTCCAATAAGTTCCAGGTACTTTACCATGGGCCAACAAAGGGGTTAATTACTCATATGGTCCCTTAACTATACACTAGATATAACTAGCTCACTCAGCCCCTTTGCTGCCATGTCGTTTTCTTTTTAATCAGCAATCAATTACAGGAACTTTTCTATTACAATATGTAAGTTGGAGGATTTTTTTTGTTACAAATTTAAGACTAAGAACTGGATTGGGAATATGGCAAAGTTGAGAGACCATCTGAGTAACTCACTAACAAAATGAGACTTGTTTCCACAGCATGTCATTGTTTCCTTTAGCTAAACCATTTTACTCTCTAGAGTATCAGGGCAAAAAATCAAATGTGTGATGCCACGGACATAAGGAAGGCCTGAAGTGAAGTACTTGTGAACTCACCTCCTCCATTTGTTTGTATAACTTTGACACAAGAATTAAATTTATTTTCAACAAATGGAATAAACTAATTAAAGATGAAGCCCACTTCAGATTTGCAATGTAGAGGAAAATACCAAGTAAAATGAGAGCATTCATCAATAATAATGAGATAAAAATGATAGCCTTCAATAAATGAAGTGGGGGCACGCTGTAGGAGTTCAAGACGATGCTAAGAGAGATCTTAGGAAGAAGAGAAAGATATAAAAGTTTTAGTATTACATCTTCAACCTTTTACCAAATTATAACCAACTAAGCCCCATATATAGGCTTTACAAACAAACCTTTCTATCTACCCTCATAATTGCATGTCTACTAACCTTTCATATTCTCATACAACATTCACATTCCAACACAACCTTTCACATTCTCATAACTCATAATAATAACTCTACACACCTCACTCTTGATTTAATATTTAAGTTTAAACTTCCAACATCCCCCCTTAAACTTAAATATTTAATTATCTTTTTTCTTTCTTCTTCTTCCTCCTTTATCTGCTTCTTTCTTTTTCTCTTCTTTTTCTTCTTTCTTCTTCTTCTTTCTTCCTTTACTTCTTCTTTCTTTTTCCCTCTTTTTCTTCATCTTCCTTTCTTGTCTTGATTCTTTTGCAATCATTTCATTGAGTTCCTTTTTCTTTCTAAACTCGTGTTTTCCGTACCAATTTTCATACACAATTTTTACTGCAAAACATTGCAAGTGATTAAGGTCGACTTTCCCGTAGTGATACTTAATCGGTGGTAACTCCAGTTTCTCTAAGATCTCCTTAAGCAACGCCTTGAATTGCACCGTCACTACAACGAATCTTCCATCTTCCATTTCTTCTTCTTTGGACTTGTACTCTATGAGTCTCAGCGGTCCCTCTTTCTCCTCGATATTGGACTTGTACCCGTTGGGTCTCAGCGGTCCTTCCTTCTTTGGATCGATCTTCCTTGGCTCTAATACCACTTGTAGGAGTTCAAGACGATGCTAAGAGAGATCTTAGGAAGAGGAAGAAGAGAAAGATATAAAAGCTTTAGTATTACATCTTCAACCTCTTACCAAATTACAACCAACTAAGCCCCATACATAGGCTTTACAAACAAACCTTTCTATCTACCCTCATAATTGCATGTCTACCAACCTTTCATATTCTCATACAACCTTCACATTCCAACACAACCTTTCACATTCCCATAACTCATAATAACAACTCTACACACCTCACTCTTGATTTAATATTTAAGTTTAAACTTCCAACACACGCCACATTCATCACTATACAAGGTGTGTAAACTTACATAGAATAGGTTTGGATGGCTTGCCAAGTTTACAACTATTACAAAGCAACTTTATTTGGATCTAGAAGAGGATAAAGATCCTTCAAAACATGAAAAGAAGGGCGTCCCAAACGAGCATACCACACATTGCCATCAGCTTTATTTGAGAAATAGCCTTAGGAAGAGTAAGAAGGAGAGCCTTTGCTACCACCAACTGGATAAAGGCCTCCACACCCCGGTCCCTCAAGTAAGATCAGCCTCATCTTTAGGTCGCTAACCACAAAACCATTGATAAAATATAAATAACAACAATTTTCTCTTGTAAACTGAGACACGTTGAGTAAATTTTTGCATAAGTCTGACACAATCAAAGTATGTCCAAGTTTAAAAAGGTGTTAGGAATTGAAACACAACTAGTGTGATAGATTTGAAGGCCAACACCATCACCAATTTGGACACGATTAGGGCCTGAGTAAGGAACCATATCTTCGGCAGAGTTAGAGTCTTGAGTCATATGATTAGTATCTCCTGTATCAGGATACAACATAGAATTTGTCGGGTTAGCAACTTGTATTGCAACAAAAGATTAAACCATATTTGGAGTTGAGTCATCCTGAGCAAGATAATAATTAGCCTTGTGGTTAAGTCCACCACATTTGAAACATTGATAGGTCTAGTGGCAGTAGAGGAAGAAGGCTGCCCCAACCCTTTCTTTCCTCTTTGAACAAGGCCGTGAGAGGATTATGTATGCCCTCCAGAGTATCCAAAACCACAACCCCGATTATGATGACCACCAGATTTTGTGTCATCCCTACCAGAACCTTTAGCATAATAGAACGTAATAGCATCGAAAGCAAATGCTTGAAGGCGTTGAATACGCATTTCAAAGTCCAAAAGGCTTGCGGTTACCTTATCAACATAAGGTAGA
Source organism: Dioscorea zingiberensis (assembly GCA_026586065.1). Taxonomy (NCBI): domain Eukaryota; kingdom Viridiplantae; phylum Streptophyta; class Magnoliopsida; order Dioscoreales; family Dioscoreaceae; genus Dioscorea; species Dioscorea zingiberensis. Next base: position 33,780 of record JAGGNH010000038.1, on the reverse strand, counting down.
TCAAGAGGTCTATTGGTATCTCGGTCCCTACAAGAATTCCAATGATCAAAATGTCTTGGGTTTGATTCACGGGTGATGGCATATTTTTGGGAGTGTGAGCAATGGTTGTGGCGGGTGGTCCCAGTGCCCACGTGTGCGCAAGCCTCATCCTCATCATGTATGCTCCGCTAAGTAGACCTTTAGTGCATGTTGAAGTCACAACAAAATCGAATTCTGAACCAAGGCTTTTAAGAATCCAAGGGATAAGATCATCATCACAAATTGGTTTCCAAGCACTAGCAAGTGCTAAAGCAATCGACTTGGCTCATTGAACATAGTCAAAGATAAACTTAGATCTCTTTTGCAAGTTATGTAGTTCAGCCCGCATGTGTTAAATACATGAACATGTATGTGTCCTGTACACGATTTTTAGAGAACTCCAAACTTCATGGGTAGTTTGACAATTGATTACCTGTAAGAGCACACCATCTGAAATAAAACTAAGCAGTCAAGTAAGCACCATTTGATCTAAGTGAAGTCATTGAAGGACTTCATCGGAGTCATCCATACCCTCTGGAAGACCAATAGATCCATTAACAAAGCCAAGTAAGTGGTGACATCGAAGCATCGGAAGAACTTGCATCTTCCAAAAAAGATAATTGGTGAAAAGAAACTTGAACGAAATCTCGAGTGATAAACTTTACCACGGGAAGGAGGAACATCCATTGTTGCTATTAGTGGTAGAAGAGAATGATGACATAATCGGTGCAACAAGAGTAGATGAGGCCACAAGGAAGAATTTTTTTTTTAAAAAAAGAAAGAGTTTCCCATGAAGCTCTGATACCATTTGAGGAAAGCAACTTTATGGTGATGGATGCCTTGGATGCATGAATTTATTAAAAGAATGAGATCAAAGAATTACATTTATTTGGGATTGAAATCCCAAGATTTTAGCTAATTACAAAATAGTTAAAAATAGAAATAAATGACTTTACGAATTCACACCATATAATCATATCAAGATTAACATCAGTCAATTTTATAACAAATACATAATCAAAAAGGCCACAATAAGATCATTTACTTGCTCTATTAGATAAGGCCACAATAAAGCCTACATAAGTAAGAAGTGGAGGGTAGGCTACATGCTGAATAGTAACAATTGCACTTGTTGACACTACTTTTCAATTTTTTATTTAAAAAGATTTTTTTAAACACATTTGGTAACTAATTTTCAAAAAATAATGACCCAAACATTATATTGATTTATTAATATGGGGGTTCCTATTTAATAGCTATATAAATTATGGAGCAGAGAGGTGATGATATAGAGAATGGTAATTATTAAAGCTTTTTCGGCTGACACTCTTGGTTTTATTGAGTGTCCCGCTGTGTAGAGCTTGTTGGTTGGAATAAGGATTCGAACTCTACCATGATCCTGAAGGTGAGGAGACGCTGTCTGAGAAAGCAGCGTTATTAAGCCTCACGACTTTCGAGAGGTGCTTGTCGCCTTTGTAAAAATATATATATATATATATATATATATATATTAAAGCTTTTTCATATTTTATCATATTTCATGAGTTTTTTTTCCATATTTTCTCATCATTATCATGTGTCCAGAACTCGATCAAGTTTCTCCGAGTTGTGCTTAAGAGATAACATCTAGTCAAATTCTTAGGGAGTACTTTTAGAAAATATCTTTCATAAAAGATGGTAATATGCCTCGGGACAATGATAGTATCACATTTATGGGTAATATATCATATATTATTTTGACATTATTAATTTGAGTTTGCATGAAATCAATCCAATTGCTCCAATGTCAGATTATTTATTTATTTTATTCATATATGCTTTTATTTAATCACAAATCAATAAATTTGTTATAAAAATAAGTTAGTCCAAGCAGCTTTACATTGACTTGAATTTGGTTTCAACATCATTGTTGTATTTTATTTATTTCTTTCTTTTTGGTGAGTTTCTTCTCATCATCTTGGCTTAATGCAACTCAAATTATGCCAAAATCAAGCAATCCTGACAAAGTTAAATATATAGATAACTTTTAAACAGAGAAACCAAATTATCTCTCAAATTGTAACACAAATAAAAATCAATCTGAAGTACAAAGGACCATTGGTCTAGCGGTATCTCAGGTCCCGTATATTATGTAATTCATTGACAAGATACTCCCAAAGCTTCAAAACCTTATCCCTCGTAGAAAAGGGGAATAGCTTTGGATAATTCAATTCACGATTGAGTCCTCATATCTCAGACGCGTACGATAAGAGATTAAGGACGCTTCAGCCATCTACGCCACACCCCTTGACACACCTTCTAAGAAGGTCTTTATGACCTATGTCCCAAAAAAAAAAAAAGAAATCAATTTGAAGTTCATAACATTCAATAATTTTTTTTTGTACTACAACAATTGGATACAACTTCCTACCTTTCTGATAAATTTATTAAACGAGAAATAATTAAGTGGAACCGGTTCCACCATGGAACCAGATACGGGGTGAAACCACAATCACAACCTTGTCTCGAACTAAAAACAGAAAACATATCTCGAGACAAATCTATGACAACGATTGTCAATTTTATGTGAAACCGGTTCTATTGGATTATTTCTCTTATTAAACAGACTTCACAATTCAACTATAGCAATCAACTCTCTCTTAAAATCATCCAAATCAACAGTTTAGAATAATTTTCTAATTATGTGTACAAGTAGCATTACTTAGATCTGAACCAAAAGCACAATACTCCTGAGACTAAATCTTGTATTATTAGAGTCCACTATGACTTATCCAAAAATGATAGGTTAGGAACACCTAAAAGAGAGAGAGACATATGAATCTATGATAGATTGATCTCGGGGGCGGCCAAAAGGACTACAATGAACGAACCGGTATAGAGACCCAGCCCTTTTAACTCGCACGCCTTTTTCCATCTCGCCTTCTTTCCTTCTTCGACCCGGCCCTCTCCTCCTCCCTCGTTCTCTCGGTCTCGCTTTCGCTCTCTCAATATCCCGTTCCTCTGCCCTGGTCTTGGTTTGATCGCTAGAGCGAGGAGGGGACGGCGGAGCTCTTAGGAGACGATGCGATCGGATGAAGAGGAGAGTGACGAGGAGTCGGAGAAGGGAAGGAGGAGTTGGGCCGGAGTTGGCCCCGGCGGCCACTGATGGCTCTGCAAATGGCATGGCAGCAGACGCACCAGCAGCGACGGAAAGCACCTCTTGGGCTCAGGAATCTCGGCAACACCTGCTACCTCAATAGCGTCCTCCAGTGTCTCTGCTACACCCCGCCCCTAGGGCAGTTCTGCCTCTCGTCTCAGCACTCTTCACGATGTACGTGCTTATCCTTGTTCGCGTCTTGAATCGTTGTATGTATGTTGTTGCCCTCTTTGATTTTCATCAATTGGATCGATTTCTTGGCAGGCAAGAACTGGGCGGTTGGCGGGGAGAAGGAGTGCCCCTTCTGCATCCTGGAGCGGCAGATCACGCGGTGCCTGAGCGCCGAGGGGTCTCTCGAGGCCCCGTCCAAGATCTACAAGTGCCTCACCCTCTTTGCGGAGTCCTTCCGCGGGGGCCGCCAGGAGGACGCTCATGAGTTCCTCCGGTATGTCATTGACGCCTGCCACAACACCTGTCTGAAGCTTCTCAGCAAGTCCGCTGCGGGAAAGGAGAATGCGAGTCCAGGGGCCTCCGGAGCAAAGTATGGCACTGTGATGAGGGAGATCTTTCGTGGAGCATTGCTTAGCCAGGTGAAGTGCCTTTCTTGCAAGGGAGAGTCTAACAAGACCGACGAGATGATGGACATCAGCCTTGACCTCTTCCAGAGCTTCTCTCTCAATGATGCACTCCAGCCGCTTCTTCCAGCCTGAGATTCTTGACGGAACCAACAAGTACAGTTGCAGCAAGTAAGCATTTAGTGATGTTGTTTTCATAGTTTCTCGTGAATAACAAGATCATCAGTCTGAGCTTGATCTTTTACTGTTTTTAGTTGTAAGAAGCTTTCAGTGGCCAGGAAGCAGATGTTCATACTTCGTGCTCCCAATGTTCTTGTCATCCAGCTCAAGGTAGCTCTGTCCTTGTGATTCATAAGGTTTCTGTTTTGGTATCCGAGTATTTTTTGCTAACTTGGTGTCGCAATTTTGTTTAGAGATTTGAGCCTATTCATGGTGGGAAGATCAACCGGAATATTGACTTTGAGGAGGGTTTAGTACTTTCCAAATTTATGTCTGTTCGAAGTCAGGTGCGTCTATTCCCATTCTTCAAGGTTGTCATCAGTGGTTTAGTTTGTCGATAGTGATAATATCTACATCTATATCTATATTTATATACATTCATATCTTCCTAGAAATATCTCTGTACGTTCATCGGATTTCATCTTTTATCTTGGAGATAAAATCAGACGTCTTGTGATCTGTGAAATGGTTCAATTGTTTGTGCATTTTGCTCAGTGAATTTTTTTTTGCAGTCCTCCTATGTAGGTCATAGTGTTTTTGGAGTTGAATAATTGGACATATGGGCTTCCTTCTTCTGTTATACAAAATCGATTAGAACAATTCAATCATGAAAATTTTCCAAGAGCCTAACCATTGTTAATTGTCTTTGCTGTATGAAAAATAATTCCAAGCCTCAAACACATTATTGTAACATTAAAATTGTATCTAAGAGGTATTTATTTTCTTATTCTGCTCTGACTTTGAGCATCAAGAAATTGCTGTAGATCATCATTAAGAATATAAGATAAACCTGGCTGAAATTATTTGTTTCCATTTTTTGTGCTTTAAATGAACTTTTTAGACCTTGTGAAGAAATATTGCTAAAGAAAACACACACACACACACACACACACAAACATTGAATCGACCTCTGATTTGCACATTGTGCACATATTCAAGAAGAATTTTTAACAAGTTGAGCATGTATTTAAGTTGCTGGCTTTCTTCTAGAATGTGAGGGTATTTTACTATATTAAAGTATTTTGAGGGTTCTTTTTTTTCATGTCATCTGATTCATCATTATACTCAATGCAGGATCCACAGCCTGAATACAGTCTTTTTGGCAGCATCGTGCATTCTGGTTACTCACGGGATGCTGGACATTACTATGCATATGTCAAGGTTTCTCCTTTCACAAGTTTGTGTTTATATTTGATCCCAGGTCCAGACTCATGGAATCATAATACTTGCATTGACACATTGTTTTGATTAGAAATTTTTTGTTATATCTGTAGGATGCTTCAGGTCGCTGGTATCGCTGCAATGATGCTCATGTTTCGCCCTCATGCTCGCAGGAGGTTTTGTCGGAGAAGGTTTACATTCTTTTCTACATTCGTAGTAACCAAAGCCCAAGTTCTGGTAAACCTGGTTTATCAAGCAAATGCTGGGAAGTTTTCTGATTGCCAAAAGACTGCTGTGCAGAAGCCTACTGAAAATTCTTCCAAACCACCTATAAAACAGAATGGGGTATTTTCCTCTATGAAGGGTGCTTCCAACCTTAGTGAATAAACAGCCTCCAAGTCCTAGTACACAAATCAAGCCCGTAGCATGAAAAGTTTTGGGATAAAAGTGTTGCTTCAAATGGAAATGGGAACCACATTCATCATGATGGGCGAATGGAAGGTTTAATGTCCTTGAAGAAGCACAAACTGATAAAAAGAATAAAGTTCTACCTACAGGCTGTGTTATGGATGGATCTAGAATAGTGCAAAGGTCAAAGACATTTGCCACATCCGCATTAATGGTACTAATGGGGAGTCTTTCATCTAGTCTGGTCGCATCATAATAAACAACAGATGTCATCAACTCCAAATGGTAATGTATCGAAGTGCCAACTAAAGGTAAAAGAACATGGCACTAATGGGACTCATATTGTGGCTACTTCAAGAGGTGAAAATGATTGTGACCATGCATCTGGCAACATGATCTCTGGTATGAAGAGAAAATCATCCAATGATAACATGCCTGAAACCTCATTTCAGTTTGGCCAGAAATCTTGGGATTTGACGGGAAAATATGGGCAATTGCAAAACACATACCAGAGTAAACATTCTCCTGAAGGACTTGAGAAGTTTAAAGAAGTGTAATGCTTCACTTTTTCCCTTTAATTTCAGTTTGTTAATGCAATTGGGTTATGTCAGTCTCATGATTTATTCTTTTTTTTTCCTCATTTTTTGAGGAACATCTCCAGATGTATTATTGTGGAAAAATAAACCTTTTGTGTCCATATGTTGTCTTCTTAATACCCCTTATTTTAATCCATGGTCTACTAAGAGGAAAGTGATTCTCTGCTTTTTGTGCTTATATGATCAAATACAATGGCCTATTTTATGATAAGCAACAATTTGTACCAACTTCAAATACATTTTGTTTTACTTTCACTACTACATAATTTCCCCTAATGAGATTGATACTTTTCAGGATCGGTGAAGAGATTCGTTCAGATTTGCAATCATGTGGTTGGGTGGATAAAGTAGATGCTTTCATGAGCATCAGAAAGAAGTTCTGTAGATTGACAATGGACAAGCTTCCTGGTGATACTGAATTAAGGTCAGTAAAGTTCTTTTGCAAAAAATCTGTCATATGTCCTTATCTTTTGAATGGCTCAAAGTGTTCTAGTTCCTTCTTGGTTGGTGTATCTTGTAATTTTTTCCATTGAGTTTTACATGCACTTGAATGTTTATGGTTCAAATATCCAAAGGCAAATTACAAAACGCTATGTATGGATTACTTTGTCTCTCAACTGGTATAATTAGTACCTTGGAAAATGAAATAATTTCATATGAAGTGATGGATATGTGATGTGCTGCGCAGGATTAGGATAAGTTGCTTATATTTTTTGTCAATTGTTTTATCAAATGGATATCGTCCCTATAGTACAATCAACATACTAGTTAGAAATTCCTCTGTACCTCTGTGTTGTGGATTTTATAGAATTGGTTTCTATTATAGTTAAATGACAGGAGTAATTGGAAGTTAAATTTTAGTTGGTCCTCTCTATCATCAACTTAGTTCAATAGTAAATCTGAAGCTAACATTGTGATAACTTCAGGACTAGTTTCTTCTGTTGGCAGAGATCAAGGGTCCTTATATTCATTAAGCATGTTGCCTTGAAATATGGCAGAACCAATGCAAGGATGTTGGATTGTTTCATGTTGTAACACTCTACTACCATGAATTGCTTTTGCAGAATTAGAATCCAAATGAAGTCTTAAGGAGAAAATTCTTTTAAATATTTTGAAGAAATTCTGTTATTTTTAATGCTGGAAAGTTGGCAAATTTCTATAACATTGATAGTTATGAATAAAAGAACATACGAGAAAAATGTGTTTAGTAAGAAAGTTGAATATTAAATGCAAAAGAAGACAAATCATGACTTACATAACAAGAGTTTATTTGGCATATGTAAGAACTGTTTAGAACAATCAACAGTTACATGATTGTTTCTTTAGTTCTATTTTTTATTGCACAATATGATGGATCAATGGGCCTGGATTGTTCAATGTCTCTAATCCACAATAATTTTGATTTTTTTTGCTTAACCGGATTGAAACTCTCAATATGGCAAGCCTCTGCAATTGCTTTATAGTGAGCCAAGGAATTTTCAGTATTTCAACTCAAAAGTACTTAGTTTAGTGCTATGTCCTGTATGTTCTTGGTATAAACAATGTACCTTATATTCTATGACTTCAATATGTAGGTATGAACCATTTTGGTTATCTCAATACCGACTATCCGTACATTCCTTGGTGCCCTAAACTCATAGTACTTTGTTTAGAGTGTTCCTTTGTTTATAGTGTTCCTTGTAAGTTGTTTGTAACATTCATGATTAACAATACAACCTTGATTTGTAAGAATGCGGAAAATTTCCAAGTGCATCATAAATAGTTGTTTTTTTAGTTTACTAAAGGTTTCAATTTTTAAGCTTTTATGAATTTCCAAGTTTAGAATATTACATGTCATGGGAGGCTTTCTTTCTTGGAATTTATTTCATTTGAAAGAATAGTTGGTCAACATGGAGATATAGTAAAATACTCCAAAAGGTTTATTTATCCCGAATCGTAATAATATGTAGAAAGCATTACAACAACAACTAAGCCTTAATCCCATACTAGATGGGATCGACTATATGGATTCTTTATTCCACGCCGCTTCAAAAGGTGAAGATCCTGTCAATATCTAATTTACGTAGATCCTGATACTCATCTCTTTTCACGTAATCTTAGGTCTACATTTATCCTTCTTCGCTTCTTCTATTACTACGCTTATCACATTTTTAACTGTGGCATCCTGGGGTTTACGATGCACGTGTCCAAACCATCTTAAACACCATTCTCTTATTTTATATTCAATTAGTGCGATATGCACCTTCTTTTGGATATGCTCATTTCTAACCTTGTCCAATCTTGTATGACTACTCATCTACCTTAATATCCTCATTTCTGCCACATTCATCTTATGTATTTATTGAACTTTAGTTGCTTAACACTTACCCCCGTATAGCATGACAGGTCTAACTGTGATTCTATAGAACTTTTATTTCACTTTGTTAGTCATCTTCATATCACATAACACACTCGTAGCACTTCTTAATTTCAATCACCCTATTTTGATTCTATGGAATGCATCTTCATTATCATCCCATCCTCCTAGAAAATAGAACCTAGATCTTAAAATGGTTACACTTAGGCACTATTATCTCACCTAGTGTCACTCCCCTTCATCTCTCGTACTTTGACTAAAATTACCATGCATATAATTTTATCTCTCAATTTCAATCTTTTATAACCACTCAAGAGTGTACCTCCACAATTTTAACATCTAATTAATTCCATTTCAAATCTCGTCAACTATGACAATATCATCTGCAAACAATATACATTATGGGATGTTATTTTGAATACAACTAGTTGACTCATCCATCACAGAAAGAAACAAGTATAGGTTCAAGGCCGATCCCTGATGTAAACCCTTTGTTATTGGAAACTCCTTTATATCTCCTCCAATTGTTCTCATACTCGTAACTGCTTCTTCGTACATATCCTTAATAACATTTATATATTTAACATAAATATTTTTCTTCTCCAACACCCACTAAAGAACTTGTCTCGGTACTCTATCATATGCTTTCTTTAGGTCAATAAAAACCATATGGAGATCTTTCTTCTTCTATCTATAGATCTTCATCAAGCTCTTTAGCAAATGAATAACTTCTGTTGTAGATCTAACAGATATAAAGCCAAATTGGTTCTCTGACACCTTCATAATATCCGTAAGTCGATACTTTATTATCATCTCCCAGAGTTTCATCGTGTAGCTCATTAACTTAATGTTATGGTAGTTGGTGTAATTTTGAATATCCCTCATATTTTTATGTATAGGAACTATAATGTTCTTTCTCCAATCGTTTGACATCTTTCCCCTGCTTAGTATAGAGTTAAAAAGTTTGGTCAATCATAATACCCCAACTTTACCAAGAAATTTTCAAACTTCAATCTAATACCATCCTGCCTTTATTTTTTCAGTGTTTCCTCGACCTCACTAATCATGATTTTACGCGGTATAACTAAGGTTCCTCTCCACTCACCTGATGCATAAAAATCTAGAAAGTTATCATCATAACTCAGATTGAATAAAGTGATCAAAATAAATTTTCTCCATCTTTCCTCGATTTCCTTATCTCTCATAAGACTTATTGAGACTCATCCTTAATGCATTCTGACTCTTTGCCTACGCTATTTCCTTTCATATCTCTTAACCGCGCTATCTTATACATTTCTTTTTCCCTTTCTCGCTTCCTAACTTTAGATACAAATAGGCTAAAGGTTTACCTCTGGTCTCTTAACCCTTTTTTTTGCCTTTTTTTTTGCCTTATATTTTTTTCAAATTATTCCCTATCCTAAGATTTGGGTAACTTTATATACTAATATTTTTTCTCTTTAATAGCCTTTTGTACCTCACATTCCACCACCATGATTCATGTGATCGAGATCCTAATCCCTTAGAGACCCCTAGGACTTCACTCCCTACATTCTTAATATGATTCTCATTTCTTTTATAAGGTGTTTGCATCATCTTCCATGTCTCAGACTGCCTTTTCCCATATTTTATTCATAAATACTAATTAGTTGGTCTTTTTTAAAGCTCACTATTTAATCCTATGCTGCCTAACCCTCTTTTTTTTCTTCATTATACCATTTTTCTTCACATCCAACACCACTAACCTATACTGGGCCAGGTATAACCTTACAGTCTTTACATATCGACTTATCCATTCTTTTATAACAAGGAAGTTTATCTGACTACAATCACCTCTATTCTTAAAGGTAATCAAGTATGATTCCTTTTTCTTAAAGCACGTGTTGGTCAATACCAAGTCATGAGCCAAAGTAAAATCTAATATAGATTTTTCTTTCTCGTTCCTATTATCATATTCATAACCTCCATGTACTCTTTCATCAAATACCTACCGAAATTCTACCCATATGCCCATTAAGATCTCCTCCAATAAAAAGCTTTTGCATACTCTAATCCCGAGAACTACCCCATCCAAATCAATATATAGCTTAGAAGATGCCCTCGAGCTCCCGCCAGGGGCATACTCACTCACTATATCGATTGTCTCTTCTCTCAACACTAGCCTCAAATGTATAATCCTATCTCCTACCATTTTCACTTCAACCACTTTGTCCTTTCATTCTTGGTTCTATAATAATACTCACTTTATTCCTATGTTTATCTCCTCCACATTACCATAATTTATAGCGTGCGTTACCAACCTCTTTAGCATTGTTTTCTATCCATTTAGTCTCTTGCAAACACATTGTATCTATTCTTCTCCTTTTTAGAGTGTCTACTAACTCCATAGATTTTCCTATCAAAGATCCTATATTCTAACTATCAATCATAATTCTACTCTCATGGACTAATGTCTTTACTTGTATCCGTCCATTAAGATGCGAGGACCCTTGCTTATTTATCACATCCGAGTGCCGATGTGGCGGGACTAACTTCTTTACCTACACCCGTCCCACGATGCGAACCCTTTTATACTCCATCACACTGGGGCATGATATGATAGAACCCTTTGCTTATTTAACACTACATCCTGGTGCGTTGTAGTGCGTGCCTAGGTGGACACGTCCCAACGGTATAAATCAAAGAATTCATATTAGAAGTGTGACTTAGTTTTATGCTGGTTGTCAACCTATCGCAACTCTCCTTATTTTCTGGGCTTGCGACCGGCTATGCTTGCATACGCTCGCATGAGCGGAGTTATTATAAAGAAAACATTAATGATAATAAAATCAAAGACGGGATCCTCTTTTTTTTCCCTTTGCATAGAATAATGTTGGTATAAATTTTTTGGAAGCCATAAAGATTTGGATAAAGAGGTGGAGTTTTTGAAGTAGATAGGTAAGGAGATATATATTAAAATGTTCTCAAATTTTGTCAGATCTGATTTTTGGAACTTTATGGGCTACTTTGAAAACAAAAGTTACTAAAAGGACATGGATTATGAAATGACATACTAACCAATTTAGTAGTGTATATTTTGGAATTAGTTTATGAAATCAGATCCGACAAAATTTGAGAGATTTTTAATTCATCTATGGTATGGCTCAACCAAAATAACTTTATAAATAAATGAGAAATTAAATGATGTCTTCACCTGATTGAGATTTTGTTGAAAATAAATAGATTAGCTAAGATTTCTTCTTTTATATGTTTGTTGTAGCAATTTCCACTTTGACGAAACTATCAACTAAGCAAACTGCATACTATACTTTGCTTAAACTTTATTTTACGACATGGAATGTGGTTTACATATGTTATATTTTTCACTTTTTTAAGGGGGTGTTTGGATTGGCTTTTGAAAAAAAGCACTTTTTTTGAGTTTGCTAGAAGGACTTTGAAAAAAAGGACTTCTGAGAGTAAGTTAAGCGCTTTTGCCATTTTTATGTTTGGGTATGTTAATCCAGAAGAACTTTTATAATAATAAAAAATAATAAAAATAAATAATAAAAATAGTAATAATGGTATGTTAGTAATTGACCCTTTTCAAAATAGATTTAAAAAGGTTTCAGAAGGATGTTTTGATAATTAACACTTTCTAAAACAACTTCTACAAAATGGCTTTTTTCAGAAGCACCAAACCATTGGCTTCTGAAAAAAGCACTTATGGGGCTTTTTTTAGTGCTTCTGTTTTTTTTAGAAACCCATCCAAACACATTTCTTTTCTCCAGAAGTGCTTCTGGAGTAATCACTGAAATTTTCACCCCTTAAGTTTATTTTCTAAAGTAATCACTGAAGTTTTGCATGATATTCTATTTAAATGTAGATTTATAGTTATAAAAGGTGTCCATCTATCATTATGTGTGAATTATGATTATATATGTATATACTTCTTTATATTTTATTATATTGTATATGTATGTGCAAGCACTTGTTTAGAACCTCCACTTTGATTCCCTACTTTGCTAGTTATGTAAGGAGTTTTACCTACCTAACTTTCTATAGAATCTTGTTTAGAACCTCCACTTTTACATACACACTCACTGGTGTAATTACTCACCTAACTTTCTATAGAATCTTGTTTAGAACCTCCACTTTGATTCCTGCCTTGCTAGTTATGTAAGGAGTTTTACTCCTTACTGTTTCCTTTAGAGTTATTCTTCATTTTTTGCTTATTCAAAGCTAAAAAGTTGTGGATCCAAGAGAGAAGCAAATTGATTAGCCACTAGAAGCAACCTATAGGTGGCATCATAGAAATCTGATAATGAGGCATGTTACTGATTGCTAATGAGTAATTACTCACAATTAATAAAAAATATAGCTCCTCAATTACTTTGTCTTTTGCTGGACTTATGTCAGCCACATCCCTAAAGTAGATATCATGCTAAGTATGGACAACTTGAAAACCTGTGCTTACTATGGTTTGGAAAAAGGTAACCTTCAGCGATGAGCTGTGTAAGCTTTCTACTAAAATGATATTCATGACCTTCACACAAACTAGATTGTTTAGATAGCTTCAATTCTAAGCTCAATAGAAAGGATTACACCCATTATTCATGAAAGTTGTGGTAACGCAAAGATGGCTATATTATCCAAAAGCCCATTAAGGTGTTAGTTTCTTAAGGTATTGCCATTAGGTCACCAAAGGATAAATCCATGAATACCATCAAAAGTAGAAACATCGAAACTTTAATTTGTCCATTACTATTGATTGGTGTAAATGGAACTTGATCAAGTTGATGCCTTTGACTTTGTTTGGAAAGATTGTAGACAACTCAAACCCAGAAAGAATCTAGTTTTGAGCTGAGGTTGCTCAGGCTTATTTTGTTTTGATTCAACAGAACATGAGCCACTTGAATTGTTTAATCCATCGTGGTTCAGTTGAAGGGAATGTGTGTGTGTGTGTGTGTGTGTGTGTGTGGGCTTGTGTACACCACAGGCACCAAAAATTTGTATTTCAGTACATTTCACTATACATGCTTATGCTTACGATCTATTGTTTGTCATAATACAGGAAGCTGTTGATTGATTAGTGATGCCAGGAATGCCTTTTATTCCCTCAGATTCCAGAGTCACTAAAAGAGAACCTCATTGGACGAGTAGCAAATTTTTTCACAAAGGAAACTTGTATTCCAAAGAAGAAGGTTGAGCTGCCTTGAATGGTATGACTATTGTTTAAATTCCTTTGATGATCTTTTTCCTCCTATTGCTTTGTTTGTTGCTTGTTCCTCTCGAGAAACACCTGTAGTAAAATATCTGATTAAAAAGTTGATGGTTTTCCAGCTTCTTGTGCTTCTGCTCTGGTGCATTCTGTATCTTGATTATGCAAGGTCTGAAGGCACATTTCTCTTGTTCAGAACAAAAGACTAACGGCTGTAGTTTTCAGTGAAAGTTTGGAAAGGACAGAATACCAAATTGGGGATTCAAGGATCTTTTGCAGCTCTTCAAATTTTGTTAGGTCCGTGCTAAAATGTCCGACCTTTTTTTGTCAACCCTATGAGAATTTACTCAGGCGCATACCTATACCATTGTAGCAGAGATTGATTTTCCGAGTTATATCCATGTAAGATATCCATTTTGTTCATGTTGGTGGTCATCAAATCAAGGAAATTTGTAATTTTTACGTCATCTGATATTATATTCAATGGTTAGAGTTAGTCGATGAGTTAAAATGATGACCCTTGTTCAACTACCATAAATATTTTGATGTCCTCATAAACCATCCTTTTATTCATCAAATATTCTGTCTTAAGTGATGAATCAGGTTTGATATTTCTTCTTTTTTTGACATGAAGAGTCCTTGGACAAGTGGCCAGTGATTAGTACTAAGTCAAAGGACATGTACAGTCCTCAAGTATGAGACAATAGTAGCCGGGTGGGATTCAGGCACAATAATCGGCAATAAATCCCCACTCACGCTATCGCTTATAATCTCGTAAAAGTGTCTTCACCCGTGAATCAATCCGAGATTTCGATCAGTTAATTTTCACTTATGACCGAGATACCAATGTAATTCACTCGATTATTGGTGTTTTAGATATTTCTTTTGGTCTGATGATCATTTGGTTGTCCCTTTCTTTCTGGTAACATGGATGATTTAGTGCTGGGCTAAATCAGGTAAAAGGTAAAAGGTACTCCAAACTTTCACAGTTTTTTAAAACTTTATTCGGACTTTTTTAGTTTCTATGAAATTCTGCTATTTTCATATGAGAATAGGGCATATCACATTTTACCATTATTTTCTATTATAATAATAAAAAAACCCTGTTCCGGTGGTCTTGTAGAATGCGAAAATTTTGAAAATAAAAATAAAAACCAAACATTTTGGCGTCTGAATCATAGCCCAACAGAACAAGAGAAATATGCCAAGATTAAAATTTAGGGAATAATGATAGAGAAATACAAATATGGGGCCACACTAACAGTTCAAATCTCCAAGGAAGCATCATGACCAAGGCCATGGGGCATCTCTCCATACACACCACCGACTTCTCTTGTCCTCATCTATTGTACAACTTGGGATTTCAGTTCGTCTATGTCTAGAACAGCACAGTTGCTGATCACGCTTTAGAGCATCATGCCTGTAGTTGGAGTTCAAGTACTTTGGATGACTTATAAAAGCAACTGTTTTCCACCAAAGTTTGAGAGCCTAGGTAACACATGAAGTAACTGTACATCAGAATAAGCACCAAAATATTGAAATGCCACTGTTATTCAAAGAAGACTGATGCCATGTTCTTCAAAGCTTTGTTTAGTTGTGTGTTTAGATAACACATGAAGTAACATGTATTATAACTCGAGGAAAACATGTTATTTATATTGATAAAGCACTATAAATCTACTACATCAAGAATCCATATTGTTGATCTTGCTATAAACATGCAAAAAATACATATGGACCATATTGCTCTTGATATGGGTAATTATATGCCATATTTAGAATCCAATGAAGAATTTCAAATATATATATATATATATATATATATATATATATATATTCATGTTCATTGATTATTTAAATGGGTAGATCAGCATCACTGTGTGAGTTTGTGTGAGAAAGTGTTTCAAATACATAAAAGAGGTTTGAGAAACACGATGAAATATATTCATTGGATATCATTTACCTGCCAGTATATCCACATAGCGACCTTATGAGGCATCAGCCAGAAGTAGATTGCCAACTCAAGGGGACTGGAGGAGGAGTTGATTCTCTTGGCGCTTAGGGTAGCAGTGAAGTAATTTCCAAGTGTGGGGTGCTGAACTAAAATTCTAATGGAAAGATCATCTCCTGGTGAACTAGCATGTATATTCCAATTTCCTAGCATATCCTGCAATTAATTTCAAGGAATTCAATGATGACATAGAAATCATCTGGAAGAAAGCTTTAACTGCTATGTTAAAAGTGGGGACAATATAAAAAATTAAGCCATGGAAATTAAATACAAAAAGCTGAAAAATTAGCAAGAACGGAACTAATTGAGAGATGGTTTCAACTTTCAACACCACATTACATGAAAAATGTGGTTAACTGGCAGAACAATTAAGACAGATAACACACTGATAATCAAAACCAGGATAACTCAAGTAACTATACCTATGGATCTTATGCTTACTGAAGAAAACATCATTAAAAATTGTTAACAATATAAGGTGCAAAGGGGAGCTAGGTCCCCACAAAAAGCTGCATAACAAGTTTGGGGTGCTGGGTCCCCACAAAAAGCTGCAGCCATCTCTGAGTTGCTGGCATCTCGGATAACACAGCATCAAAAGGCACTGGGCTCATTTTCCGTGGAAGTTCAAATAGTAGTATTGCAGATGGCATAGCTATTAGATGCAAATAAAGGGCAGCCTAGTGTTACAAAGCTTCCGCTTATACGCAGAGTCTTGAAAAGGGTCAGATCACTATCCTGTTTTTATTTTTATTTTTTTGCAAGAGGCAGTTTTCACGACTCAACCCGTTCTCCTAGTGTCACGCGTGACAATTTTACCATCAAGGCCTAAGGCTCCCTTCCTATTAGATGCAAATACAACCATTGAAATATGCTAATCCCACCTACTCATCTTACTACCAATTAGACTTCTTAGCAAATCTACTAATTCCAATTACCCACTTCAATCTGACCATCTGTCTATGGGTGATATCTAGTAGGGAATTTGATTGTAATTTGACCATAAAGCAATCTTGACCTAACTAGAAGTCAATTTCATTCCCAATCATGTGAATCTTAACCTGAGTAATCCAAAACACAATTTGATTGCAATGTAGTAGAGTGGTCACACCTGTACATACAGGCACATACTCTAAATCACTGTTTTAGTACATTGTTGTCATTTCATCCCATGTTAATAGTTTCTCCAATACAGTATATGTTCTAAAACTAAAGTGACCAAAGTTATAGAATGATAAATTATCCTTCTCTCCATTCTCAGTCACTTCTACCAAGAGAAATGCAGCTGCAGTATATGAATGAATTCAATGCAAAACTCAAAATGTCCCTTTGCCCGAAACACATACAGATGAGCAAAGTGCTAACAAAAGGAACAACATACCATGAATGGACTGACATGCAGTGGCTTCGCAACCAAATCTGAATCTGGATCAAAAGTAAACAACACTCGCTCCCCCCACGGCGTGTTTGTCACCTGCTCCACAAAAAAAGAAGAAGAAGATCATCAAAGATGAATCTGAAAGACATTGCATTTCCCAGAGCTCACCTCAGCAATGCACATCTTGAGCTGTTGTGAAGACCCCTCGTCATAGCAATAGTAGACGCTGAGTGGGTTCTGCTCGTACCCCACGCTCGCTGGAATCGTCAGCAAGAATCTAGAATCCATGGAATTCCTTCCATTCACGCATTCATACATAAGAATTGAATTGATTGATTGAAATTTGAAGAAGAATCAGAGGGAATTACACTGGGCCGGTGGTTTGAGCGACCTCGCGAGCTCGATCAGCGGAAAGGCGGGAGGGCTGGAGGTGCGGAGCCCGGTCGAGATCGATGAGGGCGTAGCGGACGGTGTAGTCGAAGGCATGGCGGACGGGCCGCAGCCTGACGTGACGCACGAGCCCCTCGTAGAGCCGCACAGCTTCGTCGGCTTGGGAAGTCGCCGGAGTGGAGGGTGGTGCCGGCGAGAAGAGGAAGTGGGGAATCGATCGGAAGGCGAGGACGAGGGAGAGCAGCGAAGTTTTGGCCAATGTGCAGGCTATGGAGCCAAGCAAGTAGAAGCCTTCCATCGTCCCTTGCCTGCCTCTTTCGACACTGCCCACTGGTTAAGTGATAACCAAATGTGTTTTATATATATATATAGATATTTAAATTATTGTTTATTTTTTAATTAATTGCTAAATGACCATTTTTTTATCAAATTTCCATTGAATGGCATCTTTTATTTTATTGATCTTTCACTTGGAACATGAATAACACAAAACGATTTAAAAAATAATTAATTAACAACAACAGCTAACCCTTAATCCTATACTAAATGGGATCACCTATATAAATTCTCCGTCTCCGTGTCGTTATCTTAAAAACAAGGTCCGACTCAATATCTAATGTATGTTAAGTTCTTAGACACACACTCTTTCTCCATGTAATCCTAGATCTACTTCTACCCCTCTTTTTATCTTCTATTATTAAACTATCACATTTTCAACTGGGGAACTAAGATCTTTAATTTATTACTACGACGTGTCAAAACCATATCTTTAATAATCCCTTTATCTTATTTTATATCTTCACTACATACAACATACACCTTCACCAAATATGTTTATTTCTAATCTTATCCAATTTTGTATGAGCACTCACCCACCTTTTAACATCCCTATTTCGCCACACTCATCTTACTTAATACGTCAACTTTAAATTGCTTCAACGCCATTCCCGTAAAACATGTCTGATTTAACTTCCATTCTATAGAACTTTCCTTTCACTTTGTTAAACATCTTCATATCATATAACACACCGCCAAGATTTCTCCATTTAAGTAATCTTGTTTTGATTCTATGCTTTACATCTTCATCTATCATCCATAATCCTCAAAATGTAACCTAGATACTTAAAATAGTTACACTTGTGCATTACTTCACCCCACCTAATTTCCACTTCTCCTCTATCTCTCCTCCTTAGATTAAAATTATAAGCATATATATTACGCCTTACTTCTATTTAACCTAAAATCTCTACTTTGTTTCTCCACAATTCTAACTTCCTATTTAATTTAAAAAAATTAAAATGATCATGAGATGAATGAATATGGAAAGGAAGCCATAGTAGTTGATCCAGATACAGAGCTTTATAGCACCAGGTTATCTTTGTATTACCCGTTTGGTAAAGGAATTGGGCACCAAGTGAAATTGTGTTTAAAATTTTTTGAATTTTGGAGAGAAAATTTTAAGCTAAGGTATTTAAGGCTAATATATACAGGTGTCTTCCGTGTATTGGTTTGGATTTCAAAGAATCATTATTACATCTCTAAATTTTTATTAATTTTTTAACGGGAAAATAAGTGCATTGGAACCCGCACTAAGCCACTTGGTGCCCAATTCCTTTACCAAACGGACCTCGATGAAATATAATACCATGTTAAAAAACCCAAACCCAAAAAAAAAAAAAAAAAAAAAATGATGGGCCAGGCCATAGGAAGAATTGGGCCTTAAACAGAAGTGGTT
Organism: Dioscorea zingiberensis; assembly: GCA_026586065.1. Lineage (NCBI taxonomy): Eukaryota > Viridiplantae > Streptophyta > Magnoliopsida > Dioscoreales > Dioscoreaceae > Dioscorea > Dioscorea zingiberensis. The sequence continues at coordinate 14,606 of JAGGNH010000038.1, read as the reverse complement.
GGATGGTGGAAGCCACTCAAAGTCGGCGACCAAATTGAAGAAGAAACTAAAGCAGGAGGCTTCTTTAATTTCTTAGTCGTCGATGGGACCGAGGTTCCGGAGAGAATAACAACATCCCAGCCTCACACCACACTCCTCGACCGTTCCGCCCGAAATCCATTCTTCTCCTCTTCAACACCTCTCTCTCTCTCTATAAGCACCCAGTCTCTTCATTCCATTCCAAATCTCTCCATCTCTTCCTCCCGAGAATGGCGGGTGCTTTGCAGGCGGCGACGGCGGCTCTCCTCTCCTCCACGCCCTTGAAGACCTATGGTTCTTATAGACTCCGGCTCGGATCGGCGCCTAGATCTCTCGCAGGTTCTCGCTTGAACCTCGTCTTCTTGTTCTCATTTGATGAATTTTCTTTTCTTCCTTTGATCTGTTCAAATTTCGCCTACGTGGAAAGCTCTGATGTTTCTTTAATTTATTTTTTTTTTTTTGTCTGAATCTATTTGATTTTTTTGGATCCGCTGAGTCTTATTTCTTACATTTTAATTCATCGTTTAAATTTCATGCGTAACTGTTGTTAAACATTCTTAAATTTTACTCCTTTTTTTTTATTGTTTGAGCTGGATGATTTTGTGTTAGATCTAAAAAGGTTCAATCTTGACCCTTTTCCTCTCCTGCCAGGGCGGAAAGGTAGCTTTTTGGTTGTAAGATCCGATGCTGGCTTTGGCAGTGGTTCTAATGCAAGGACTCGCCCCGGCAAATTGATCCCGAACGCAGTTGCGGTAAAATATGTCAATCTCTTCCTTTGTAGATAAATGCTCGTGATGCTTGATTGTTCACCTGAAACATCTTTTTTTTTTTTTTTCATTCGCCTTATTTCGAGGCCATTGTTCTTTCTCTAAAGATTGTTATTTTTTTAATTCCCAGACAAAGCCTGATGCTTCTTCAAGTTCAACATCATCAAAACCTGGGTAAGCTTGTCACACAAACTGCATCCCTAGTAGTTATTCATTTTGGATGCCAACAACCCATGCTTTATGAAATTGATGAGATTACATGCCAAGTGGTTAATCATGAAGTTCATATGAATTAAGATGGAAAGTTTATAGTGGCATTGGCTACAATGATGGAACCGAGATTTCTCAATGTGGATGTATATCATTAACCAAGGGGACATGTAGTAATTTGACTGATCTTACAATATAAGGTCCCAAAGAAATTAAGCAACTAAAAGATTATAGCAATGCATCATGAATCAATTCCTGTACTAAATCACGTTTGATTCTACTATGGTGTTTCCATACCTTTTTGGAAGTGTACAGAGTGAATGCCATCATTATTATTTACTTTGTGATATATTTTTCAAATAAGAAGAAAGAAACAGAAAAAGATTTTCGATTTTCTTTGATTTCTTTTCTTCATTATTTTCTTTCTTTTCACTATTTGTTCTTTGCACGTGATGCTATTTTTCTCTACCTTACTTCAAATCATTTTTCAGTATGCATTTTACCACTATTACCTTCTGTATTTCATGCCTTCACACCTTTTTTTAATGCATCTCTTAAATTCCTAATTGGACAAAGGAAGCTAATCTTTCAAACAATGAACCAAATGCATCCTTCATCCAATGAAATAGGACTCTTTGAAAACTTACAGAATAGATATAACAGAAATTTTTGTCAAAGTATTTGCTGTGATAATCCGGAGGGTTAGCATTCTTTGTACTTAAAGAACTAAGAGATAATATATGGGAAGATTTTAGCAATATGGTAAGAGACTAAAAAAATAGGATTTTAATAAATCTGAAGACTGATTGTACATGTAGAACTAAATGAAGAAGATGTAGGTCTTAAGATGACTAACATCCTCAGTGTCTACTAAACAATAGTTCTGGAAGAACTTAGATGAAGTGGTAAGAGATAGTGGGAAATGATTTTTATCAATTGTGAGAGAAGATAGGCATGTAGGAGAGTTGTATTTCACTTATGAGTGCATTATGAAGGAGGTGCCAATTTGGATTTTTTTTTTTTTTTTTTTTAAGCATGTGATTTGGTTTTATTTAACATCACTTCAGGAAATAATTTATTGGAAATATTATAAGTAGAATAATACTAGTTGACACTGTCAGTATATATGAATTATTGGCAATAGATCTTTGTATTAAGAAAAGCTAAAAAAACAGGAGTACAAAATATTTGATGGTGATTTCTCTCAAACATAAAGTAAATGTAGTTCAAGGATAGGATAGTAACGAGTGCTAATTGAAGGAGAATCAAAATTTGAAATATTTTGCGGAATTATATGGCAAAATAAAATAAAATATTAATTGATAGAACTTCACGAGGGTGTGAGCATTGAGTATTTCTTTTTTTTGTGATGGTAATTGATTTTCTTAAACTTTTTTGGATAAAATTTATATATTTATGTTTTATGTATGATATGTTAGTTAATTGATGCAATTAGCGAGGCTATATGCTTGATTCAATTGATTTCCAAATTTTAGGTCAACGACTCAAACTTAATTCTTGATTTATGTGTTATGAATGAGAGGATTATTCATAGATGTGCAAACAAATGATGGATCTCACTAATGTGAACCGAAAAGAATCTAGTATGTAGTCTGAAATGATAGGAGCAAAGATTTGCATTATGGTATTGTTGAAGGAATTTCATGTTTAGTACGAAGCAACTCAAGGATCCATTGAATTTCAGGTTTCAAAAGTTCTGCAACATGTCCTGATAATGATTTATGAACTGCTTATTAAATTATTCCTAGTCATTCATGACCTGTCAAATCTTAGAACTCCAATGCATCATTTTATGGATATGATTACCAACTGTCCATGACTATGGGTTTTGCAAAGGTTTAATCATTTTGTTATCTTATAAAATATTTCAGTCATGAGCTGCTATTATTTGAGGCTTTACGAGAGGGGTTGGATGAAGAGATGGCCCGAGATCCTCGAGTATGTGTCATGGGTGAAGATGTGGGCCACTATGGTGGTTCCTACAAGGTAACCAAGGGTCTGGCAGACAAATATGGGGACTTGAGGGTTCTTGACACTCCTATCGCTGAGAACTCCTTCACTGGCATGGGCATTGGTGCAGCAATGACTGGCTTGAGGCCAGTAGTTGAAGGCATGAACATGGGGTTCCTTCTGCTGGCATTCAACCAGATATCAAACAACTGCGGCATGCTGCACTACACCTCTGGCGGTCAATTCACCATTCCTATCGTGATCCGTGGGCCAGGGGGTGTCGGTCGTCAGCTTGGAGCAGAGCACTCCCAGCGGCTGGAGTCATACTTCCAATCAATTCCTGGCCTGCAGATGGTTGCCTGTTCAACTCCTTACAACGCCAAGGGGCTTATGAAAGCTGCTATTCGGAGTGAGAACTCCAGTTGTGCTCTTCGAGCATGTTTTGCTGTATAATCTGGAAGGAGAGGATACCTGATGAGGAGTATATCTGCTGTTTGGAGGAGGCGGAGATGGTGCGCCTGGAGAACATGTGACAATCCTCACATACTCCCGGATGAGGTACCATGTGATGCAGGCTGCCAAAACCCTGGTCAACAAAGGATATGACCCAGAGGTTATTGACATCCGTTCACTGAAGCCATTTGATCTTTACACCATCGGTAATTCCATAAAGAAGCATACACCGCGGTGCTGATTGTTGAGGAGTGCATGCGTACGGGTGGCATTGGGGCCAGTCTACAGTCAGCCATCATTAAGGAGTTCTGGGACTACCTCGATGCGCCAATCAAATGCCTGTCATCTCAGGATGTGCCCACACCATATGCTGGAACTCTGGAGGATTGTACTGTGGTACAACCCGCTGAAATCGTTAAGGCAGTGGAAGACCTCTGCAAGTAAAAAATCTGGGGGCACGGTTTGGGATGATAATCAATGTTTGATGATGATTTAGAATCTAGTTTTGTTTTCTTTCTATTGTGGTTCTTCTGATTAGTTTACTCTGCTGATGTTTATTGTCAAGCTTTGATAATTATTGGCTTTCGTTTGAACATTCAAAGGAATAATGTTTTGTATTCTGTAATGACTTTGAGAACCCAGAGTCTTCTTTGGTGAAGCAAGCAGCCAATTGGAAGCTTTTTGGAAGCATATTCTCATAGCTTAATATTCCTTGCTTTTGTAAACTAGAACTCTGATTGAAATGATTTGCGAGAGATGTCAGAAACAGAGAGAAAGGCAGGCTAAGTTCAAGTTTGTGTTTGATCACTTCCTTAATGAAGTGGCAAATCCTTGCTTTCATTCGAAGTTTACAGTTGCATCTATTATAAGTTGTACTTATCTTTTCACGACATTTATCTAGCTGTACATTATGTTTTAATTTTTGGACTACTCCCCTGAGTTTCTCTCTTGGGGCTGGTTTTGAGGAAGCTCTCTTAGCAAAACTAGTTTTCAGCAGAAGCTTCCAATAGATGTATGTGTTCAACTTTCTAGGCCTCAACCTACAACCAAATGGTTTATTGGTACCCAAGTCCTTGCTAAGGGCTTACCGCCTAGTTTGGCGTGAGTTCGATCTGCGGGTGAAAGCACTTTTCTGAAAAGTGTGAGCAGTGATTAATGACCAAAAGTTCCTGATGCCACTTGTACGTGGCCCCGGCCTCACTGTATCGCCTTGAGGACTAAACACGCTTTTGACTTAAACTTAGTAGTTGGTCACTTGACTAGCCTCTCTTCTGTCAAAAAAAAAAAAACAAAACTTTCTAGGCCTCAAAACACTTTCAGTCAGACAGACAAAACTCATATAGTGAAAAACTCTTTTTCAGAAACACAGGCAAACAGGTCCTAGTGTTTTATCCAAATGAACACACACACACTCCAGTTCTGTCTATTTATTAAGCTCAGGTACGTGCAAGGCTTTTACTGAATAAAATTAATCCAAACTTACATAGTCTTCAATTTTATTCCCAACTTACTTTTGTATCAATTTATGCCAAACTAATAAAATTCATCCGTTAAAGTACCATAATCAGTTATCTATTGAACCTGTATAAAATGTATCTCCTTTAAATGGAAAACAATCTTACAACAAAGTAGAAGCATCTATTGAGTGGCACATTGGAAAGTCCAAAAAGCTTGAATGCTCATATTGGCATCTTCAGCACAGCAGCTCTGAGATAAGGTTGGTAATCAATTAATGTGTATTTTGGGATAAAATCAAATGCAAAAACATTGCATCCGAAAGGTACTGATATCGGATGGAGATAAAAACCACTGCAAATAACAGCATTGGAAACAAAGAAGAGATGACCTTGTGGAGTTCCCAATGCAGCCTGACCTCCAAAAATATAACTTGAAGGAATAGGCCACAATAAGATGAACAAGTTGCACAAGATTCCTGGGCAACCTGAAGGAGAATAGGTGGGATGTTGTCCTCAACTTCTGATCTTTTCAAAAGAAAAAACTTCAATCAGGATGATGTCCTCGACATCGATGAAGTTGTGCAGGATACACATCCAGTGGTTGATAAAGTGAGAGACAATGGTCCATCCTGAAAGCAAAACAAAATAAAATAAACAAAACATTTGGTGTCATTCAGAAAACCAATAATTTCTAACATAAGTTCAGCAGTAGAGAATATAATAGTTCGAAAGTTTCTCATAAAGATTGTAATTGCTAATACAGTTTTTATAATGTCCACATGACGCCAGCATGTGATCCTATTCACCAATAAATTTTTTCTGAGAAACCTTTACAAAGTCAATAGTTCTGCAGAAATGAAAATCACATCAATAATGAGAGAAATGGCATAATATACCCATGCAATTTGTTGATGAAAAATTGAAATCTACAATGGAAAAAGATAGGGTAGACATGATGAGAAAGTTTCTCATGGACAGATGGGATACAGTAAACATCTTATCACAGCAAGGCCTGGCATGTGAGGAAGATTGAGTTGTTTCTGATGGAAATCCCAGTTATTGCCCAAGTAAACCAATTGGTAACCGTGACTTCTGCAGATCTGCTTGCAAAAGAAATGCATTTGGGAACAGTCCAAGTTTAATAATGACTGAAATAAATGTCTTCGTGAATTAAAAAGCATTCCTAGATTCAAGTGTAGAAACACTTCAGTTAGTGAAATTTACCACACACACAAACTAGTCAGTTCTGTTTTGTTGACCATCTAACTCATATAATATCAAATCAACTCCCATTTGCTAGTAAATTCCAATTCACACTTATCTTTTATCTTCTTTGTTATTGTTCTCATCAGCGAGAAATGTGGACAAGCCACCATTTTCTTTTCTTAAAACCAACACTTCTTGAACTCTTGACCTCACCTGGAAAGTAAGTCTCTCAACTCTACTATGAGTTTGGTTGTGAAGGTTATAAACAGGCTCAGCTTGATTAGGTTGGCCGAGCTCGAGCTTGGCTCGAAATTTGTTAGCTCAAGTTCAAGTTCAGTTCAAGCTCAAAATTAACTCAAATAGATTTATTCAACTTGGCTTCAATTTAACTCAAAATTGAAATCGAAGTCGATTTAATTTTAAGCTCAAATTCAACTTGATTTAGCTTTTTTGACGTATATAGCAATCGGGTTAGGCCGTAGCTAGTAAAGAACTAAAGGGGCTATGGATCGCATTGGGATCGACTCGCAAAGCAACTCATGGGATAAATGCCATCCTAAGATCGCCCCACCACGAAAGTACGTAACGCCACGTGTATAGAACCCCCAAGCATCACTCAACCTCAAGGTGGGTAAGGCCGGAAACCCAAAGATTCATCCCACCAAGCTAAATTCAAATTTTGATTTAGCTTGAAATTAAAAACTCATTTGTAGCTTCATTTTTCTCTATACTTCTATATAATAAAAAATATAAAATTTTTATAATATTTCTAATAAATAAAATTTGTACTTCAAAAGTTTTCAATTAACTACATAAAATAAAAAATAAATTTCTAAAGCTAATGCTTATGAACTAAATATTGAAAATAAATATTTTTAATTACATCAAATAATAAAAATAAAAATAAAATTTCTAATACAAATATGATTCTGGCATAATTATATATATAATATTTTATTAATATATAAAAATTTCGAGCTTTCAACTGATTTCAAGTTGGCTTGAAATCCAAGCTCGAGCTCAAGCTCTGTTCGAAAGGTCGAAATTTTGAATTGAACTCCAGTTTTTATTGAGTTGAGCTCGAGCTGCTCACAAATAGTTTCTTTGTTTGCCAAGTCTATTGATTGAATTTTATCTTCTTTGTTGTCTAATGTTTCTCATCCACTTTTTTTCTCAGCAATCTTTTCCTTGCCCACTATGTCAAGCTTGGACCATGCCTAGGATAGGTAGGAACATCCTTTAATAGTTGGCAGGTACACTTACTTTTAATGTCACATAACCCAGCTAGGCAGCAATCAAAGAGGTTTGTGTACATAAACTCAACTTCATAAAATGGTCCATGTGCCAGTAAGGATAAAGTCTAATTTTTGGATAAGTATAAATATGCAAAAGAAACAAGGTTAACTTTATTCCACTACATCAAAAATTGAATTATACCATCAGAAATCAAAAATCAGTGCCTATATTGAATCCCCATTGTAGCCTCAAAACCCCAAAAACAAGACTTGAAGGAAGATAAGCCACAATAAGATGAACAAGTTCTGCAAAAAGATTATTAGGGAATCCAAATAGACTACGTGGGATGTTGTCCTTGCATGAACAAGAACTGTCTGAACTTCACATCTTCCTCAAAACCATATAAGTAGCTTCCAAAAGCTTATCCAAAGTAATTATACCTGATCTCATTACAGAACCTGAACTGATTGTGAATACTCAACACCGATGAAGCTGTGCAGGATACACATCCAGTGGTTGATAACTCGTTTATCATTAACAGGCAAATGGCCCTCCTGAAATAAAATATAATGAAATGAAATAAAATAAGTTCTAACATTTTGTTTTATAGAAATTTCAGAATAACAATAATTTCTAACAGAAGTCAGCCTTAAAGAATATAATTGTTCCAATAGTTTCTCATTAAATCTCATAATTGCTAACAGTTTTTATCATGTTCAGATGATGTTAGCATGTGATCCTATTTGTGCAGACAAAATTTGTCTGATATACCTTTTCCATTTCAAAAAAAAAAAAATGACAGAAATAACATCAAGGAGATCACATGAACATAGGAACAAATGACATAATATCCCCATACAATGTCAACAACAGTTAATAAAAAATTGAAATTCACTATATTTATCTAATACCAACTGATACTATAGAAAAGATAGGTGTAGATATGACAAGAGAGTTACTATGGACATGGATTTACTGTAAATATCTTTTCAGAGCAAAACCTGGCATGTGGAAAGATTGAGTGGTTTCCTATAGAGATGCCAATTAGGATCTACCTATCCCAATTGAATAACTGCCACTTCCGCAGATCTGCTTACAATTCAACATCCAAAATGCAAAAGAAATTATTTTTACTTAAGGTGGTTAATGGTTACAGACTGAGAGAGCTATGGGAAATAAATATCCAAGTACCATCTTTTGATTACTTTAATGATAACTAGATCGGATATATTTAGGTTCTCCTCCTTATCAGCAATCTAACAGAACAAATTTCATTTTCTATTTTGATTACTTCAAATGATTTGGACATGTCCAAAAAACTATGAAAGGAAATTGTCTAAATTTCCTTTTGGTACTTCAAGTAATTCTAAAGAATTGACCATAGACAAAACAATATAACTCTCCAAATCAAATTCTAAGAACTGTTTAGGCTATCTAAATGATTATTGCTTCCTTCCAAAAACGATTCTTTCTTCACACGCATCCTGATTTCCAGTGCATCCAACTTCAACATTAAAATGTAAATTCACAAAACCAACAATATATTCATAAACTAATCAGGAACTAGGCTTATAAAGTGCTTTTCTTGTCCCCCCAAAAAATCTTATCATGATACTTCAGATAATTTCCTATGATAGGTTTTTCAAAGAAAGAATGTAAAAATTACACTGAAGAGTGAAAAAATATGCAAGAACTCTGGATTATAGGGGAAAATTTCTGTCAAACTTGATGAATACCTGCCATTTTTAACACAAACAATGATGACTTTTAACCATGTAAAACCAAGCAGAAATAAATAAATCAGCAAAACAAGTAAAAGACAACTACCTGCAGAATATAAGAAAAAAATTCCTTGGATAAATATAACATAAGGCACCATCTAATTAAATTTTCCCACAATAATGGGACCTAGAAATCAGTGTCGCATAAAAATAATGGATGATATGCAGCTTAAAAAAAAGGCTTCTTTAACATTGTTGTATTTGATCAAAAATTAGTTGATTGAAATACCCTTTTTCAATGTTCATTTGAAATGGCACCGCAAGATCCTCAAGCATCACAGGAAAATATTGCTTCATTCTCTCCCTCTACCTCCTAAGAAATCATATACCTAGATAGAACAATAGTTTCAGCAATTTTCTCACCAGTTAATAACTAATAAAAAGTCATCATCAAAAATAGTCTGACAAATGAAGAAAAAACTATCAATGATAACAGTTTCAGATTTGTCTCAACTAAATTTCTATGCAACATATAATATTGAGGTTAATAATAATGTGGTTATCAAAGAAAAATAGCATTGGTGGTAGTTAATCAATTTTGTTGTAGGGCACCCAAATAATTTTGACATCCATTGAGAGGGAAATCTAGTCAAGCAATCATGATGTGTTAAAAAGCATCTAGCTTTTAGAATTCAATTTTATCCCCACAATTGCACCAAGGCTTCTGAATATGTATCCACACAGTTCACTGCTTAAATTCTATGAAATTAATTGAGACCATTCTCAGCCACATTCCTTATACTTAGTAGCATAGAGTTATCTTGAACTAGCAAATTCATAAATAAATTTTACAAACTTATTAAGGTAATTTAGCTATTGTTTCCAATTTTGTGGTGTACAATAATAGCATAGTCACTGACCATAAAAACTTTATAGGAATCTAGAAGCACATTTACCTAAAGTATCTTGATATCTTTTTCCATATTTATTTATTCATTTTTGTTAATGTTTGATTTTAAGATTAGGTTGAAACCAAACTGTTCAATTTTGATTATGACCAGTATGGAGACCCAGAGACATAAAATGAGGGCGGTCACAGAAAACCACCAACTGGAAGCATGAAAACTTTAAGGGAGCTTTGACCTTCCAGGCAAACTTATCCTCAATGAGAAACCTTAAAAATCCCTAAAAGAAATGCAGCCATCCTGCAAACTATCTCCAAATTCTTCTCATCCTATTCTGAACTCAATTTCCAACTTTCCTATATTAGAAGTTAAAAAAGAGTAGAATAACATAACAACAACAAAATGCTTCGAGTTTCAATTTCTAGCTTTCAATTCAAGATCCCAAACATAAACTTTTATATAGAACACTTCATTACTAACTCAAGCATAATCCAAGAAATAATCCTCATCTTTGTTGCCTTATGTTTTCAGTAAGCCTTTCAAGGGCTTAAGATTATGATGCCAAAAGATGAGTTTTTAAACATAGACTGCAATATTAGTAGAAACTAGAAATAATTGTAGTATGAATAGCTTTAATGCTCAACAATTTGATTGTTTTATCTTCAAGAGAGGCCCACAAAATAGCTTAAGAGAAATGAGTTTACTCAATACCAATCCAGTTATCCTTGATTTTTCTAAAAGTTCTCTGGCAAGCATGTCCAAGATATGCTTGTTTTGCAATCTAAGCCATTCATAGCAATTTCTTCCGCTCTGCCAATGAACTGTGAAGAATATACAAAAGTTTCTGGTAAGAACATTGCATTTTTTTTTATAGGGTTCAAAATAAAGAATATATGCATAAAAAACATGATTAATAAGATCAGTATCCTCCAAAATTTCCATGCTCGAAAAATAATTTCCTTTTACTACATTTGTTTTTGGAGTTAAGTCTTTAATCTTATTCTCCTGCAAGCAGAGACAAAAGAACACTTTTCTGGTTTAATATACAAGTACATAGAAGTTAAATTAAAGACTTTGTACCCATCCTATGCATTTGCATCTTCCAGATACATCATGTCAACATTACAGCTTGATAGAGAAATTTTCAGTTAAACATACAAGTGAAATATAGGATGTCTTTCAAACTATAGTGATATGTATGATTTGGATACCTGCTTGATAGGTCGAACTAAACTAGGAAGCGTGAACAACTACTTGAGTTTTAAACTGATAATAATCAATTGGTTGTTTTAGATATACTGACTGAGTGTAGAGTCCGAGACCCATCAACCAATGTTCTTCTTTTAAACTTCATTTTCCAACATACTATTTAAGGATGAAACAAACAAAAGCTAATTCTGGTTCATTACAAGTTTATGGTTGCAAATATAGTCCTGTCAAAGGTCCTTTTGATATGTAGCACTGAAATTACAAAAAGTTTGCCTGCTTAATTTTATTACAGACCCAAATTTGAAAAATTTCTGTTTTAACTATTTTAATGGCTTCATTTAATATGCTATTCCTACAATACTTGTAGCAGAGGCACTACAATGAGCTTTTGGGAGAGTGCAAGTATACAAAATTCACCACTTAAACAGAAATGTACAAAAAAGGAATTTATATTTCCAAGAACTCGGCTGATACGTTTTCCAACAGAATTTTATTTCCATTAACATTGCAAACAGAATGGTTCAAGTCAGTATCTAAAATAACAAGTAGAGTAGACAAAATATTTAGAGATCAACACTTGCAGATTTGCCAATATATATACACGCGACATATAAAAGTGCAGAACAATTTGATTCTTTCAAAGAAAAATTAGGGAAACAAAAACTGCAGTAAGGCAAAGTTTGTACCCCTTGTGAGTTCCTCTCAGTAAAAGAGTTCAGAAACTTCAAGAGTCATATCAGCAGGAATTACATGAGGATCATCCCACTAGAATGACAGAGAAGATAAGTAAGAGGAAAGAGAAATCCTCTGAATCATGTATAGTCCAAGTAATTATTTGAAAAATAAAAATACCTTAAACTTGATCAACTCACGCCATAACTATCAGGCCGGGTCCATCATGCCAATTCTTTTTACCAAGGTCGTAAGGCCTAACCTTGAATTTCTGGGGCTAATTACCATTTCTCTAGCATCTAGAATAATAACTTAATATAATCATTGGGAAGCAATTCTTGATTCATCATCATCAAACATTATGCAGAACTAGATATGTAACCAAACAATGGTTGAAAGAATAATATAATGGAATATCAATGGAAAAACTTTACAAAGGAATAATGCATTATTTGGCATGGACACAGAGATGTTACTGCTTGATATTGTCATCAGCTGAGAATTTCTTTGCTTGACCTGGGTCCATTGGACCATGCCTAGGATCAAGCTTCCAAGTGAGAGCTGGATGTATCGGAAAGCATGGATTTGTGAGAGTTTCTAAATACAACTCCCCTGGAAACATGCGTACACACACACAAGGCTACACACATTATTATGACACACACACACATATATATATATATATATAGTATATATATATATATATAATTCGATAATGCAGCCGCCGCATTTCACTATGTATAGTGGTCACTCTCATACTTAGATGGTAGAGTTGAAAGAGTATTTTTTCCCAAAATCCAACCTGTGATGGACTTAAAAGTTAATATAAAAAAAAGATAACATGTCGATTTTGCATACAATTTATTGGGGTGATGAGTATTCATTCTTAAAAGCCGTGAAATTCTTATATGAAGTCTTCATCTACTCGGTAATTTCACCCTTCAGATGAAATTTTAGATCAATGTCACCTCCTCTCAAATTGTATATTGAACCAATACCAACACGCTTATCTTATTTTTCTAGTGGTTCTTTTTCCATCCGCCTACGGTTGGATGTTTGACTCTCAAAATATTCTCCTTATGCCTCAAAATGAGGCTGATTATAAAATGGTAATAGTGTTAAGGCCAGGCCTGATTCCATCAAGTGACTATATATATATATATATATATATATATATATATATATATATATATATATATATAATATAAGAAAAATATACGCATTTTTATCATATTGTTCCACAAATAATTCTACATTGGCAAAGTATATATACTCATACATGACTTTTCTCATGATTTTCTCAGGGGTGTAGTTATAATGGTGGAAAAAAAAAAAATAAACAGGGCATTGATCTTGTCTATGGTGGTCCATTCATCGAACTGGATCTAAGCAAGAGTTGCTCACATTGCAGTGGTAGGCACGTAAATATTATAACATGAAGATTGGGGTGACATGTGGTGCATATATGAATGTACAAATCTACGCGCAACACATGCATAAGCTCCTGACCTCCCAGCTACAGACCAAAGGCAGTGCCAAAGGTTGAACACCAACTTTTACATACGAGGTTTCAAGTAGTTCTCTTTCTACTAAGTGACATTAAGTTGCCTCGAGAATCTAAGCCTGTAAGTAAAAAAGATTGACAACAAGATCTTATGCGTTGGTCTGGCTACACCAAACAAACAGCTTAGTAACACTAGTAAAATAGGATTTAAATTTCTCTAATAATACTTACTTGATTTAAGAAATAACCCACAATGTGATTCGTAGGGTAGCAAAAATAAAATATAGAGGAAACTAGAACATGTAGTTTCTCTACCAATGTAAAAAAGAGATTTATTTTGATAGAGAAGCAAAATAGACAAAACCTAAATAACTAATAAAATGAAATGAAGCGCAATGTCTGTAGTTATCCTGAGAAATACAACACTTATAGTGTACATATTTAAAAGCATTTATGTGAAAAAGTTCTAAGCCCTTCTAGGTCATAAAACAGGAATCTTCAAGCTTTCTCAATCCATAGATTCTGACGGGTCCATAAACCATGGGAAGGACTCAACAAGTGAGTATGGTAGAGCCTAGTGATAAGTGGGATATGGCTCTCTGAATATTAGAATATTCCTTGACCTATGCATGGCGCGGCTTCTAGGTGGGATCGTTTTCTTCCAGGACTGTTCACCTTGAAACAGGTTCTGGAGGCGGAACACCATGAAGTTCTTAGCTCTAAAAGACAAAAAAGCCAAAGCACAACTCCGGGAGGGGGATAACTGTATAAGAAAACCACACGGCTAAGATAGCATAGGGAGGTAAATGAGTGCTATGGACAAAGAAAAAATGCTAATTGGTTTCATAACTGAAGCGGATAAAGCGAAGAAAATTCTGGAAATCTGAAGCCATTAGGATTGCTGAGAAGATACTTTTGTGATTTTCTCCAGATACATCTCCCTACCCCCCATCAAGCGCACATCATCACTTCAAACACAATCCGCCAAGGCGCAATCATTCCTCTTAAATGTGCAACTACCATTTGCATTTTCATATAACCAAACGTAGTAGTATACCCTTGGTCCAATTCAAGTATATCCCTCCCTTGGGTAAAATACAGAAATTCGCAGTCTCCTGCTGCAAAAAAGAGGTAGGTTTAGAAGAAGTGTCTAAATCGGAAAGACTTCAAATATAAATAGTTGGAAATAATCTCCTGGTTCCAGTAAGAATGTGTGTACCTTCCCCACCCAGGAAGCAAAACCTGTGAAAAATGCATGCCAATCAAATCTTGGGAAC